>JAHHUM010002946.1:0-292599 GCA_036173005.1 Crenichthys baileyi | reverse complement strand
CATTTAGTCCCATTCCAACCAAAAACATTGCTGTTATTTATTGAGACTAATAGAAGTGGCCGTCCAACTAAGCAGACAAGGCGGTGTCAGTCTTAGGTGTGAGAATCTATAGACAGGACAACTATTAGCCGTTACACAAATCTGACCTTTTTCAAAATGTGGCAAGAACACCATTGTTAAAAGAAAGTCTTACATTTTGCCACATACCATTTAGGAAACCAAGCCATCACGTAGAAGAAGATGCTTTGGTCAGATAAGGCCAAAATTGAACTATTTGGCCTACACGCAAAATGTGACATGGTGGAAAACTATTACCCCCACATACCCCTAAACACATGATCCCCACAATGACACATGATGGGGGCCACATCATGTTGTGGTGTGCTTTCCTTTAGCAGGGCAAAGGAAGCCGGTCCGGGTGGAATGCAAGATGAATGGAGCTAAATACAGGGCAATTAACGAAGAAAAGCTGTTAGTCTGCAAAAGACTGTGGCTATTGTGGAGGACATCGAAGACTTGAATATCCGACAGAGTTCGGCTGTTTTGCAAAAAATGGGCAAAATTTTAGCCTCCAGATGTGCAAAGTAGGTAGAAACATACCACCACAACTGTTGCAAACAGTTTAGAGGTCATATAGAATCAGTGAAAAGTGTTCTTGTATTAAAGGGTTAGCTCAGGGGGGCTGAATGCAAATGCACACTAAACCTTTTATATATTTGTAGAAAAACTAGAAAGCCATTTATCCTTTTCTTCCACTTTACATTAACACACGTGTTCATCTATCATATTAAATCATAATAAAATAAAGTTTATGGTTGTAATGCCATGAAACATGGAATAGTTGAAGGGCTATGAATACATTGCAGATGTTCTCAGAGCCAAGCTAGTATTGCAGATCAAAAGTAAAGTGTACGAGTATGAGTGACACCGTAGGTTTGCTTCAAGTCTGACAGCTGCAGTTAGGAAGGACATTATATACAGCACCTTTCCATATATAAGGAGCAGCAGCACATCACTACAGTGATTGAAGTCTGGCTTCTTGAAAGGAACCTATCATGTAATATGTGAAGGTTTAGAACTAGTTTCCAGTAATTTGTTAGAAATGAATAATGTGAACCAAGATTATGATACAAATCAGACCTCATTCAACATTCAGAAATGTTATGGTCCAGGTTTTTATTCCAGTTGGTTCCAAGGGTAGCGTGCTGAGCGTGGAGGTCAGGGAGGATCACCACAGAAGGTCTGTAAAAAACTACGAGCGCTGGAGGATGTCGTGGGCTCTGCGACGAGAACAGGAGTGGCCCAACAACGTGGAGTTTCAGCACGCCGACCTCTGTACATCCTCGTCGCTCCTCGCTGGGCGAGGATTTCACTCGGTCAGTGTCTGCGTTAAAGGCCCTTAACATCCATGAATAGATCAGCTGATTCATCTGAGGGGCCATTTCTGTTGCAGGTTGCTCTCGACCTGATCCATCCTCACCTAGTTTTACCCACCGTGCTGCCACATCTGCATCCTGGAGCTGTGTGTGCCGTGTACCTCGCTAAGTGAGTAGCCGCTTTGTAGCGGTCGCATTTCAAACCAGATAAAGGCTTAAACACCTACTGCTGTTGATAATACCAATAAAAATGGCCACTAGTTGTGTTGGTAGCTTGAGAGGTGTTTTGCTTAAACATCTGAAGTTTCAAACTATTATACACTGCTCAAAAAAATAAAGGGAACACTCAAATAACACATCCTAGATCTGACTGAATGAAATATTCTCATTGAATACTTTGTTCTGTACAAAGTTGAATGTGCTTACACAAAAAAACAAAAAAAATCCAAGGGAAACAAAGTTATTAACCAAGGAGGCCTGCTTTATAAAACAAAATTAAAGTGGAAAACACCTACAGGCTGATCATTTGATGTATTCCCTCAAGTCAAAATGAGGCCCTCAGTATTGTGTGGGGCATCCCGTGCCTTTATGACCCCTACACCCTGGCTGCTCCATAGACGGCGGATGCCCCCTGGGGGGATCTCCTCCCAACCGGGACTAAACATCCCCCCAAACCTCCTTGGACAGTCTGTGGTAAACTGACGTTGGTGGAGGGGAGCGAGACATGAGTCCCAGATTCTCAAGGGTTCAGGTCTGGGAAACGGGGGGCCCAGCCATAGCTTCAATGTTTTCATCTTGCAGGAACTGCTGAACACTCCAGCCACCAATGAGGTCTAGCATTGTCCTGCATTAGGAGGAACCCAGGGCCAACCACACCAGCATATGGTCTCACAAGGGGTCTGAGGATCTCATCTCGGTACCTAATGGCAGTCAGGCTACCTCTGGCGAGCACACGGAAAAAAAAGCCACCCCACACCATTACTGACCCACTGCCAAACTGGTCACGCTGAAGGATGTTGCAGGCAGCAGATCGCTCTCCACGGTGTCTCCAGACTCTGTCACGTCTCTCACATGTGCTCAGTGTGAACCTGCTTTCATCTGTGAAGAGCACAGGGCGCCAGTGGCAAATTTGCCAATCCTGGTGTTCTCTGCCAAATGCCAAGCGTCCTGCATGGTGTTGGGCTGTGAGCACAACCCCCATTTGTGGACGTGGGGCCCTCATACCATCCTCATGGAGTCGGTTTCTAACCGTTTGTGCAGACACATGGACATTTGTGGCCTGCTGGAGGTCATTTTGCAGGGCTCTGGCAGTGCTCCTCTTGTTCCCCTCACTTGCACAAAAGGTTGATGGTAGCGCGTCCTGCTGCTGGGTTGTTGCCCTCCTACAGCCTCCCCACGTCTCCTGGTGTACTGGCCTGTCTCCTTGGTAGCGCCTCCAGGCTCTGGACACTATGCTGACAGACACAGCAAACCTTCTTGCCAACAGCTCGCATTGGATGGCCATCCTGGATGAGCTGCACTACCTGAGCCACTTGTGTGGGTTGTAGAGTCCGTCTCATGCTACCACGAGTGTGAAAGCACCACCAACATTCAAAAGTGACCAAAACATCAGCCAGAAAGCAAAGGTACTGAGAAGTGGTCTGTGGTCCCCACCTGCAGAACCACTCCTTTATTGAGTGTGTCTTGCTAATCGCCAAAGATTTCCCCCTGTTCTCTATTCCATTTGCACAACAGCAGTGAAATTGATTGTCAATAAGTGTTGCTTCCTAAGTGGACAGTTTGATTTCACAGAAGTTTGATTTACTTGGAGTTATATTGTGTTCCCTTTATTTTTTTTAGCAGTGTATATATGACCAGGAGCTGAATTTAGTTCTACTGTCTTTTCAAAGTATAACACAGGTCGTTGATCTGCTGGAGGGTATACGGTGTTCTGGGCTTCCTGTTCTGTGCGAACGTGTCGTTGAGGTTCCAGTCCGAGACTGGGTGGTGGACCCCGCCCTGCAGAAAGACGGACAATACTGCACCAGGAAAGCTCCGAACCTGGGTGAAGATACGAGGAGCCAGGAAGAAAGCTCAGATGGGGCTAATGGAGGTAAGTGCAAATGAAAACGATTGATTTATTTAAACGCTGATCGGTTGGTTAACTTCTTCTCCTCATAAACTTTGGTTGTCTCTTTAGAAAATAACTTCGGGCCAGCGTTTGGTAACGTTCCCTACATTGCCAGACCTCATCCTGAACAAATGAGTCACACAGGTTAGACCAAGGTCAAATCCCAGGTTCTGTTTAGTGTTTGGTGTAAATTCTCATCTTATCCTTTCATTTTTCAGCCTTCCTGGTGAAACTGAGGAAATTTGTGTAGTAGCTGCAGTCACTGAAGACCTGGATACCAATGAATATTTAAGAGCTGAATGTTACCTCACAGAGTAAAAGAAAAATAAACTGATTAAAATACAAAGTTTCTTTTGTTTATAAAATGTATAAATCCAGAATCTATATAGTAAAACAGGGTTCTTACAAATATTCCTTATTCCACATTCAAAATGGCAGAATTCCAGTTAGTTTTTGAA
The DNA here is from genome assembly GCA_036173005.1 of Crenichthys baileyi. NCBI lineage: Eukaryota > Metazoa > Chordata > Actinopteri > Cyprinodontiformes > Goodeidae > Crenichthys > Crenichthys baileyi. Next base: position 288,655 of record JAHHUM010002946.1, on the reverse strand, counting down.
GCCACTGAATATAAACAGAAAGCTCCTTAAGAAAAAAAAAACAATTCTAGAGGTCAGGCTTTAAAGATCTATTGTAAGGAAGGATAGACAGGTGGACGAATGGACTCATAGAAGGATGGACAGAAATGGATGGATGGACAAACCGATGCATGGAAAAACATTACGGAAGGATGGACAACAGGGTGGATAGTTCAAATGATTGAGCGACAAACTGTCGGATAGTTTTTATAGATGTACAGTTGGACAAATTGATGGAAATGTAATAAATGGACAAACGGCTGGAAGACTGGATGATAGATGGGTGGATGGATGGGCAGTCAAACAAATGGAGGGAGAAATGGATGGACAGATGAACGGATGGACAACTGGGTGAATGCTGTAACGGATGGATGGATTGTTGGACTATTGATGGAAAAATGAATGGTACATATATTGATGTACAGCCAGACTGAGATGGATGGAAGGACTGATGGATGATGGGACAGATTGACTTTATGTGCATATTTGGTTTAAAAGCCAGCATGAAAAAATCCATTTAGCCCTTTTTTTTGAAATTGCCAAAACCTTTTAAAAAAAAAAAAAAAACCTGGACATTTCTTCCATCAGTTTTCTTTCTCCACACTTAACCAGACCTGCAACATACTAAACTCATATTCCATAATTTTTCTAGTCTGTGTAAGAACCTCAGTAACACTGACCTTTTAGATCACTATATAAAAGGCAGCACCTTATTCCAGTTAAAAACAACAAGAGACAAATTTAAGTTTAGACTTGTATTCTCAAACTCTGACAGCACCGGCTTATCAAAAAGTCACAACTGGAAACACCCACAAGATTCCCCCGTCTCAATTTAACATGCATCCCAAGGCTGAAAAACTGCAAAAACATCCCGATGTACAAATAAGTTAAATAAATAAATGAATACAGCAAATAAATAAATAGAACTGTAGCTGGAAACATTTTTTTACAGAATGTGTCTGTTAGCACATAAACAGCAACAACTTCATTCATGTTCACATGTACTGAGTAAGAGTAGTTCATTGTGTTTGCATTAGGTCAACACTAACTGGAAGATTCACACTTTTACCGCAAGGTTTGAGATAAACGAGGGATTATTGCGCAGAACGGCTCAGTTGGTACAAAGAGGAACAAGGCGAAACAGCTGAGTTTGGCTTTGTGTTTTACATCTCGCTGATCCAGTCTATGAAGGGGTCAAAGGAGGAGTCGCAGGAAGAAGTCTCCCCTATCAGAGAAAGGACAGAAAATGTTAGATTAGGACAAGTAAACAACTTAATTCTGTTAGTCTTTAAAGCATGACTTGATACAGCAGTATAAGAAAGCAGCAGCTGCAGTCTTATTCGGATTCGATCTCTTACTTTAAACTCTTAATACAGGTCAATAATCACAGTATGCAAGATCGTTTCTATATTTAATTATATCCAAAATGTTGTGAAAAAGTCTCGAGTCGCCCATCATTTCCTGGCTTTAGTGCCGAGTTGCACATAGAACAGTCTTACACGCAGCGCGTCTGGAAAATATTCCCAGCACTTCACTTTTCCACATCTTGTCTGAAAACCTTCAAGATTGATTTGATCTGAGGAAGCTTGCAGAATAACTTCTGCAGTACTGAAGGTCCCAATGAGCATAGTGGCCTTCATCTATAGCTGGAAGAGGTTAGGAACCACCAGGACTCATCCTCCTATTCAATCTGGGTGACGGGTAGGAGGTCTGAGTTAGGGAGGTGACCAAGAACCAGACTGTCAATCTGACAGCTCCAGTGTTGCTCTGTGGAGAGAGGAGACTCTCCTGAAGGACGTTTTCTGCAGCACTCACACCAATCAGAGTTGTATAGCAGAGTGGCCAGACAGAAGCCACTCCTCAAAAACAGGAACATGACAGCCCACCTGGAGTTTGCAAATAAGCACCTGAAGAACTATCACACCATGAGAAACCAAACTCCCAGGTCTGTTGGGAGCATGCTAGAATGCCAAGTGTCATGCCTGGAGGAAACCATGCACCGCTCATCTCCTGGCCAGTACCATTCCGACATTGAAGCATGGTGGTGGCAGCATCATGCCGCGGTGATGTTTCTCAGCAGTAGGAACTGGGAGACTAGTCAGAGATAACTTGCATCAGAGCACTCTGGGCCTCGGGTTCTCTCTCTCTCTCCCTCATATGTTTTTTTAAATTACCAAGCTCAGTCTTACAGAGCCAGGGGGATTATTTCTCTTCCGACAGCCAAGCCACATGAAAACCTTTTATTCTGTGGTAACCGGACTAATGGTAGGGGAAACGCTGAGGAATGCAGCGACACATTGTTAAAGTTACTGTTCAGTTTTTCTTCTTTTACTTATAATGGCATGAAAAGCAGACTAGCAGCATCTCAGCTGTACTGCTGCCCCAACAGGTCAGTTTTGCAAATTGAGCGCAGTTTTTTTCTGTGCCAATTTCCACCCGACAGAAATGTGTCAGAAAGAAAACTGGAAAGTAATTGCTTCAATAATGCAGGAAAGAAGAGGGTGTGCTTCTTTCCTGAATTTTGTTGGAAATAACTGCAATTGATGACCAGCTGAAGGATGATGCATCTCGCAGGTTTCTTTCCAGTTTCCTACAAATACGCCTTTCTGATAATGTTCATCCGCTGGAGACAGGTTTCTTTTCAATTATTTATACATACATTGCCCAACATGCTATGATTTGACAAGTTTTTGGCTGAGAGCTAATAGTCTCCTCAATAGTCAGAGGAGAGTAAAAGGAAATCTTTATAATATCTGGAGAAGCATTGCTCCGGGTGACTTTAAAAGATCAGTAAAAAAAGTCTGGAAGAAAAATATAAAGAAATTCAGCACTTCTCCTTTCTTTAGGAAAGTGCTGCACATTTGGGCTTTTGAATAATTTGTAATTCATGACAGTTACTCAGATCGCCATTTTTCTCATACTAAATTGCAACCAAATAGTTTGAAAGGAATCAACAACATTATATAAGCGCTTACTTGGAAGCTCTTCAGGACAGAAGCAGCATGGTTTCTGTGCCTCGGTTGTGTCCTCCTCTGCCGTCCTGTTGGGGACTCTGGGCGGTGTCAGCTCAAATGTAAAGGCAGGAGCGAACGGGTTCAGGTAGCTGTTGCCCGTGGTCTGTGCAGTTGGGCGGCCGGAGCAGATCCGATGAAACCTGCTGCTGAAGTTACAAAGGGCACAAGAAACAGGGGAGGCGGAGGGGCCGCGTGGAAAACGGGCGGCGCCTTGCTCGTTGTACTGCCTCAGGGCACCGCTGTGGTGATCGGACCGCTGGCGCTGCCACACAAAATGAGAGGGCACAATGGCCATTACCTGAGGACAGAGGCAGGGAGATATAAGTCAATAACAGAATAAAATATCAGACTCAAATCCAAACAAAAAAATAGTTGCAAGAAACTACACTACCAGTCAAAAGTTTACATACATGGGATCACGATTTGCTTCAAATGCCAGATTTTCACTCATCAGACCCATATTGTTCCCTCTGATGAAGGTAAAATTGGCCAGGAATTATATGAACCCAGGAACCATCAAGGCTTGAGCTTATCAAACTCAAAGATGCCAGAACAACCATGTCACCGTCCACAGTGAAGAGAGCTCTACATCAACGTGGACTACAAGGTTGCTGACCAAGAAATGAGTAAATGCCTGCTCCAAAATGGACAAGCTTGGATGGGCCGATGATGGAGAAACGTTTTATGTTCAGACAAAGATTGAACTGTTTGGTCACAATGACAGTGCGTATTTGGGGGCCCAGCGAAGCTTTTTAAAAACACTGTAAAATTTCCCCAAACAAGGGCACTTTGGGGGTTTACCTAAAAACAACTTCTTTTAACTGCAGGAGTTTAAACTTCCAACAGGACAGTAATCCCAAACCCAAACTGGATTTAAATGTAAAAAAAAAAAAAAAAAAAAAAAGTTGTATAACATCAAGATTTCAGGAAGGCCCTGACTTCAGCTCCTTTAAACATTTATGGACGACGCTTAAAAAACAAGGTCTGTGCCAGGAACCCAAAAGATTGAAAAAACATATCAAATTTGTCAGAAATAAAAGATAACTTCTCATATGGCTAGAAAAAGTGTGCAATTTTTTTCTGAAACTTCCTAAGAGACAAATATCATGTAAAAAAAAAATGAGGACACTCTACAACAGCCTTTGTGCTTTTATTTCGGTAAATGGATATTTATTACAATTTTAACAATACTGAAAAAAAATTCAAGCAACATAAATAATGAAAACGGGAAGAAAACATTTTCTGTAAAATGTAATAAAACATTATTTCTGGGGAGGAATGATCGACCATTCTACTGTATGACAAAAATACTCTACAAGTGGAAAACATTCAAAAATATTCGTCTAATGACAACATAACTAGGTTTAATTATCCAAGGACCTTCAGTCTGAAAACAGACCACAAGATGCTTAAAGAAGTCTTCAAAAACTCAAATGCCATCAGAGGGCTCTTGCTACAGTTAATATGAAGCTGTATGCCTGTAGGAACCAGAAAATACTTCACAAAGTTACCTTACAAGGGATGAGAGCAGGAAGGAAACCGTCACTCACCAAGTCAAACATCCACGCCAGACCAAAGTTTGCCACAGAAAACATAGACAAGGAGCAGGACTTTTGGAATAATGTTTTTGGAGACAGTCTACCATATTGGGTATAAACAAAAGACAGCACGCCAGGAAAAGAACCCGCCAACTCTAAAGTGTTACGGTTTGGGGATGATGTGCTGCTGCTGGACCTGGCCGGCTCACCATCATAGAGTCCACTATAAATTGTACCAGAGTGTATCAGAGGATGAGGGAGAAAATGTAAGACTATTTGAAGAAAAAAAAAAAAGCTGAGCCAAAGCCTAGATCTTATTGAGATGCTGTCAGATGACTCGACATGGGCTCAACATACAAGAAACGCCTCAAACATCTCACCCCTGAAAGTGTAGGGGGACAAATTTTTTTTTCAAAAGGGTTAAACTAAAAAAGGCAACAAAAAATGTTTAAAACCAAAAATTTAATTTTTTCCCAAAGGCGGTAGGGTGTCCCAACTTTTCGAACAATAAACTCAAGTTTGTCCACCAAAGAGTTGTTTTTAAAATGTATTGTTTGTTGTAAAATCCTTCAACCCCCAAAAAAAATGCTCAAAATAATGAAAAAACTCTATTTAAAGAACCCTTCATTTCTGAATGGGACTGAATTTATCAGCCTCATTTCAAAGATAAATGCACACACACCTGCTCACAGCAGCTCCTGCTGACAGCAGCTCTGTAACAGATGCGAGCCCACAGCTCGTCCCGCTGCTTCAGGAACCGCGGAAACTGTCTCCTCCAGTTCTTGCCCAGTGCCCATGGAAAGATTTCATACTTGCTTTCCTCCTCATCCTCCTCCATGGTGTTGGCAAGATAGCTACAGAAACAGAACAAATGCTCAGTTCAGGAATGTTGTATTTCCAACACAAACTGTAAAACTTCCTCTAATTTCTGTGGACTTACAGGCCAATGAAAAAATTCTTTCTAGTGTATTCAGTAACAGTGAAGTGGGCCCGTTTGAAGTACACAAAGGTCATGGCTAAAAGGTACTGGTGAAATAGGCGAAAAACAAAGTTAGCAGAGGGTAATTAAGCAAAATTAAAATTTATTTTAAAATATAAAGGGTTTTACCTTGTCAGTCATTTTGTAGCAACAGTCCATCAAGAGAAAGTCTTGTATCAGGTCATCACCTGAAACCGAAACCAGTATTTGAGTCCTTTACGAAGACAGACAACTTAAGATGTAAACTCATCGGTCTGACATTCAGTTTCTTTATTCACCAAAAAGATGCAAGTATGAAGCCATTTCCTGCCGCTGGATGACGGTTGTAGGCATTTCGGTGAAATGTACGTCACGTTGGCCAGGCTGGATCTTCCACAGGGAGCCGTCGGGGTCCTGACCGTTGGCTCTGCTCAGGCAGAAATGTTTTCTGATCTGCCGAACATTTTTGCGCTTGACCCGCAGGGATGCAGAGGGAGGAGTTTTCATCATGCCAAAGCTAGTGTCACATGTATAGGAGGCAACTGCTGTTCGCTGTTTGGAGATGGAAGTTAAAGAACGAGGTCCTTTAATTTCTCTCTTTGCTTTAAAAAGGCTCAATGTGAGAAAACACGGTGATCTGTGAAACAACCCTACTCAACTAACCAGTCCCAGCTGATTAAATTTTGTTTAATTCCATCACAAATCTTTGTTTTATTTAATTAACACACAGAAAAGTTCTGTAGTTTTACCTCAGCACACAAAACAATGATTAACATTTTTTTTCTGCTGAAGAAATTTAAAGCACTCAAACATTTTATGTTTGTACCCAAAAGAAAGAATTAGAGTTAATGAGTTACTGCATTTTACCTGCATTTAATGCAGGTAAAATGCATTAAATGCACTGAGAACACAAACTTTTCCCAGTCAATAATGATGAAGATACATGCTTTGATACCTAAAAGGAGACAATCTTGTGATTCCTTCATTTTCTGATGGATTGAACAAACCCAAATTTCTAGAATGTTTTCAAAATTTTTTAAAACCCCGGGTTTGGAACTTTTTAAAAAAAAAGAAAAAATTTTTTACCCAACCCCCTTTGGGTTTCAAAAAATTTCATTAAATAGCACACTGTTAAAAGTTTGTTTTGTTTTGGGACGGGAAGAGGTAAACTGTCATTTCACTACCTTACTGGGCATCTGGACCTAATTTAGATTAGCTCCATTTTTAATAATCTATAAACACACAGATCTATCATTTCTGGACTGTGATGTCCCCCCAACAAATGTCGCTCTTTAAATCAAGGTTCGTGATCTTGGACACCTTTTTTTGGCTGTAAAATAAATGAAAAAGGCATTCAATGCTCGAACCATAGTAAAATTTTCATTTTATCTGTGGTGTTATCAATAGCTCCAAAATGAAAATGAAAACAGACAAAAACTGACATAATTTTAATATCTGTCAATGTAAAAAATATTGATGTATTAAAAAAACCCCAAAAAGGCTGTGTAAAATAAAAATTTTAATTATAAAAAATGTATAATTTCCCTTAGTATCACTGAGGTGTTTAAAGTAAAGTCAGAAAAAACCCTGGTTTTAAAAAAAAGGGAAAAAAACAAAATTCATGCAAAAGCACGTCAGCGGGCTTTTTTCAGGCCGGTTTTTTTTAAAAACAAGGGGGGAAAATTTAAAACAAAAAAAGGGGAAGCTGAATTTTACCACAGCAAAGGGACTCCGATATATATCCTTTAGACCTTAATTTTGTCTGTCAAAAAATTATTATTCATTTTATTTTGGACACAAGATATGGTCCATACAAAAGACAAGAAACCACAAAACACAGAAAATTAAAAAGCTTTTCTAAATAGGCTCAAATGCCAGTGAGCCAATAAAACAGAATTAGATGGCTCATAACCTACTGGTTTTTACTGTATTTGTAGATTTTCAGTGATGCAGAGACAGAGCAATGCAACTTTGGGCTGTTTTTGAGAAATCCTTGTTGTGTTGTACAGAAAGGTTAAGTTTAATTGCATTTTTAAATAAACATTTTATTGTTATTTGAGTATACTAAAGAGAAATCGGAACCAGCTAAAATCAGTATCAGCAGGTCAGAGCTTCAATAAAATGGGTGATCGAAAATTGGCCACAAATTCTCTGACCAGTGTGTGATTCGTTATAGGCCTTAAAGAAAACCAGAGCTCAGCATCTCTGAAATGTATGTAAGGATAAATACAAAGTTAGAGAAACACCAATCAGACCTTTCCTATGAGGTTTGATCCACCGATTACAATTTTCTCTTGTAAAGAGAGTCAAATATAAAAAAGCAAGTTGTATGACAGAGGTCGTACTTTTAACTACAACAGAAAATGAAGATCATCAACCTTTGCATCATCATACATCATATCATACATTGCAACCCTAAATAATCGGATTTGTATTAGACTTTAAATAATAAATCAAGTAAATAAATAAATGACAAATTCAGATTTGTAGTCAACTGACTGGTTCATCTCTAATAATGTTCACGAATATTTTTTATTTTATTGTTTAGGACACTACTCTTTACTCAATAAGATATATTTCTAGTAGCAACAATTAAATGATATGCAAGGACAAAGCCTTTTTTCTATGGCTGACATCCACTAATGTTCATTTTAGATTAATGCTGAAAATGCATACCCACATCTTCACAGGCACATGCAGCAATTAATCCGAGCATAAACGCCTGGTCAACTTAAACTATAACCACTCAGCAACTCCGAGTGGTTATTTTTGACTTTAATCAAATCTCTGTCGCTCTAGTTTTATTTGTTGACAAGGATGTCACCTGCATTTTTTAGTTAAATACGTTTTCCTGGTTATGTTTTGGGAAATTGTTCGGCTATTCAACAGGTTTTTTTTTTGCCCCGGGGTTACGGTGTTGCGTAGCTAGCTAGAAAGATCATCAAAAACGTTCACAATTTGTCGGTGTATCTTAACTAACCAAATGACAACATTAGATGAATTTAGAAGTTTTCGACACAAACTGAGCCAGTAACGTCAGTTAGTGAGCTCGATAAAAAATAAGTTAAACTCCGCACTGACCCGAGCAGCTGGCAACTGGAAGTGCTCGAGAATCCGCCGCAACCACTCCTCCCTAGCGCGAGACGCGGTGACTACAACTCGCGGGGTTTTTCTTCTCCTTCTTCTCTGACGTGTCGCCGTGCCTCAGGACGTTAGTACGTCAACGCGTCTGCCATATTGGTAAGGTAAGATAACACGTTATTGAGACAGGCAGCAGAATCAGGTCAGTGGACAAATTCTTTTGTCTGAGCAATACAAAAGAAAGCCTAGGAAAAGATTCTGAAATCAAACATTAGGCTAGTCAAACAGGTCGTCTGCCTCCATTTTATCCCTAATTTTGATACTGATCTTACTCTGCTAGACAAAAGAAAAAACAAAACAGAACATTTCAGATCCACCTATAGATATACATACATATTTAGATAAATACCATACAAGTATAGGTATGCAAGACAGCATTTCCAGACTAAATTCCAAAAAATTCTGTCTGTGCTGGAGAAGAATTTTAACCAACCCACTGATTAATATTTTGGACAGAAATGGCAACTTTTTTTTACTGCATTCTCATTAAGTGTAACATGCTTTACATTAGGTGCCAACATTTGAAGATTTGCTGTTGCTGAATTTCAAAATTAGAGCCTTAAAAGATTGGTTTTCGGGTGAAATTTATGAAAATCGTAAATAGTTCACGCTACAGTGATATATCACGAAAGTAGGGCACACATTCAATGGTGATTTCCTCATCTCAAATAATTTATTAAAGCAAAAGCCAATAACAGTGGTGTGTGTACCACAACAAGAATATCACTGTCTCAATAACGTGTCATGTACCCCTGAGCATCGATTACAGCTTGACAATGATGTCTGATGCTGTCCACGAGTCGACTTATTCTCTGCTGAGGCATGGCATCACACTCTTACTAAAGGGCAGACCTCAGGTCATTGAGGTTCTGGGGTACAGAGTTATGATCCTCTAGACGGTGACTCAGCTGATACTGTATACTATATAGGTTTTCTATAGAATTCAGATCTGAAGAAAGTGCCGGCCGCTCTATTCGAGGTACCCCAGTTTCCAGTAGACGTTCCCTAATGATGCGACCTCGATGAGCTGGAGCATTGTCACCCATTAAGATGTATTTAGGCCTGTGTTGGTTTATACAGGGGCACAATGACTGGATTAATGATGTTATTCAGGTAGTATGGGCGTTACTGTACCATTCACAAACTGTAGGGCAGGTCTGTATTAACTAGACACACCCATTGTTGGCAGCCATCATTTCTGCTCAACGTGAATAGACTTTCATCAGAGAACAGCAATGAGCCCCACTGGTCCCCTCATCCAGCTCCCTGGACCATGCAAGACGGTGATGTCTGTAGCTGGTGGTGTGGTCAGGTACCCTTGCAGGGTGTCTAGCATGCAGACCATGCTGATGTCTGCTTCTGTGTCTTTCTGTGACTCTTCCAGTCTCTCTGTATCTCTGTCGCAACACACATTCTGTGACTTTCTAAGTTCAGTTGCCACTTTCGTCTGAAAACGTCCTGTTTGAAGCCTCGCAATGGCAAGGTCCTATTGATCAATTGTTAGGTGTCATTTTGGTCTCATGATGGCAAAATGTGAACAGCATGATAGGACTGTTTAAAACCAATTTTGATGGAACCAGGAAATGTATTGGTTGATTCACAGATCAAACAACTGCTGGAAAGTTTGCCCTTAATTTCCTTGTTAGAAAACAGCAAGTTGTGCATAGATGGCTAAAACATTAAACAGCTGGACATATACATTCAAAAGTTTAGAGAAGGTCACATTAAGTTCACATTAAAGTAATAGTGCATTTTAGGTTCATCCTAAAATTTGACTGAAAAGCCGAATATCTCTAAACTTTGAGAGCAATATATATATATATGGATAGATAGATAGATAGATAGATAGATAGATAGATAGATAGATAGATAGATAGATAGATAGATAGATAGATAGATAGATAGATAGATAGATAGATAGATACATATATTTATATATGTATATATATATCTCTATATATAAATATGTAGATACTGAAATGTCTTTTTGACGTAATTTTACTAGAGTAAATATTTGTTAAAGGCTATGTAGAAAACATTTTGTTCAGTTGGTAGTGCATAGAAACAGACATTGAAGTTTCCTAAATAAAAAAAAACCTCTTGATGTCCACTTGCATCAACTCCTCTGGCCTAGTTAAATAAGCTTTGCCTCTGCAGCTGCTCAGTGAGCTGCAGGTGTCTTCAATAAGTACAATGAGTGCAGAACGCTCTGTTTAAGAGCAGTCTCTCCTCGCTTATGGCCAGTTGCTGTAGCTGAGTTGTTATCTAGAGGTAAACATGCTCCTGGGAGTCTGTTTAAGGTTTGTTACTGAAGTGAAGCATTTTGGCATGATAACTTCTTAACTCAGTTGAGTTTCAGTATTGGTTCTAACGTTAAACTGTTTTATAGGGTGTCATGGATCTGTTTGTTTTTTTGCCTTGGGAAAAGTTTTCCTACAGGTGAGTCATGATCTCTAAAAACCTAAAACACTATTTTTAGTTCTAAAAAAAAATCTAAGTATTTTACTCTTAAAATTTCTAAAATGTAGCTTGGTGTTTGAGAATGCAAAGGATAGATGCTTCTGGTTTCATACTCCTGTCAGATTTCTTTAGGTCCTACTTGTAACAGGCAAGATGCACTGTGATGCCATAATACACAGTAGACCATCTAGTTGTATAAATGTACTACCCATCTGACCTGAAACTTTTAATGACTCTTCAATGTTGCTACAATGATTTCCTCTGATACAGCTCTGGTTTTGTCCAAGATTTAAGTTTTAAGCTTTACTACTTCCTGTAAGACTTGGCAGCAGTTATGACTGGTAACTCCATTGAGTGGCATAGCATCATGGTGCCTAATTCCTACTTCTTTCCTTGCTGTTTACAAGTAGTGAGACTTAACATGACCTGCAATTTTTATTTTTTTGTCTTTCCCAAGACCATGGCAGTAACACAATGTCATTGAGCTTTGGATCTTCAGCAGTTCTAGACCCTGCCTCCTCTGCTGGAAATGAATCAGCCTCCAGTATTAAAGCTGCTGAAGAGTCTTCTGACTTAAACGCTACCAGTGCCCCAGATCTTCTTTCACCAAGGGCCTTTTATGTTGGCCCTCGCTTTCACTTAGGGGAGAAGTCGGCTGGCTTCTCAAAGCCACAACTGATTTCAAGTCCTGGAGGCTTTCATTCGTCATCCAATCCCTGGTTTGGACCTCCTTTATTCCACGAAGCTGTATATACTAGTACTGACTCTGATCCGTACACTTATGGAGATGGCTCCATGAGATTTCCTTATTACAGTAATGATGGTGTCCATGCAGCAGCTCCACCCTATGGATACAGTTATGGTACTGCCAGGTCTCCTTATTACAGTTATTCGTATGGTACCGGGGGGTCACCTCAAGCATATGATCGCAGAGTACCTATAGCTCCTCCATATGGGATGGGCCCTCCACCTGCTTATGGATACTCCTCCCGACAGCCTTCAATATTGGATCCTGAACTACTTCTCATTGGGAACATCTTAATGAGAGTTCGTGAAATGCCACTTGCTCGGCCCTGGATGACTAGTCAAGTGCCAGTGGGCCTGACAGAGAAGCCTCTGTACCCTTCATCTCTCATGCAATCATACAGAGGCTATCACCAAGCAAGAGACCTGTCTAACAGCCAGTATGCTAAAGATGATTTGGAGCCTGCTCCTGAACCTGAAAGACTGGAGACTCAACAGTATGTTCCAGAAACCGGGGTTTAGAGGGCACACTCTTTTTGGAAAGGTGAGCTTGAGTGTTTACTACTACTAGAAGACAAGTTGGCATCTGTTCTCATTTTCCTGTCTTGTCTTTCAGGGTAGACTACATCTTTTAGGAACTTTTACAACTGGGGGAAGTTCTGAATAAAACTGGGAAATGTAAAACTTGTCTTGACTCATTTAATTGTAATGTATTACAGCTCCTACCTCATGCTGGAGACACACTAACAGCCTGATTTGAGCAGAAACCAACTGAATGCATTGAACTGGCGAGGGTGACATGAGCGTAAATGATAAATGAGTGGTAACAGATTAAGATTTTAATTTCTGCTCCCTTTCCCTCATAAAACTAATACTTTATATTTACTTTAGATGGTGTGGACTATTATCATATTGGGAGCTTTTATTTTTAAGGCTGGGTTTTTGAAAGAACTTCGCTTTATTCTATCTGAACTGGATTTTGTTCAAATGTAGACTTTATAACCTAAATATTTCATTTAGAAATGCTAATTATTTTAAAGCCCCAACAAACCACTTTGCATTTTGGTCGGTCACAAATAACGTTTTCAGTAACTACTCAGTTTTGTTCCAGCCTGTTTAATTATGGAAGCAAATGTGTCCCAATATTCAAAATAAAATGTATTAAGTTGCTTTTTCAAAATGAAGCGCTTTTTTTTTTTTTTTTTTTTTTTTTTACTTAAATAAAATTTAAAAATCATTCAAACTGCATTTTCATAAAGACTGGTCATTGTGACACAACTAAAGAAATAGGAGGAAAATGTTTAATTTTCATGCCAGGGCCCACAAAAAGTGTTCCATAAATCAGTTTGACTTGGCAATTCCTAGCGGCGTAGAAGAGCGATGTCAGTGGCAACTCTTCTTCTCCTGCCCCAGACTGCACCATTATGCATCTTGGACGTAAGGTGGCAGAGACTGCAAGCAACATGGCACTCCCTCATACCAACGCACAAGCCTCGTTTGCAGCTGATTTTATGAGAAGCATGTATCTGCAGACTTTAAGACCTGCAGTTCTAGATCTCTTCTGCGACAGTGTCATCTATTTCATTGTCAGTCAACATTGATGGTGAATGGAAAGTATTAAACGTGAATCAAATTGCTTATTTAATACTGTCAAACTGTGTGTGTGTATGTGTGTGTGTATATATATATATATATATATATATAAACACACCGTCAAAAGTTTTAGATACACTTTCTCACTTAATGAGTCTCTTTATTTACATGACTATTTACATTGTAGATTCTCACCACAGGCAACAAAACTGTGAATGAACACGAAATTATAGAGTAAACAAAGTGTAAAGAAACTAAACATTTTCATATTTTAGATTCTTCAAAATAGCCACCCTTTGCTTAATTTAGACTTTACTGATCTCACAATGGAGAAATCGACATCTGCATTTTAGCTCATCACTTTAGGGAGCAGTGGGCTGCCACTGTGCAGCGCCCGGGGAGCTTTCTAGGGCTAAGGGTCTTGCTCAGGGACCCAATGACTGAGACAGATGGAATGGGCGTTCGAACAGGCAACCCACCGGTTACATGACAAACTCTTACAACCGAGTCAGAGTTGCCCCTACTGATTTGCTCTCTTGGTATTCTCTCCATGAGCTTCATGAGGTTGTCACCTGAAATGGTTTTCTAAACAGCCTTGAAAGAACTTCCCAGAGGTTCATTGAGAGACAGCCGAAGGTCATTTCAGTCAATATTTGTTACTATGTATTGAACTATTTAAATTGATATCACTCTGTTACCTATATTTTTAAAAATTTGTTTTGGAAAAATATTAATTTGGACTAACTAGGCTCTCTCTTTTTCAGTTGCATATAACTGTCCAGAACAGAAAAACCTTGCCCATATTGGACAGATGCAGGACCTGCTGCACAAACTTTCACTGTCCCTTTTGCAGCTCAACTTTATTTAATCCCACACAGTTGGGTTTGAATGGCAGCTGGGCATAGACAAGTAAGCAGTGCAGAAACTGTTAAAGTTCAGTTTTAAACTAGTGTATTCAAAGTTGTGAGGCACCCAGCAAACTTCATTTTAATTTTGCTTTTAAAAAGGAAGCCTGTTGGCTGCAGGAATGAAGGATCTTCAAAATCTCTGTCCTGCATTGAACAGAGAGGAGCCGTTGACCACTATGTTCCGATCCATCAAGGTGCCATGAAGCAGATGACCTGAGATTGCTCAATCTCTGGATCTGAATCTGTCAGGGACACAAGTCAGCTTTGAATTTCATGAAGTCATGATGTTATTATAATACAAAGTTCATTAGGACTTGTATTAGCTGTGGATGTGACTACATGTAATAAACGTGTATACATGTATTATTAAAATCGTTTGCTGAATTTCTCACATTTCTCAGGACTTGACTTTACTGCAATCAGCTGAAGCACGTGAATGTTTTTATGTATACATTATTACATAATACATATTTCTGTGTAAGCATAAAGCATTTATTACTATTAGTTTAATTTAATATACTTTCAAACTGGTATTATAAGCAATTTCATTTAGGAGCTAAAAATGCAGCTATGACTTTAAAATGAAAAAGCAATTCTGTTAATACATTTTAATTTTCAAATTTGACATTTCAAAATGAGTTTTGGTCACTTTTTGCTGGGACATCGTTTGAAAATGAAATTTTAAATGTTATTTTATTTACCATTTTAATTAATTTACAAATTGAGCAGTCTTGGAGAAAAAAATGAAAATACAGTTTGAATTATTTATTTTTAATTTTATTTATTAGTCCAAAATATAGCTTCATTTTGAAAATGAAAAAGCATTTCTATTATTCATTTATAATTTGAATATTAGGACACATTTGCTTCCATATTCCATTGGCTGTCAGCGACATATGTTCCCATTGCAGTCAGACATGCCCAATTCCAGACTCTTCTCTAAATTTTACCTTCATATGTGGTACTAAATGGGATAAATAAAGTTTTCGACGCATCCACAACCTGAACGGTCATGTCGCATGTCATTGACCTGGCTTTGTACGGATCCACAGAAGGCAATGCCCCCTCAAACAAATGTCTGGTCCCCTCAAATCAATTTTCAATCGCAAGCCCCCGCCTTGCCTCTCCCTCCTCGCCTATCCTTCCTCCTACACTAAAGGGAAAAACAGTCGCGCGTTGGCTACTTGTCTCCGGAATTAAAGCGGACGTCCGCCGGGCAAGTCCGCGCAAAGCTCAAGCGTATGCGGCGTCACACAATATCCGCGTATGCTTAACATTATAGCGCTTATGGCCCGATGTTCCTTTAAAAAAAAAAGGTGGGGGCGGAGCAAGGGGGGCATTTCGGCGCGGTACCTGCAGACAAACTCTTGCATTTTCTTCCAACCATAATCCATGCATGACTGCATTACGCATTGCCTACACGTTTTGTAATTATTAAATATTTGATTTCACAGCCTTGTCCAGCTGTTTATCAGGTTTAATGAAGAGAGGGAGATATACAGACAAATTAGATCATTTCACAAATTTCACTTATTTTGGAGTCTGAAAAAGAAAAAAGGCATGGCCACAACCATTTTTTCTGAATGTGGAGTAGACCAACTTAAACAACGAATGGTTAATAGAAACAAATATACAGTATTTTATAATTACAGCATGCTGGCCAAAATTCTGTTCTGTGTAGGTAAAAGTCACTGTAACTCAGGAGCTCTTTTCATGCAAGCATTTCTTCTTCAACAGTTGAGGAATCATTTTGATTGGTAGTTAACATTCCAGACTAATATGTTGAAGGCTAAATATAATGCTCTATGATATAGAGCATCAAACAAAAAAATGATGTATAAATAGGAAATTGTTACTTTGCTGTTTGTTTGATTTTATTAAGATAATAGACCCATTGTTAACAATAAGAATCTAAAGTAGGTTTTTGATTTTAAATGAAAGGTAGGTCTTAAGTTGAGCTACATGAAAGTGTGGTGAGTTATATATGTATATTAATGGTATATTATTAGTGCAATGTTTCAACTTTGTCAGAGAACAGTCAAATAATGTATACCGTTTTCTCACCTGATTCAGTGAGTCTCTTTTGATTAAGATGCATAGCAGAACATTGATTTATTTCATTTTCAAATTTTGAAGCATAATGCCAAGAAAAGAGAGGCTATAAAGGCATAAATATATCCTGCTCTATTTTAATTGTATAAATAATTTGGCAATGGATGCCCTTTTTTGGCTTGAGTACCTGCCTTCAAAAATGTCATGCATGTTCTGACCAGCACCAGATAAAATTGGGACGTGGTGCTGGTCTGGTTTTAGCTTTCTGGATATCTTTAGTATTTTTCCCCTTAAGCGTGATGCTGTCTCTCAACATCAATTCGAAGCTTAAAGCAAAGGCTGCACCTCAGTGTATATTAGATCAACCGTTAACAGCATTATGGGCTTGACCAATAATTGACCAATATAATTTCACAATGACGGTTGATTAACCAATGACCATTATTGAGTGACGATTTCAAGTTCGACAAATTCTCTTTTTCAAAATAAATGAACTATGGATTTGAGTAAAAAGGCACAACATTTTGAGATTTTGAGATGTGTAGGTTTTTACTTTTCTGCCACACAATGACAACTATTTTGATAGAATTTTCCCGTGAATAATTTCTAAAAACCCTTTCTAAAAACCCTGCTTTCCCTGTTGTGAAAGCAGCCCAAATTTTAACAACCCGCCTAAAGCAATTTTTTCCCCCAGCCCAACGTGTTCAAAAGAAGCCCAATCATGTGTACGCATGATGATGCCCCCTTCACATTTCTGCCTGCCACCTCATATATGCATGCCTAGAACCGGCATTGCTGCAAAAGTCAGCCAGGCAGAATGTGTTTGCACAATATAAACTTTCAACTCAAAAGTGCTACAGTACTATTTACTCTCTTGACTTTCACATTCTATGTTAGTAATATGTTAGTAAAGTTTAAGTTGTAAAGATAATGGAGATTACAACTAAAGCTGTATGTTTTCTAATGCTGTTTGAAAATGAATCACTTTCACAGTTAGTTCAGTGAGGTATTTTCCATCATTTTGCTTCACAGAAGGAGCTAAAAACTATAATGTTTTGCAGGCTATAAAAAGCCATCTTAGGCCAGCCCCTATTACACAAATGAGCTTATGTTCTTACAAGTAGGTGAGTTTTATTTGGTTTACCATGCCATATGTCCATGCGAGGAGTTCACTGAAAGCCCCACTAATCCTTTCAGCTGCTCGTCCTCTGCAAGGTACAGAGGGATGCACTTCATAGCAAGCTACAGCAAAATTTAAATCAATATGACTGCCAGTTTGTGGATTTATTTTCCCTATTTGTGACAGGTGGAAGCAATTTTTGAAATGGATTTATCCGCATTTTGTCTCTGCAGATGCCTTGTTGAAAGGGATTGTATTAGTCTGTACAGCCATCTAAAATTGACAGATACAACATGTGGATAAGGACCTTGGCGGGATTTTCATCTCTCATGCCATTGCTCTGCGGGAAAACATAAAAGCTATCTTGTATTTTCAAGACTTAAAAATGGGCTGCTCACCCTCCAAAGGTACCAATTTGGGCAGTTTTGGTGCCATGAGGAAGGGGAGAATGTTACCCCCTGTGCCTCAAAAAAGCCAAATAGAAGAAGACAGAGTGAAGAATAATGTAACTGGACCTGCACAAGGGGATCCAAAGGGAAACAAGGAATCTCCACATGTCCAGGTATCTCAGAAAGAGACACAAATCACACCACATAAAAAGAGACCTGTCACTGAAGAAGTGAGCACAGAGGGAATGAACATAGATAAAGTGGAGTGTATGGTAATAGAAAATGTCACATTGCCTCTAAGAAAGGAGAAAAACATTGACAAGCAGGAGTTGGCTGATAAAAAGACTATCAGAAAACCAAAGAAAGCAGCCAAAGGCATTAAAGGTCCAAAAAGGAAAGACGTGGTCAAGAATCAGATATCTACAGATAAAAAAGTGGACTTTCCAGAACCTTTAGTGAAAGCTCATCAAGCTGCATATGCCTTTTTGAATCCCAGTATAAACAAATATGATTCTGTACTTGGGCTCATAGAACAAGCCACACAGACTCAGATTTCGGTGCAGCCCATGGTAGCCTTCATGGCTTTACGCTATGAGGAAATCATTCAGGGACTGGAAGAGATGGTGGAAGAGGGGGAACGGGTTTTCAAAGAAAATGGGGAACATCTTGCTTGGCCAAGCCAAATGGAAAATCTCTCATCTTCTTCACCTCGGAAGTCTGGCCTTGCTGGAACCGAATCTCCACCAGATTTGTTGCAACAACTGCTTCAGTACACCACTCAGAGGATGAGGAATGTGAGCCGGACTGTTGGTGGAATTGGAGACACTGCTTTGGAGGAGGCTGTGGATTACTTTGCCTCAGTGTCAGAGCTTTTAGAAGAGAAACTCAAAATCAAACGCATAGTGGAAGCTAGATTGATGCGACTCTTAACACGAATAGAAATGGCGTCTCTGCGAAAGCCTGGAGCCGTGGATTCAGCTCTATTCAGTGAGGACAGTGGTATTGGAGCTGAGAACGAATCCCTTAATGGGTGTGAAAAACATCATAGACGAGAGAGTTGTGGGTCCTCTGGGACAAACAGAAGTCTAGTTAGTCCAATAGAATACACCTCTATGAACATCACTAGAGCCTCAGGAGAAAAATATGGGACTCAAATAAGTCCAAGTGTTTCTCTCACCTCACTTAACTCAATTGATTCTACATGTACCCTAATGGATAATGACCAAAGAGATTCACTATTAGGATTGGTCTCTTTAGATGATGGTGTAGATGCAAATAATGATGAAAAGGAGGGAGATAAAGGTGTTGAGGAGAGAAAAGTAGCATTAAAAATCCGATCCAATTCTTCACTTGTAAGTTGTGAAACCCCTCCACTCCGCCTACCAATAAAACGCATAGAAAATCCTCAAAATGTAGAAATGACTCTCAAAATTAAAAATGCTATTAGTGGTAGGATACAGTTTGTTCAAAAACAGAACACCTGTGCCAAAACAAAGGTTGCAGGGACTCCAAAAACCACTAGGCAAGACTGGACAGATGAGGAGGTGCAATCTCCAATGAGGCCTCAAACAGCAGCAGCTGTTCGGAGGACCGAAATAAAAAAGAACCCCGTTGCCCGGGGGCAACGTTCCCGGTCTGCAGAATCCTTGCGAAGTAAAGGTGAAGATCCTACTCTATTTGAACTGGAAAGGACTCAGAAGGCTTTAAACCAAAGGTTGCAAAGGATGAGTAAAAGTAAGGTGGGAGGAAACTCAAAACCAATTACATTTAAAAAAACTGAAGGAAATCCACCGGCACAGTCTCCGGCAATTAATCGAAAACAGCTGCCACAAGGTAGGAGCTGTAATAGCCAGCCACCTAAAGACAAAGCAAGCCTCTCGAGGTGCAATAATAAAAAAGAAAAGCAACTTGGTGATGTTGAAGATGATCAATGGGAAGACAAAATAACATTCAAGTGTCTTATAAAAGCCACCCCTCCAACAAGCCCTCCTTTATCACCACAATGCTCTGGCTTTCACAGGGGCAGGAATTCAGTAAAAAAACTGATTAATACCTTCAGCCAAGGTATAGAGGTAAGAGAAGGTCCTAAAGTTCTTGGGCCTTTAAAAGGGGTACAGAGGTGTGGTGTTCCCATTTTACCTGGTTTAGGAAATGTTGAAGCTGTACTTAGTACAGGAGTGACAAGCTGTAGACCTGAGTCCACATCGGAAAAAAATGATTATTTCGATCTGGACAGTCTTCCTCCACCTCCTTTGGAAGTACTAATGGACACTTCTTTTGAAAGTGCCCAGAGTGGATTGACTGCAGCAGGAGATGAAGCTACAAAAGTTGGAAAGTCACCTGTCCTGAAAAGGGCTGCTGTATCCCAACGATTGAGGGCCTCAGTTCAGACTGTCACGGTATTACCAAGTAAAGGAGGCTTACCACAGTCATCGAAGATTGCTTCTCCAGGTACAACTGCTTTTTCAAAGGTCACTCAGCCCGATGTTCAGCCACGTCTAGAAATGCGAACAGATTCCTTACACCAGCAAGTTAGAAAGACCCT
The DNA here is from genome assembly GCA_036173005.1 of Crenichthys baileyi. Lineage (NCBI taxonomy): Eukaryota > Metazoa > Chordata > Actinopteri > Cyprinodontiformes > Goodeidae > Crenichthys > Crenichthys baileyi. The sequence continues at coordinate 268,175 of JAHHUM010002946.1, read as the reverse complement.
ACACCTACAAAAATCTTCAGACTCGAACTCAGAGAGATCATCAATGAGTTGGGTAGCAGCCTCTAAAGATCAAGGAGAATCATTTGATGTACAGCATTATGGCAACATTTCAGTGCCTCAACCTAACACAGTGCCTCCTTCCTCAGTGGCCAGTAGCCAACCACTTGCTACTCCACCTGTCTCTAAGGGACGAATGTTACCATCCACTCCTTCTACCCCAAACAGCTTGCATAGACGACTTCCCAGCCCTCTCGGTTCAAAAAAGGAAACTACAACACCCTCAACAGACAGCCCCCCTGTTAACAGGACACCTTCTTTACCACCAGCTCTTCAACCGAGACTTCCCAGCCCACCTGTTGCAAAGCAGAACTCCTGCACTTCATACCCGTTCAAAGCACCATCTCCACCAGCTTCACCAAAGTTACAGAAGTGGTCAAGGGAGAACAGCACTGATGAATCTTCAAGTGCACGGATGTTCAGTAATGCTCGTTCGGTCTTCTGCCCAGTCTCTCCATCCATGTTTGAGGCCCAGCCATGTTCAGTTCCCCAACCACCTCAAGCATGGACTTCTACCAGAGCCTCTGTTTTTTCAAGTTGTTGGGGGAGTCGAGGGAGGTTCCCTGTGTCTGTACAAGGACCACGACCCTTCGTACGACGCAGCCAGTCAGACAGAAGGCCAAGTCTAAGTATGACACCCCGATTCCAAGGGATCTCAGTGGCTGAAACTTGTGGTAGTGAGCCAGCAATATGTTCAAAGGGGTAAGATTTAATTTATTCAAAATTTTTCGATAAATTACTCATGCTTTCTGAAAATTCCTCAAAATGTTGCTTTTGACTTAAGGAAACAAAAGGGAAATGGACAATTGGAGAGCAAATGAAGAAATGTTAGGTCTAAAAGTCTACTTGGAGCAGTTGAATAGTATTTGAGAGTGTAGTCTACTGGACATAGGAAAACAAATACACCAAAGACCAATTACGGGATCTGAGAGGCGTAGTATCTTTTGGTATAGTTTTAAGCTAAGTCTTTTAAAATCACCTTGTTGGTGGTGAAGTCCTCTTCTTTGTCCATCTGGAATTTTCAATAAATTCACATGGAAATGGGGGAAAATAATTTGCCTAAAGATCCAAATTAAAATGGGTCCTTTGCTAAGTTGTCTGTTGGAGGATACAACGGTGGTTCAATACTTTAGTTTGGGAGCCTTCTCATGCCTGTATGATCCATAGGTCAGAGTTAAGTGGCTTAACAATCACAAAAAAACATTTCTCCGAAGAAGGTCAGGTATTAATCTGAAAATGAGTGGGAAAAAAGCCACAACTGCTGCCAAAGTAAATATAAAAAGCAGTTTTCAAATGATGATTTTATTTAGTAAGGGGCAAAAGCTATCCAACCCTTCTGGGTTGTTTTATGAAATGGCTTTGTGAAGCTTTTCAGAGTGACAGCTGTTCATGACTTTTTTCTCCTCTGTTCTACTATTTCTTGATTATGTGTTGCCTTCCAAAATCTTTCAGCCCACTTCATGTTATCATAGAGGTTCTATTTAAGTGATTTCTCGATTCTGGTGAGGCAGTAATCAGGCCTGGGTATTGCAAGTGAAATGGAACCAAAGAGAAAAAAAAACTCTTAATAAAGTTTAGTCATAATTTACCAAAGAGGCGATTACTTTTTCACAAAGGGCCCGGTTGATTTGAATATTTTTTTTCCCATTATAAATAAATCATCTTAAGAAAACATTTTGTATTTACTCTGTTTTTTTTCCAAACTACTGTAAATAAAGTTGGTTGACTGATTTATTGAGCATTAAAATAAATATTAATATTTGTAGCAATTGGAAGGTATTATTCTGTGAACTGAAAAACACTAGTTTTAGCTAAGATTGTTAGGGTTGTTTTCCTCCTGCCCTGTGTAGCCTTACAGGATTTGTTCTACATTTAAAGCACAATTTCAGTTGACAGTCCTCTTAAACCCACCTTGCATACTATGCTTGTTACTAAAGGCCATTTTCTTTTTATTTAAAAGGCTAGATGACGATCCAGCCAGGCACCGTGAATTATGGGGCAGCCAATCAGACCTCAGAGCATCCCCACGCTCTGCATCACACCCGGACCTATGTGTTGTAGGACAGGGTTTACACAGGAGCTAAACACGGCCAGCACCAAGGCTGTAGGATTATAGATTAGCAGGCCTTACCGTGGATTTAAACTTGTTTTGTTTTTTTCACTTGGAAGAGAAGAGGAGCTAATTTCATCCATGCCACATAACACCTCCAGAAAGTCTGTACTTGGTTTTCTCATCAAGTTTTGTTGCTGGTAAATGGCATTGGTACATTTCATCTGCCATACTTTTGGTTTTTTATGTTTACAAAATGCAAGACTCGTTTACTAGTTACTATTAAAAAGATAAGCATGTGTTGCACAAGTCTGATTAAGCTTACTTTCAGTATGTTGTAAGTAACATTTAGCAAAATTGAGAAAGCAAAGACAGTTCAGACTCTCAACATTGAGACAAATATGGTATAAAATGGTGTATAAAAATCTTTGACAAATATTTATATTACAGACTAAAGTGAACAACAATTTTTTCTTAATCGGAGTTACCTTGACAAATCAAAAATGAAAAAGTTGTTACTTTTTGACATTTTATTTCTGTGAGATGCTTTAATTCTTTTTTGTCCATCTTGCAATTTCATGTAAAACAATGTGAAACTGATCTCATTTTCTTTACATTTTTTTCATAATTTTTCTCAGTTTGTCATTTTTACTATTTCTTTATTAATAATAATAAAAAACCTTAAAGTCATTGTTCACATCATTGCTTCCGTTACCAATAGTGCATAATCCAAAAAAGCTCCTACTACTTGATTACTGTCCCCATTTGACCAGAAGCAGCTCAGTATTCAGCAGTTTACCAACTGTCCAAATGGCTTTTATAGTGATGGCATAAGAATTTTAATTTGAATGTTATTTTTAATAGATTTGATGACTTTTTAAATTATATAAATGCACATAAATCATAATTCTCAATAGGTCCAGTATTCTGTCCTGCAGTGAGGCAATTTCCCCACCAGGCTGAGATGAAAGGAAAGCTTCAGATTTCAGTGGATGAAATAAAGATTAATGCCATTTAACCTTTGTGTTTGTTTTGGATTATGATCATCTGTACACTGAGGACTGACCTTTCAAACACTAAGATTTATCAGCTTTTCAATCTTGATTTTCTGGAGTAGTCACAATAGTTAGATCATGAAGAATGTGTATATTTTCATTTGAGGGATTTTGAAGACAACATTTTTGTCCAGCAGAAAGCACACACATTTAAATGTAACTGTGCAACGTTTCCTTGAGGACACTCTTAGTCTTTCTAAATTGGTATAAAAATAGACATGTGATTTAATTTCAGCGGAGTGCAAAGTGTGATTGTTTTCTCTGAGGGGAGCAGAGGAAACCTGCTGTGAAAGCCATATAATTACAGAACTCCAAGTCTCTCCCATCATGGGTATCATATTGGTCACGTTCTCCACCTCTTGAAATGAAAACAGTTTCCACCCTAAACTAAGCAATCAGAGGACATATTTTATTGTGCTTCCTAGTGAGAAGTAAACCTAATTCTGTGTGTATGTTAAAAGCATCTAAGGGATGTGCAAATTAGCAGGGAAAATCCCATTCTTGGCCAAATATCCAATGCAGTTAGTGTCATTGTACTAAGCGCAAAGCAGTTTGGCATCATACGGAAGGAACTTTTCCAAGTTTGCCACAACTGAGCCACAATCTAATGGGTCAAACAGGCTGTGGATAATTAGCAGGGTGTAGAGATGTTCCTAACTGTCTAATTTGGATGTTTTACAAATATTGCCCAATATCATGCATTGTGTGTATTGTTACACCCGTAATTAATAATCTTTTAAGTCTGTTCTTAACGCATTTTAGTGGAATTACAGCTAATTCAAATGCTCTTTTGTGAACTGCAGATGGACAAAAATGTTCATTTTGAAAAATAATGTGTTTCTTCTGTATCATAGTACCCAAACACCAGGCTGCTAACTGCCGAAACAGACCCAGGGAGCTGGATTTTTAATATGAACATTTTTATTACATTTTTATCCTTTCTATTTAATGCAAGTTAATTGTTTCCTTGAGATTTCTTCAAAATTCAAATTTTTTTGGAGGTGAAATTTAAATAAATAATAGGTAACCATAGAATTATGCACACTGTAAAAGCTGTGTAAAGCCAGTGTACATCCAGTCAGCAATATGTCCCTAATGATGGTAACTATCATCCTAAAAGTGAGCTGAACTAACCCTTTCTTAAAGTTTCTCCCATCTTGCTGAGCTGGCCTCCGATTCAATTCATCACCCAAAATCCGAGACCAGAAATAGATTCAATAAACCCAATGAGTTCCCTCTTTATCCCATTTACACAGCTGGACTCCTCCGACTGGCTCACAGCTGCTGAACGCTCCGGTTCGGTGGGGAAGAGGGAAAAACATAACCTGCCAGCTGCCACAGACGCCTCTTATCAGACCCTCTGTATCCCCACTTTTGGTCTGGACATGGCTGCTTTCTGATATTACTGTCTAAAAACTATTGTGTCACATGGCCATAATCTAAAGATGATGTCCGGCCAGACAGAGCTAACATAGATGCAGAGATTAAGAAAACACTGCTGACGTGGGGAAGGGGAGTGTGACCAGAGCATGTCTGGATTTTTGGCACATTTCATCTGCCTGAACCAACATCAGAGACAGGCAGTTTGATTTGCAGCACAGCCTTAAAGCGGGGTGAAACAGAAATGTTCTACTTTTAAGACTTGAACATATATATATATATATATATATATATATATATATATATATATATATATATATTTACATTTGTACCATAAAAATCTAACTCCTTGGAGTCAAACCATAAACAAATGAGGTATGACTCATGACCTTTACAGAGTCCTGTCTGTTAAATAAGTGTAAAAATCTGCACATGACTGCAACAAAATCTTTTTGGTGGATGTAAAATGTCAGTTTTTCAAAATGTTGGCTCAATAACCTGGAAAACAGATTTCTGATTAACTGGCTGAATATGGGTTTATTCTTTTGTGGTAAATAAGGACAGTGATAAATTCTGGATTTCTACTTTCGTTTACCACACTTGGACCTGGAAAATACTCAAAGTATATTTCAGACTTTTCCAAACTCTGTTGGATACCTGTTGAAAATTAACTGCTGCTAACAAACTAAAAATGTTGCCCTAAATATTACACCATAATCAAGAAAAAAATAAAACAACTAAAAAAAGAAAATGTTCAAATGTTTGGGTCATAAGAATACCTGTTACATAAACTAAGCCAAAACCTCAGAGAAATGAATTAGATGTATTACATCATGAAGTTGGAAGATGGAGCTTCCTAAAGCTAAGTGACTAAGTATTGAATCAGTAATCTTATAGAAACAAAGCCAACACACATTTTTAACAAAAAGCCAACAATCAATGCAGAGTGAAGCCTATGAAAACAGAAAAAAGCATACTATTTTCTGGTAGGGACTCAAGAAATAAGATTATGTTTTCCATGTAAATTCAGTGAATATCTGCCATCTGCAACTATAAATTCTTCTGCTATCTGTGTGCCTCTCAGGCTCTGATAGGTTTTCATCTCCTAAAAATGTGCCTTTGAATGTTAAGTTTTGCTGATAGTTTGCTTTGAGGCATTCAAGCTGGTTACCCAATGTGCTGAGATCTATATAAACAATTTAATTGTTAGATTATATCCTGTAAATGCCAGGTATGGATCTGATTCAACATCCATGTACACCCATCCATGACCCTTCCATATAGGGTCGCGAGGGAGCTGGTGCCTATCTACAGCAATCTACAGGCAGGGTACACTGGCTAGACAGGTCCCATGTCCATCGCAGGGCAACACAGAGACACACAGGATAAACAACCATGCACCCACCCAATGACATCCAAGAGCAATTGAGAAAGACCAATTAACCTAACATGCAGAAAGGCCCCTGGCTGGGAGTTGAACCCAGGACCTTCTTGCTGCAAGACAACAGGTGATGGGGCTCCTCACCTGAGCCACCACCCTAGGAAGAAGCTCATTTAAGCTGCTTATATCTAGATCTTGTTGTTTCAGTCATGATCTGTATCTCATAAATAGACATAAGATAGTCTAGATTTAGACTGACTGGTAAATCTAAAGCTTAGCTTTTTGGCTCAGCTCTTTTTTCCCCTAGAACAGACCAGAGCAGTGCCTGGATTTCTGCAGACAAGACCCCGGTCCGTCTTTTCATCTCTCACTCCATCTTGCCATCACTCACGAACAAGACACCAAGCTACTCCTCTGCCCGAGGCAACGACTGACCTCAGACCTGGGGGTGTAATCTACCTATTTCTAGGCTTTTTAGGCACTGACTCTAATCCCAGCTGTTTCACACTTGGTTGCAAACTACTTCAGTGTAAGCTCAAAGTCATGCCTTGAAGACATGAATAGAACTACCATAATTTGGAAAAGGTAAAGAGTTTTTGAACCAGAAACCCACCCCCTTATGACTACATCTTGAGATCCTATTTATGAAATCCACAAGAAGGATTGAGAACAAGTGGCAGCCATGGTTTAGGTTTTTTGTTTTCAAAGTTATTTTCTAACTTTGCTTTGCTGTCCTTAGCCTTAATAATCTGGAAGTAATTTTCCTTCATTTGAAATCATGTTGTTCATATATCTCATATCTTTGTTATTTATTTAACAGGGCTGCAAAGAAAAAAAATCCCAAAATGTTATTAAGGGTTTTTATGTTAGAAGCTTTTTGTTGTTGGTTCTCACAGATTCTCCAACAAAAGCCTGCTGTAGTACTAAGCCATTGTCTTATTTCACACATCATTTGCATATAGATAGCACAATCAGAGATGTGCAATGACATGACAGCCTGAATTTTCAGATTGCTTGAGTGTCGAAGCGATGATTGGATGAAATCTGATGATTAGCAGCAACAGTTTCAATCAGCTGGCATGTGCGATAACAAGCATTAGTGGAAATAAAAAGGAAAAACTTGAAAGGAAAGGACAAGGAGGTCATGGTCATTGGTATTCAGAGGGGAGAAACCAAGAAGCAGCATATGGGCAATGTATCTTTAAGAATAAAGAAGCACAAGCATCTTTAAAGACTAATGGTATGTCTTATAAAAAGCAGACCAAGCAATTAGTAAAGAGTGTGAGTAAGCATGTGTGGACCTTTCTAGCTGCATGAAGGCTGGAATTCCTGCACGTTGTTGGTGTGCGTTGCATCCTAATAATGACATCAGCAGTCAAGGTCTGTCAACTACAGGCTGAAAAGTAGTGTGACACTAAAAAGGGGTGTAATTCTATAAATGTAATGTAAACATAGATTGTTTCTTATATCATTGGTTGTCTGCAGTTATTCTCAATCATGTAATTGTGGAGAAAGAGCAATATCGTTATTCTTCAGCTCTGCCATTGAGAAATTGTTTGGCAGGAAAAATAGGTGCAACTATTTGTCTGTGCACCAGGTGGCAGTGTTGGCAAAGGCATTCTTGCTTTGGGTCATTACACATTTCAAAGGTTTCTGATTATCTCCTGGAGTCCATATTCTATCATTTCCTCCTTTTTCTCCTTTAACGAGAACATTTAAATCTGACATGATATAAAGATTAACATGCTGCTGAGGTAATGCAAAATTTCCATTCCTTTGTAACATTTTCACTCAATCTTCTTTGGGGTGACGGGTGTGTGCATAGTACCTTCTGAGACACATTTCTTAGACCTACAGCATCATCATTCCCTTCATTCAGGAGAGCGGATTGAGTTCTAAATGGCGGTCAGGGCAGAAATGCAGTTGAGGGCAACTCTGCATTCAATCTGACACAGTGTTGAAGGAGCCTTTGTGAAAGGTCAGGTAAGCAGCTGCGACAGTGTTCATCCCAGCAAATGTCACAATATCTCAGGGGTTGATGTGACTGACGGAGGACCTTATCTGGTGGCATAACACCAGTACTAGTATAGGACTGGTCGGCATCAACGTTCAGACGAGGTGGGGAAGGGGGCTGGGGGAGGGGGAGCGTTCGGTCGTTAGGTAAATAGGACTTGGGTCGTGTTGGCTGTAATGCCTTGCAAGCACCTGCCACCCATAACAACTTTCTAGCCTGTGGATTTCCCATGACAGTGACGGACTTAAATTTGAGAAATTGACACATTACACAGCATGTGCACCAAAGTGTAGACTTGCATGTACATGAAGGCTCTTGCTGAGGAGCTAATTAGCTGACTGATTGTTTGAAACATACCTCAAAGAACAAGATGTGCTCATGCTTGGAGGCAGAACAAGAAGAATTTAGAGGAAATCTATTGCAGATGGGGTAGTCTGTTAGTCTTCAGGGTGTCTTCACACTGCATTGCCTGATTTGGCAATCGTCCTTCAATTTGCGGGCAGTCAGGGTGCTACTATGCTTTTAGTGCTCCTTAAAACGACATTTTCTATTTGCCACATCCCAAACTGATGTATTGCATTTTATCTGCAGACTCTAGATCTCAGTGTGATGTTCCCACAAAGTTCCTACCACCACACCATGTCAAACGTTTATCAGACCATGTCAGAATGCAATAATTTACTTGATGATCCTAGCATGCTTGCCTGACGCCACTGCTAGGATAGGTTTGTAGCCTACTTTTGCTTCAAATTCTTAACAACCAAGCCACACCGGTGGACATAGGCCCTTCTTCATGGATACACTGCTGCCACACTCCCACACTCTACACCGTGGGGCCCATTATGCTGCTCCTGTCATAAAGAACAACCACAGCCTCACAACGGAAGTGTTAGAAACCCTCAGGGAACTAACTCTCTTCTACATTTCTGTATTAAGCCTGAAAACACGCTTACTAAAAAGATTTTTGGGTTATTCAGCTATTTGTGGACTTAATAGTCCCTTTCACATTCCTGTGTATCTGTCTGTTTCAGTGGCGTAGGAGGACACATTACCATAGGAAAATAATGCTTCAGAACTGCCTTCCTACCCATTTAAAGCTGAAGCCAGGCTGCCTGAAATTTTTAATATGTAAATCCCTTTTATTTTTTCACATATGCTGAATATAACATGCGTTCCTGCAGAGCCACTGAACTTTTAAATCTGAAGTAATAAATAACAGTTTTTATCCAAACTCTAAATTATTCAATTCAATTCAATTCAGTTTTATTTATATAGCGCCAATTCACAACACATGTCATCTCAAGGCACTTCACAAAAGTCAGGTACATACATTCCAATTAGTCCTAAACATTGAACAGTGCAGTCAGAGTTAGTTATTTATTCAAATTGGATAAAAAGTTTTTCTGTCTAAGGAAACCCAGCAGATGTAGCTCCTTTAGTCTTTTCATCTAGAAAGAAAGAACAGATAAACTTTGAGACAGTTTTCAAGGTTAGAGGCTGAAAGAGAGCACATATAGTTAGTCACAATAAAAGCTCAGCCAGTAGCCATGTCTAGGAGAGAGAAAGGGTTAAACACTGAAAGACAGGGCCATGTGGATCATCGGTAGAGGGTGAGCATTAAGTTGTTGCCAGCAGAAGCTTGGACGATGCCCCTCTCCAGAAAGGTGTTACAGGTAGACACAGAGTCAGGTCAGGTGTAGCTTCTAGGAAGAGAAAAGAGAGAGAACAAAGTTAAAAGCTGAAATAACAGCAAATAATGCAAAATTGTAGTGTGAGAATGTAGCGAAGAGGGTGAAAGTGGTCATTATGTCCTCCAGCAGCCTAAGCCTATAGCAGCATAACTACACAGAAAGTTTCAGTTCAGATTATTTAGCTAAATGGCGCTTATTTACAACAATCTTGTCTCAAGGCACCCCACAAAGGGTCCCACTGATGGTCGTTGTTATACTAAAAACCACAAGGATTGGGATACCTCTCTCTGTCAGACTGATTATAACCACTGGAAAAGAGAAGGGGTCATACAGGTAGCAGAAATGGAGGGTGTGTTTGCACCTCAACCGTAACTGAGCCGGTTTAGGCTAAACCTGACTCCCCCTTACTCCATCCAACAGGGAGGGAGGAAGGCTCCCTCCCTGATAAACTAAGCCACTCTAACTATAAGCTTTATCAAAAAGGAAAGTTTCAAGCCTAACCTTAAAAGCAGACAGGGTGTCCGCCTCACGGACCAAATTATCACATGCACCCTGTTATTTTATGTACCTGAATGTTTAGCTGTTCTCTGATGGACAGTGATCTGCCCTCTCCACTCCACAAACAAGTCCCCTGACTTGACAGAAACCTTTAATTAAAATTGACTTCCTGGACTGTACCTTGTAGCTCCGGCGCTTCCACACGGCACCTTAACCACTCTCTATGGAATTGTTTTTCATCTGCCTTTATTTTTCCATCCATCATTTCAGCAACGTTGCCATTTCCCACGGGGCATGGTACATGCCCAGAATAATGGCCATAACTTGGATCTATAGATGCAAGTGGAAAACAGTGGGAAAAGCCCAAATCACTTTGTGAATATTGTAGATCTGTGGGGATCTATGAAGAAGAGAGGAAAGAGGAAAAATAATGTGAAAGCAAACATGAAGATGGGCTTGTTAAAAAATGAGGCATTTATGTGATATGCTTGTTTGCCAACTAAACTTTCCCCTGTGGACGAGTCTGTGGAGTTTAACGAATTACACATCAAATATTGCTGAGTAAGAAGAAGAATAAACAAAAAATATATCCATTTGGGATTAGTCATAATAAAGAATAACATGGATTTTTATAAAAAAAAATATTGAACATGAAACCATTGTTTTAAAAGTATTGGCAGGCTGTTTACATAATTTATATCTTAATAGAAACTAATCAGTTTTCCAGAACAACAATTTAATTTGTTGTGATAAAATAGCGTGGAAGCTGCTTAGCATTACCTTCCCGTTTCCTGCAATCCACTTATAATTATTCCGGTTGAGAAAATCTCCCATGATACTATCTTTAGGAACCCTCAGCAAATTAGTACGTGCCACTACAACCAACTACCTGCCTATTCTGCACCCTGGACAAAGCTCTTTAAAGACATCTTTTAAACATTTGGTGCCCTCAGTCTATTAAAGGGGCAAAGATTAAAATCCAGGTCATCCCTGTTTCTCTTGTTCTGTAATGATCGCAAAATCCTCTGTAAAATCCCTGTCTCCACCCCTATAACCCGGAAAACTCAGCGTTTTGTCACGTTTTAAAAAAAGTGACATCTGTTTGGACAACATTGGGGTGCTTCACTATTTATCCGATAAATATAGGGAAAGTGAACAGATTTTAGTTAGATTCAATTAATATGTCAAAAGTAACTCGTGTTAATTAAAGTTCAACGCTTCTAAGCTTGAATAATTTTCAGGTGATATGAATTTCTCTACTGATGAAGGACACAGCCAAGATTAAGTTTATTATTTATAAAGATAGGAATAATTATAAGGCTGCATCGGAGGTAGAAAGAAATCTAATTAGGTTAATTATGAATTTATCATAATGGTTCCCATAGGTTAGGTGGGAAGGTGAATGGATATTTTGGTTTTCTTGTTAAGAAATGATACCAGGATGATTCAAAGTTTTACCTCCCATAATGATAGCCCTGAACGGGTTTGTAATGGTGAGAAGGAGCTGAAATAAAAGATATAGATCTCAATTTACTGATCCATTCAGATTCAAACCTTACCACTGATTATGAAATGTGAATTAAAATAAGGGATACATTTTGTTGAAAGACATGAAAAAGATGACACTGGCTTTTGTCTAAACGTGTCATAGTTTTTTCAATTCTTTTGACCCACATCCAGGAACGTGAGGCAGCTGATAGTTTAAAAGGTTTTATTTGTGCATAAATGATATTAGGTTATGGCGGGAACTTTCAGGAACCGGATCGGCCTAGCCTTCTAGGAAAGAGAAGCAGAAGATGAGATAGTTGGCCAGAAGCAGAGAGAGGTACCGATGAAGTGAATGGTGGCTTACGATTGAGTGCAGAGTTTTGGTCCAGGAAGGTGTCAGGTCCAGGAGGCGGCTTATTTTGGTTGTTAGCTGAGGTTTGGTTCATTGGAAGAGGGACAGGGTTTCGGCATGGGCTCAGAAGCTTGGAGTGTGACTGAGATCCAGAGGCATGGAATCCAGGAGGGTTAACTTGAGCTTGGTCGTGTAGGAAGACGACCCAGGGAAAAGCAGTCAGGTTTTCACAAGGCACCTTAAAGGGAACTCAGGTTAGAGCGATTTCAAGAATCAAGAAACAGCAAATAGCAAGGAGGGCTAGCGGTACCACTAAGGTTGACACTCAGGTGTCGACTGATCTGCAGCCTCCTCCTTTTAAGCTCACAGGTGTGAGAGAAAGCAGCCGCACAATCCACCCTCCAAATGAACCTGCTTGGAAAAAAAACAGCAAAAACAAGACTGCACAGCCTGAAACCTGACAAAACATTATAGAAATGTAGATGCACATTGAAAAGGTTTCAAGATGCAGTCGTTTATTGATGTCTAAATATGTTTAAAATGTCATGGTTTATGGACATTTTTTTTGCACCCTAAAAGAGACTCTAGACTAGATGAGTTTTTAAAGTATGTATTTATTGCAGGATGTATATTGCAGGATTTGGGTCTGAATGGTGTGTTATGGTTGCCTTGTTCAAAAGAACTCTAGAGTTGACTTGTTAAACAGTTCTGATGTGGGAGTGGGACAACAGAGAGACTGGACAGAAAAACTCAGTATTTGGATTTTCAAATATAGGGTTAAGAGCAACTTACAGGGCTAGTGTTTGGCTGCAACCTGTCGGTTCACTGTGCTCCACCTAGCGATCCACAGTTCTATTTTTAAGAATCGGTGTATGTTGTCTCAGCATACCTGAACTCAACATGTTCAGTGTACGTTCAAATCTCAGTCTGACAATCTGGTATCGATTGGACGTAAAGCCCAAAGAGGTATGGATGGTGAGTATTTAGATGCGGCTGCACCTTCTCTCTGCACACCAGAGATTGCTTCTGTAATGAATAAGGAGGAGAGGAACTGCCTAGAAACCGTTCTTTGGGCACAAAGGTTGTTAAGGTGGTTGAAAGAAGCTAACCAATTTGTAAACAAGTCTAAGTTATGCGCCCTATCCATGCTAACATGGACACATTATTAAAATCTTTTTTTTTTATTTAGCTTTTTCACCTCCACCTCGTTTCATCACATGTATTCAGACGTTCTGGATAAAAACACGGCTATTTTGATCAAAGACATTGATATCAGTGTAGATTTTACTAAATTCACTGACACAGCAGTGTATCTTAGGCATTTCCATTAACGACCCCCCACCCAATAAAAACACTAAACACACAAAGTTCACCAGGAGTAGCAGTAAACATGCAGCCAGTTAACAAATAATGATGCATCCACAGCTTGTTACTTGTTACAATAGGCATGAACTAGGGAGTCTGTTCAGATACATAGTATTGCAATATCTGCAGAACAATCATTCAAAGCTTGCAGCTAAAGCTGGTTATATGATTTCCCTGTCTGCATGACTCATTAGGATTTCACCAACAGTCATGCTTGAGACCTTGCAGCTTCACCTTGCAAATCATTAAAAGGTAGCATACAAAGCTTTTTAGTGGAAAAAATCTGAAAAAACAATACTGATCTGAACATTTCTCATATGCGTCTCAAGTAACGTCACAATGCCAATCAATGACAAACACAGTACACAGTACAGCACCATTTTTATTGCCGATGATGTAGATGGTTGTTTAAAAGTTATGCATGCTTAGCTACAACTTTATGTTCACAAGTTGTAAAGGAATTAGGACCTAACTTTTGAGGAGCATCTGAATTTAAAACAGATTGTTTCGTCTTCCCAGCAGCATTTCTTCAGGAATAAAATAAATTAACTATCCCCAGGGCAACATTCTGTGGTGAATAAAGTTGTGTTTTGACACTGTTTTTCTCCAAGCTTAAGCTCAGAGGATTTGTTAAATAATCTGACACACAAGGATCTACAGTTCTGTTATTTCCTGCTGCATGCCTCATATATGTGGATGTTTGTCATCTGTTTTCTATCACATACTGTATAGAGCAGCCATCGTATAATGAATGATAACAAAACACGATTCAACTTTTTTACCCTAAGCAACTCGCAACAGTCAGATTTCCTATTTTGTTGTATTTGTTGTAATGTATTATTTAAACATAATAAATTCTAACTTTAAAAATAAAAATGTTTCTTCTGGCTGTGTCACAAAAAGCAGCTACTTTGAGTTTGTCCATTTGTCCATTTAAACCAACTTCATCTTGTGAATAAGTTAATTTCTATTCAGTAAGGTTGTAGAAAACTGTCTGAGCTATACAGAAGAAGAATGCAAGGATTGCTGAATAATTCGGCAACAATGTAACACATTGAAGTGTTTAATAAAGGGGGCCTGGGTTGAATGGAATGAGTCAAAAAGTTAATAAAACCATCACACAGATTAAATACAACACTAATTACATAAGTAAAGACTGAAAAGGGAAGACACAAGTATAAGCTTAACACGTAAAAGATGCATAGAAAAATTATGAAGTCAACATGCTCCCATGCCTAATAATTATGTAAATGGTGTGCGTATTACAATGCTGCATGCACCGCCAAGGTACTGGCATTTCATGTAATCAGCTTAGCAGAGTATGGGATTTACAAATACTGAACATGCAAAAAAATCAAAATTAAACACTAAAACACAAATATATATACATTTGTACCAACTTAATTTCTTAATATGATTGTTGCCCTTTTTTAGCATTTGCTTTAGCTTCACCATCAACGACAGCACCCCTCAAGGTTTGGGCAACTTCAAATTTGAGTCAATTTGTTGGCTCAGAAAAAGGAACTGGAGCTCTCATTCTGTCTGATCTACATCGTATTCTTCTTTATCAGGCCCAACAGACTGAATGCAAATGCTTCAGAATCAGTCTTGGATTCTATTGTCATGCTTCATAACCCAGCCTGCATTTTTAGTATCATCGCAAAAAGAAAACACTCCTGATTCGTAAATTAAACTTAGTAAATTCATAGTGTAAACCACGTGATGTTTATGATAAAAGGCGAAGTTAATACATAAAACCCAGCCTGCAGGTTGTAACACCTGTTAGTTTATCGGAACACATCCAATGCCTTGCAAAGCAATACCCCAACAGGCTGATTAAAATATCAAAGCACTTTTATGGCTGCCCTGACACGCCTCTTGTCGTTCTGCTTTTCGCCTCATCAGAAACATTTCTCCCTGACTGTGGACAGAGCACAGCGGAGAGTTTGATATGAGATGTCAGATAATCCCACAGCAGAGATGGACTGCATTAGTTACAGATAACATGCTTCATCCCTCGGTTTGGCACAGAGGTGTAGCGGCTGAGAGAGAAGCACTGGCAAGCTGTGGAAGCTGATGCTGCCAAAATGTCTTCCCATATGACCTTGCCATGTGATACAGACAACAGCTCCTGAACACAGCCACAGTTTCCTTAGGAAGACAAAATATAAAGACATCTGGCAGCAAAAAAAAAAAAACTTTTGTTTTCAAAGTAAATGTTAAACCTAACCAAAAACCAACCCAAGATATATTTAATGTATTTAGTTTGCACTTTTCAAAAAAAACATTAAAAAGTCACAAGGGGTTAAACGCAAAAACAAGCCACACTGTTTATATTTATATTTGTAAAAAAACGCACTTCATTGTGTTAGGCAGTTACTCTCTCCCTCTGGTTTCCATTAAAGCTCTTTCTGCAGTATTTTGGATAAATTGAAGACTTTAAGTTTAATTTTTAGGACATCTGGATTATAATCAGTCAAAGAATTGCCCAAAAAATATCAAATATAAAAAAAACATTTTTTCTGCACCATTCTGTATTTTCTTCCTTGCCTGTGAATTCTACGGTAAATTAAAAAAATGAAACTGAATTTGCTATGTTAGGACATGTTTCTTGGGTGTATGTTGCACGGCTGCTGAGGTGGAAGATCTACAGAAGCAATCTATCATTAAGGCTAAAAACTATGGTCACTTTCATACCAAGTAAAGTGCAAGATGAGGATGCAGATACTGAGCTCCAGCCACTTTTCCCCTTCTGTGCTGCCACTGCTGTCAAAGCTGTCATCCATAGTACCTGCCCACACTGCATGGCCAGCAGAAGACTAATGAACAACAAGGAGGACAGGAGCACAAAAAAATCTCCTTACCAGATTGACAAGTGGTGGCAACTGTGCAGCAGCATTATAAAAGTCCAGGAGAGCCTGTCACCATGACAGAGGTCCAATGGAGAAGTGTTTGGGTTTAAATAAAAGCTAAATATAACTGCAGGAAAGCTCTACTGTGCTGACCTTCATGTGCAATATGGATTCACACATAGTCCAATGCTTGTTCTCAGTTCTTATTTAAATAAAGGATTCAGTTCAGATTATTTTTTTAAAATGGGAGAATACATAATAATGAACATGAGCATGTAAATATGTGAGATTATAACAAAGTAACTAATTTCCACCCCTAGCTCAACTAGCAGGTTGGGCAAAAAATAGTAAGAAAAAGAGCGAGCAGATGTAATACTACTTAGAAAATGTTTAGAAGACCATAAAACATAAGTTTTGAAGTGAGTGAGTTCTCACTAAACTGCAAAGTAGTTTTAAAAACCATATTGATGTGTTTTGATAAGATGCTGGAACTGAAAGATAATTTTTAAGTCTCAAAATTTTTTCCTATAGTTTCTGCATCATTCTGCCTCTGCCACCAAGAATGACCTAAGGAAAACAGACCAATAATGCTCCCAGTCCCACCAATTATCTCCACCGTGCCCTCACCTGCACTACAACCTATGCCACTGTCATCATCCCAGTTAACACCAGCAGAGTAAGTTACATGCACTCCAAACCTACTGGCCTGTCAGATAGCTGATACAAGCAGAATTTGACATTTAGGAGTAGTGGGCATGCACCAATCAAAGTGAAAAACCCAAATAGGAATATAAATTAGTTTGTAAAAATTTAAGTTCTAAAGACAATCTTTTACCGCCTCACTTGAAGGTCTGCTTTCCCATTGATGACAGCACCCATTATAGATTGTGAAACATCAAATTCTGACTCAAACAAACAAACTGAAACTGCAGACGAAACTCTGTTTTGTCTAATGTTCATCATTTCCCTCTACATTAACTGAATGAAAACAGTCCAGAATCTGTGCAGGTTTCTGATAGGTTTGGTGTTGCGTTTTCAGGCTAAATCAAAAACAAATAAAAGTGTTTAGGAAAACTCTTGTTTACAAAATGAATTTGTAATTTACTGCTGGTTATTTAATTATGATTAGTTTACTTTGAGTTTCATTAGTTCTAAAAAACTCACTCATCAATTTAGGCGGCTTAATAAAATTGATGAACACAAAAATGAAGAGCATGTTATGTCTTATAATCTTAGTTTGTCTTACCCAGTTTTATAACCAGGGAATAACTTTGACTCTTCTGAAATATGCATGACCCAGGTGCTTTATTGGAGTTATATTAAGGGCAAAGGTTACTTGAAAAATACCTATGTCAGCCAGATGTAACACTTCGGATGCAGTCAGAGAGCAGAGACTGTCACTGATGACAATATCATCCCTGTTGTGCTATTTTGTCTATATCATTAATTCTCATTGGTTTACCTTTGTGACTTTTTTTAATCTGTGCTCTCATAGATGCTCCTGGGTTATTCTCTTGTTAGTCTTGTCATTCCCTGTATGTTAATTAGTCTCCTTCCCTCTGTTTCCCCACTCAGTACTTTCACAGCTGTTCAACATTCCCCTGATTAGACTCGACTGGTTCCCATGCCATTGATCACATCTCCTCTTTATAAAAGCTCCATTATTTTAGTTTCTCATTGCTGGTTTCTACTTTGATGCTCCTCTGTGCTCAGTGTCCTGTTGTCCCATTTATACTCCTGTAAGTTTCTCCTTGTGTATTATTATTAAAACTCTGCTAGTTTCCACCACTGTCAGTCTCGGCATTTGGATCCTCTTACAAACCACCCAACACGACACATGTCCACTGACGCCTAAACGTGATGTGATTTTTGCTTTTGCTGTGATATTACATCATCTCAGGGTCCTATCTGCAGTGAGAATTTAGAGCACATCAGCATTTTGTAAATCTGAATTTACCGGTCCCTCACCCTTAGGGAGCCTGTAGGAGGTGTTTGCCCTGAAAGTGCCTCGAGCAAGTCCTGTGTTGGTACGAAGCAGAAGATATTCTGCCTTTCCAGCTTTCAGAGCTTCTCATCTAATATAAGACAGTTAAACTGTTAGAGTTAGAAAGCTGATAAATACACATCAGTGCAAAAGAAGACACAAATGAACCAAATAAGTTTGACTTGCAAGGGAGAGACAATCCTCTGCAGAACACAGGGACTTCCCTTTACAAAAAGAAGAAGTCCTTCCCACCAGCCTTTATTTACAACTCACATTCCAATAAGCAAAAAAGCGGGAATCGGTTCAGCCAAATTTTACAGAGATTTCAACTTAGAAGAGTGGTCATTCCCCCATATTTTGTATAAGCATGTCATGTCCGGGGTTGATTCACTCCAGACCACATTCCTTAACTCCCCTCCGTCTTACACACTAAAAATTAATCACAGGAAAATCATCTTCACTAGAATAGAAATTTTAAAAAAAAACCTAGTTAAAAATAAAAAAAAGATTAAAATTATATACATTTTTTCCCAACGATTCCCTGTTTATTATTGATTTTTTAATAAAAATTTAATGTGGTTACACCCCCAAAAACTTTATGCATACACCTCATTAAACCTTTAAACCATTTTTAGTGACTTCCCCCTCCATAATGTCATCATAGTCGGGTTTCTTGTCCAGAAGCTGGTAATCCTGGAAAAACATTGTATAAAAAATTCCCCCAACCATCCTTTAAATATCATGCTCTGATGCAGGAAAAACACACAGAGTAAAAAAACGAACAACAAAAAACACAGCGATGACAGGGGTTATGATTTAAAAAGCAGTTGCCGCCACGGTTTTCCAGAAGTAAGTCACAAAAAAAAAAAAACTTCTCGGCCCGGGATGGACATCCTGTAACATAACCCTTTTAAATTTCTTTAAATTGGCATATAGCATCGCTCCACTCTGTGTCCATCTTCGCCGGTGGTCTCATCAGGGATGTAGGTGCAGCAGGCCCCTTTTTTAGGAGAGCACAAACTCCTCCAAATAAAGCCGTTATGGGGGGGCAGGGCCAACACCATCCTGTTCGCAACACCACGGTTTCAAAGAGCTATGACTTCTGTGGACATTCCTGTAAGAGCTTTTTTGGGGTTGGATTAACAAACCCCCAGTCGAAAATCTATAGTTTCTAATCTAAGCATGTTTTTCCTACTCCCAAAATAGGAAAAAAAATTTAGCAAAATCTTATTTCCTTGGGTTTCTATGCTTAAAATTTTTTCAGGAACATTTTTTTTTTTTTTTTTTTGATCCCCCCAAAACCCCCGTCATGTGGCTTCACACGGATGGATTTCCCCCTTTTACTCCTTTTCAGGGAAGGTTGAACTGAAAGGAAAATTGTGATCAATGACATAAAACAGATGCACAGACCACTCCAACTTGGAGACAACTCCAAATAAATGGCAGTTCCACACATCCAGTGAAATCCCTTTCTATTGGCATAAGTGCCCTTTTAGATCATGGAATTTTTTCCCCCGGGTCCAGCTTGGGGGAAGGATAATAGTAAGTGGTTACACATACGTTTTGGAAAAAACCCCCACGGGGATGGAAAAACCGTTGCCCCCCGACACAATGGGAAAAATGGAAACCTGCAAGAATCTCCCATATTTGGACCGGGGTTTGGTAACATTAAACTGTTTTAAATTTTTGTAACTTCACAGTTGTAAAAAATGTTCCCCATTACTACGCAGAAAACTGGTACTGGCCCCCAGAAACCACTATTTCTGATAAAACCTCATCTTTTGGTGCTTGGTACTGGCCCCCCAGTTAAAAAACCCTGGGGCTAGCTGGAAGAGATAGGGAAGTCAGTACATACATAACAACCAGAAAATTTTTTGGGAATTGGTTACAATTTTTCCCTATTGGTACCATGGTTAGTCTCAAAAAAGTAATTTTTTATCTTGTATAAACATTTCCAGGGAAATCTTCATGTATCCAACTCTTTAATTTCTGGAGATTATGAGATTGGTGGAAATGTCTAGCATATTATTAACACAATCAGGACACACATGAAAAAAAAACTAAATGTTTAAAACAAATCTTTCCCTTTGATTTACCTATCAGTCTCTCTCCACCCCTAAAAAGGGTAGGAAAGATCGTTGGTTTCTTCAATGACATTGAGACGAAAACCTCCTCTACATGGCGACAACCCCTTTTTTTTTTTTTTTTAGGTTTTTTTTCCGACTTTGCATAATTTTCCAACCTGAGTGGGGAAAGACTGAAAGGCTCACCTCTTTACAGTGTGTGTTTATAAGAAGCCTCTTGGATTTTCACAGCGGTAGGAGTTGTCAATAACACTTGGAATGGACCCTCCCACTTTGGATCAGACCACGCTTTCTTCTTAAAGGTCTTAATCAGCACCCAATCACTTTCTGTCACGTCACCAGGAACCTGCAGGGCTTCAGAAACATCATTTGGCAGATTATTAGCATTTTGTATGTCTCTAAACTGTAATGCCTTCATCATGTAATCTGCTAACGTTGCCTCTTGTTGTGGATCTTTTAGGTCTTTTTTGGAGATCAGGGATATAATAAGGTCTGCCATGTATTATTTCAAAAGGTGTTAATCCACCCTGAGCTGATGGGGTTATTCTCATATTAAGTTTTACTATATCTAAACATTCAACCCAGTTTCTTTTTGTGTCTTCCATTGTCTTCCTAAGCTTACTTTTAACTGTCCCATATGTTCTTTCTACAAACCCTGCACTCTGGGGATGATAGCTACAATGTGCTTTCAGGTCAATCTTAAAACATTTGCCAATTCTTATATGACTTTGTTAAAATATGTATATTCCATTATCACTATAAATCCTTCTTGGAATTCCAAATGTACATAGTCCCTTTTTGCCATCTCGCCTTTTGCAAGGAAAGATTTCTTTGGGGGTAATGTTTCAGACATAACGAACAAGATGCACAAATTTTTTTTTTTTTGTAAATATTAATTATTAAATCCATATGTAGTAAAGTACTACCCTCCTGTTGAGACATGGCTCTACACATGGCTCACAATTCATTGAAACATTGATTTAAGTAATATAAGCTTTCCTTCAGGGCATCTAGTAATCCCTTCACATTTACCCTCAACTAATTTAGCTGACCTCTCCTTGAACCGCCACCTTAACGTGGTGGAGGGGTTTGGGTGTTCAAATGATCCTAGAGGCTATGTTGTCTGGGGCTTAAATGCCCCTGGTAGGCTCTCCCATGGCAAACAGGCTCTAGGTGATGGGTCAGACAAAGAGCGGTTCAAGAATCCATCATGAGGACCATTAAATCGAGGCACCTTGACGTCGCCCGGTACGGCGGAGCCGGGGTCCCACCCTGGAGCCTGGCCTGGGGTCGGGACTCGCCGGAGAGTGCCTGGTGGCCGGGTTGCTCCTTGCGGGACCCGGCCGGGCCAAGCCCGAACGAGAGACGAGAGGCCATCCCCCAGTGGGCCCACCACCTGCAGGGGGAACCGTGAGGGACCGGTGCAAAGAGGATTGGGTGGCAGACGAAGGTGGAGACCTCAGCGGCCCGATCCCCGGATGCTTAGGCTGGGTCTAGGGACGTGGAATGTTACCTCGCTGGGGGGGAAGGAGCCTGAGCTTGTGCGGGAGGTCGAGAGATATCGACTAGAAATAGTCGGGCTTGTCTCCACGCACAGCGTGGGCTCTGGAACCCATCTCCTTGAGAGGGGCTGGACTCTCTTCTACTCTAGAGTGGCCCACGGGGAGAGGCGGCGGGCTTGGGTTTGCTTGTTGCCCCCCAGCTCAGCCGTCTCGTGTTGGGGTTTACCCCGGTGGATGAGAGGGTCGCATCCCGAGCGGTAGTGCGGAGTACCCGGCCTTCTTGGTGTCCCTGTCGGGGGTGCTGGATAGTGCCCCTCCCGGGGACTTCATTATTCTGCTGGGGGACTTCAACGCCCACGTGGGAAACGACAGTGACACCTGGAGAGGCGTGATCGGGAGGAATGTTCTCCCCGATCTGAATCCGAGTGGTGTTTTGTTATTGGACTTCTGTGCTAGTCACGGATTGTCCATAATGAACACCATGTTCAAGCATAAGGGTCTCCATCAGTGCACTTGGCACCAGGACACCCTAGGCAGAAGGTCAAAGATCGACTTTGTTGTCGTATCTTCAGACCTTCGGCCGCATGTTTTGGACACTCGGGTGAAGAGAGGGGCTGAGCTGTCCACTGATCACCACCTGGTGGTGAGTTGGATCCGCTGGAGGAGGAAAAAGCCGGACAGACTTGGCAGGCCCGAGCGCATAGTGAGGGTCTGCTGGGAACGCCTGGTGGAGCCCTCGGCCAGGGATGTATTCAACTCCCACCTCAGGGAGAGCTTTGACTAGACTCCGGGGGATGTTGGAGACATAGAGTCAGAGTGGACCATGTTCTCCGCATCTATTGTCGATGCCGCTGTCCGTAGCTGCGGCCGTAAGGTCTGCGGTGCCTGTCGCAGCGGCAATCCCAGAACCTGGTGGTGGACACCGGCAGTAAGGGATGCTGTCAAGCTGAAGAAGGAGTCTTATCGGCTGTGGTTGGCTTGTGGGACTCCTGAGGCGGCTGACGGGTACCGTGAGGCCAAGTGTGCTGCGGCCCGGGCTGTGGCAGAGGCAAAAACTCGGGCATGGGAGGAGTTTGGTGAGGCCATGGAGAAGAACTACCGGTCGGCCTCGAAGCGATTCTGGCAAACCGTCCGGTGCCTCAGGAGGGGAAGCAGTGCTTCGCCAACACTGTTTATAGTGGGCGTGGGAGGCTGCTGACCTTGACTGGGGACATTATCGGGCGGTGGAAGGAGTACTTCGAGGATCTCCTCAATCCTGCCATCACGCATTCCCTGGTGGAAACAGAGGCTGGGGACTCGGGGTTGGACTCTTTCATCACCCAGGCTGAAGTCACCAAGGTGGTTAAAAAGCTCCGCGGTGGCAAGGCTTTGGGGGTGGATGAGATCCGCCCTGAGTACCTCAAATCTCTGGATGTTGTGGGGCTGTCATGGTTGACACGCCTCTTCAACATTGCATGGCGGTCGGGGACAGTGCCTCTGGACTGGCAGATCGGGGTGGTGGTCCTCCTTCATAAGAAGGGGGACCGGAGGGTGTGTTCCAACTACAGGGGGATCACACTCCTCAGCCTCCCTGGTAAGGCCTACGCCAGGGTATTGGAGAGGAGAGCCCGGCCGATAGTAGAACCTCGGCTTCAGGAGGAGCAGTGTGGTTTTCGTCCCTGCCGTGGAACACTGGACCAGCTCTATACCCTCTACAGGGTACTCGAGGGCTCATGGGAGTTTGCCCAACCGGTTCACATGTGTTTTGTGGACCTGGAGAAGGCATTTGACTGTGTCCCTCGTGATGCCTTGTGGGGGGTGCTCCAGGAGTATGGAATCGGGGGCCCTTTATTAGGGGCCATCCGGTCCCTGTACGAGCGGAGCAGGAGTTTGGTCCGCATTGCCGGCACTAAGTCGGACCTGTTTCCGGTGCATGTTGGACTCCGGCAGGGCTGCCCTGTCCTGTTCATAACTTTTATGGACAGGATTTCTAGACACAGCCAAGGGCCGGAGGGGGTCTGGTTTGGGTACCAGTGGATTTCGTCTCTTCTTTTTGCAGATGACGTGGTCCTGCTGGCCCCCTCTAGCCAAGACCTACAGCATGCGCTGGGGCGGTTCGCAGCCGAGTGTGAAGCGGCTGGGATGAAGATCAGCTCCCCCAAGTCAGAGGGCATGGTACTCAACCGGAAAAGGGTGGCTTGTCCTCTTCAGGTTGGAGGGGAGTTCCTGCCTCAAGTGGAGGAGTTCAAGTATCTCGGGGTCTTGTTCACGAGTGAGGGAAGAATGGAGCGGGAGATCAACAGACGGATCGGTGCGGCTGCCGCAGTAATGGGGGCGCTGTGCCGGTCCGTTGTGGTGAAAAGAGAGCTGAGCCGAAAAGCGAAGCTCTCGATTTACCGGTCGGTCTACGTTCCTACCCTCACCTATGGCCATGAACTTTGGGTCATGACCGAAAGAACGTGATCCCGGATACAAGCGGCTGAAATGAGCATCCTCCGTAGGGTGGCCGGGCACTCCCTTAGAGATAGGGTGAGGAGCTCGGCCATTCGGGAGGGGCTCGGAGTAGAGCCGCTGCTCCTCCACATCGAGAGGAGCCAGTTGAGGTGGCTCGGGCATCTATACCGGATGCCTCCGGACGCCTTCCTCGGGAGGTGTTCCAGGCACGTCCCACCGGGAGGAGGCCCAGGGGACGGCCCAGGACACGCTGGAGGGACTATGTCTCTCGGTTGGCCTGGGAACGCCTTGGGCTCCCCCCGGAGGAGCTGGAGGAGGTGTCTGGGGAGAGGGAGGTCTGGGTGTCTCTGCTGAGTCTGCTGTCCCCGCGACCCGGTTCCGGATAAGCGGGGGATGACGAGTACGAGTACAAGTAATTTAGCTGCTAACAGCACAACATCTAATAATTTCAGTAATAACTCTGCATTTTTCCATTGTGCTACCAATTATACCTTTATTTTTATTTCTTTCCATACATAATATGTGCTGTCCAAGATGTTAATAAAACCCTGTATGGTATCATGATAGACAAGGTTAAATAATATTTAATTTGATCTTTTCTGCAAATGTTTCTCTTTGGCCATGATAACATTGCTCTCTTTTAATCATCTGGTTCCAATAACAAAATTTTTTATTCATCAGCAAGATTATAACAGCTCTGAATAATCTATTCTAATTATTTAGATGCATCTAATCTATTTTTTAATGCAGTAATTCCTTATTATATTAAAGAATGAGGTCACTTTTTCTGTTAGTTGCTATTATTTTAATTATGCTTAGTTTACTTTGAGTTTCATTAGTTCTGAAAAAACTCACTCCTCATCAATTTAGAATCAGAATCTGATTAGAATCAGAATCAGCTTTGTTGGCAAGTTCTGACTACACCAGTGTATCAGGCGATCCACCTCCTGTCTGTATGCAGACTCATCACCGTCCTGGATCAGTCCAATGACAGTTGTGTCATCTGCAAACTTAAGGAGTTTCACGGACGAGTCCGCTGAGGTGCAGTCATTTGTGTACAGGGAGAAGAGGAATGGGGATAGAACACACCCCTGGGGGGCACCAGTACTTTAGAAGGCTTAATAAAATTGATGAACACAAAAATGAAGAGCATGTTATGTCTTATAATCTTAGTTTGTCTTACCCAGTTTTATAAACACAGCTGTACAGTTTCATTCATCTCTTCCCTTTTTTAATTACACTTTGTATTTATTTCAAGTAACTAAATTTTATTCAATTAACTAAGTTTTTCAAGTTCAGGAATAGTAAATCTGTCCAGTAATTCTGTTAAGGAGCATTTTCATCTTGTGTTAAATTTTTAAATCTAATTTGACCATTCTGAACCTGATTGGAAAAATTTAAAAAATTTTGTTAAAATCCTTTTGTTTCACCATAAAGAATTTGCCTAATATTATTATGGTATGTTGAGGATAAAATTTGCTTTGTAATCTTTAATTATTATCATGCACATAACCCTAATTTTTACATAACAAAAAAAAATTTCACAAAAAAACAAACAGACAAAAATGGACAAAACATTGGCCACATTAAAATTTAATTACTCTGTTTTGAAAAATAATTTAAAAAAAATTGAAAGAAGGTCTATTAGCTTTCTTATGTTTATCAGTATTTCAAAACAGTAAAAAACCTTTACTATTTTATATGATTTTTGGAAAAATTCTGAAAAAACCTTATAGAGGTAAAAGTTGGCAATGATCATTAGAAATCAGACCTTTATTAGCTTTTTTAAAAAGTCCCTCAAAGACGCTCTTTAATGAAATCAGTCAGTCCCATTCACACACATTCACACACTGACAACTTTTCCCTCATGGCTGCCAACATCCACTTGATGGTTTTGGGGTTTTTTTATTTTTTAATGTAAAGCACTTTTAAATTTGCCCTGCCTGCACTGTGCTGTACAAAAAAATTTTTTACTTACTTAGTATTTCTCTATCAGAGCAATTTTCAGTTACAAAAATTCCCTATAATTTCTTTTTTTTTCTTAAAATGCACATCGTTTCCCCTCTAACCCCTTTTGTTTCCACTAGGTCTGTTTTGAATGCTTCAATTTTTTTTTATCCCCCAAGGTTCAAGAAGGTGGTGTTTGTGGGGTCCCCCTTGAAGGGTGTTGTTTTTGGGGGCCCGCCTGGAAAAGTGTCAGGTTTTATCATTGTCAGGTCAGTGAGGTTCATAGTTTGTCAAACCTTGGTCATTTGGTCTGTGTACTAATTTCTCATGGATCCAACCGATGATTAGTCAACAAAATTCCACACAGTGTGATGTTATTTCTCCCGCTTTCACCGTTGAAGAAAAATGTATTGTTAATAAATTAATGCATTTCCCAGGAACACTGCATTCCTCCTGGATGATCATCACCTGTTGAAAAATGTCATTTTTTATAGTCATTGTTTCACATATTCAGTCAGATAATTAAAAAAAAAAACCCCCTAGGGGAGTTATTAATATTCATGTAGACTGACAAAAACTATTGTACTTGGAGAGGATCTCAGATTATCCATGTATGTGCTGCAATTCTATCATCTCCCCTTTCTCATCAACTTCCCCTTTTCCTTTTTTAAAAACATTCTGTTCTCTCTTATCCAGTTTAATGCCTTTTTCTCCGCCCCAGTATTTTTTGCTACCGGGGGAGCTGGTTATTAAATTTGGGGGGTCCCTCTCCTAGTTTGTGAACTCGGAAAAAAAGGTGGTGAATATGGTGGTGCCTCTTCAGTTATTGTTCCCCCCCCACTGGCGCTGAGGGATCGGGGCCCTCTCACAGCTGCAGCAGCGGGCAGGGGCTGTGGCTGCCTGCCCTCCCCCTCCCCCTTACTATAAAAGTGTCATTATCTTCTGTCTGGGGAAAAGCTAAAAAACCTCCCTTTCACTTTTATCGTTCCAGCCTTTTTTTATAACTTCAACAAACCAAAATTTTTTTTTGCCCTTTTAATTCTTGGCTGGGTTTTTTTCCATTTAGCGAGATTTTTTACTATATCTGATCTTTTGGTGCATAAAAATTTGCATTCCTTTTAACGGGGCTGCCCTTCCGGGCGCCCTTTTTCATTTTAAGAGTTTTTTTTAATTTTTTTTTAAAATCTATTAAAAACTACTATTAAGAACTGAGTTTTACTTCTATAATTAATTAAACGCTATTTATTTGATTCCTTTTCTTTATTAATAGCTTTTATCCTATTTTTCTCTAAATTTTTATTATTCAGACTCCGCCTTTTTTAAATTTATTTTATATAACATGCTCAAAAAAATAAAGGGAAAAACTTAAACAACAAAATAAATCCAAGTAAATCAAATTTTTGAATCAAACGTCCATTAGGAACAACACGATTGCTCAATTTTACTGCTGTTTGCAAAGGAATAGACAAACAGGGGGAAATCTTTGGGGTTAAGACACACTCAAAAAAGGGGTGGTTTGCGGAGGGGGGCCACAGACCCCCTTCTCGTACCCATGCTTTTTGGCTGTGTTTTTTTCACTTTTGAATGTTGGTGGGGGCTTTTACCCCGTGGGAGCAGAGACGGACTCACAACCCACACAAGTGGGTCAGGTAGTGCAGTCATCAGGATGGCATTTAATGCGAGCTGTTGGCAAAAGGGGGGGGTTTCTGTGTCTGTCAGCAGTGCCCAGAGCCTTTGGGGGCGCTACCAGGAGACCCAGTACCCAGGAGACGTGGAGGAGGCCGGTTTAAAGGGGAAAAAAAAACAGGGGGACCGCTACCTTGCCTTTTTGCAAGGAGGAACAAGGAGCACTGCCAGAGCCCTGCCCAAAAGACCTCCAGCAGGCCACAAATGTGCATTTCGCAAAACAGTTTGAAAAAGTCCTGGGTACTATGAGGGCCGACGTCCACAAATGGGGGTTTTTGCTCACAGCCCAACCCCGTCCCAGGACCTTTGCTTTTGGCAGAGAAAACCCCGGGGATTGGAAAATTTCCCCGCCACGGGCCCCACCCTTTTGTCTTCAAGATAAAAGCAATTCAATCTGAGCACATGTGAAAAGACGTGAAAAGGGGTCTGGAGACACCGTGGAGAGCGTTTTTTCTCCCTTGAAACCATCCTCAACAGGCCCCGGGGTTTTTTGGAATTTCAGTAATTGTGTGGGGTGGAAAATTTTTTTCCCGTGTGCTCCCCAAAAAGGTAGCCGATTTTTTGCGGGGGTTCCCGGGGAAAAAGGGAATTTTCCTCGGCCCCTTGGGAGCCCATATGCTGGGCGGTTGGCCCGGGTTCCCCTAATGTGGACAATCTAGCCCTAATTTTGCGGGAGGGGGTTTTCACCTTTCCGGGAAAGGTTTAAGACTTGATGTTTGGGACTGGCCCCCCGGCCCCCCAACCTGAATCCGTTTGAGCACATCTGGGCCCATCTTTTCTTGCTCCATCCCCCAAATCCGTTGCACCACAGACTCCCCCCGGAGTTGGCGGATGTTTTTAGTCCAGGCCCTGGGAGGAACCCCAGGAGACCAACCCCCGTCTAATCAGGAGCATCCCAAGGTGTTGTAGGGAGGTCATACAGGCACGTGGGGGCCCCCCAAAAATACTGAGCCTAATTTTTGACTTGTTTTAAGGCATTACATAAAAATTTGGGATCACCCCTGTAGTGTTTTTTTCCAAATTTAGTTTTTTTGTGTGACTCCAAAACCAGGGCCCCCATTGGTTAATACTTTGATTTTTCCCTTTATGATTTTGTGTGATTTTTTTTGTCAGCACATTGCTTTTAAAAACCAAGTTTTTCAATGAGGAAAATTTTATCATTTTAGATCGGATTTATTATTTTTAGTGTTTCCCCCCCTTTTTTTTTTTGAGGCAAATGTATGTAACAGAGGGGCATTTATTATCATATCTTGTACCCTCAAATCAAAAAAGAATTCCTCACCCGGGCCCCAACCTCCCGGAAAAAAAAGGCCCTTTTAGATAAAAAAACCCAGTTTTTATCCCGGTTTTTTCCCCTTTGAGTTTAATCTCGGAGAATGCAATAGTTTTTGACTGAGATTTGATTTGGGTCTAATATCCCAAAACAAATTTTCCCTTTCGACACCTCTAGTGTCAACAACTTATGTTTAAAACCGAAAAATTTTCCCGGGGGGTCTCACTGAGAATGCCGTATGATTCGGGAGAAAACACCCCCACCATCCCCCAACAAAATAATCACTTATAAAGGCCCAAAAACACCCAGACAGGTTTTCCCGTTTTGGTTTTTTTTTGTGCCCTTTTCCCTTTTAAAAATCAGAAAATTTTTTATGTAGTTGGGGTTTTTGTTTTAATCTCCTTAAGGGGAAATTAAAGTTACCCCTAAACTAAAAAAATCCTATTTTTTCTTTTTTTTCTATGGAGGTTTGGGGTTTTTTTTTAATCTCCCAGGGGAAATTTTCGAGTACCCTCTAAAAATCAAAACTCCTATTTTTTTTTTCTTTTTCTTTTTTAAAAAAGTTGGGGGTCTCACCTGTGTGTTCGTTCACATATCTTCGAAAAGCGTTTTATCCACCTTCCCCGGTGCCCTCGGCGATTCGGCCCGTTACCAAAAAGAATTCACTGTGCAGGATTTTGTTCTCCAGAAAAGATCTGGAGGCTGCCCCAGACTGGAAACCCCCCAAAGCCCCCGCCCCCGGGGTGGCAGATTTCTAGTATCCGGCTCGAAAGGAAACCAAAAAAATGTTGAGTTAGAAAGCTGATAAAAAACAATTTAGGCAAAAGAAAAACCCAAAAGAACCAAATTTAAATTTGACTTGCAAAGGGAGAGACAGTCCCTGCAGAAAAACAGCCCATTCTTCTTCCCCAAAGGAAGAAGTCCTTGCACCAGCCTTTTATAAAAACTCACCCCTTCCCCAAAAAGCAAAAGCGGGAATCGGTTCACCAATTCCTCAGGATTTCAACTTTAAAAGTGGTCATTCCCATATTTGGTATAGGGATGTCAGTCCAGGGATTGATCCACTCCCCCGACCACATTTTCCCTTTAAAACCCCCCCCTCCCTCTTACACACTAAAAAACAATCACAGGAATCATCTTCACTAGAATAGAACTTAAAACATAAACCTAGTTTAAACTAAACAAAGATAATTTATATACATTTTTCTAACAAAAACCAACCACCCTGAAAAGGAAACTTGGTGTGGTGCATTTTCCTTCCAACTTCAATGAACTAAATATTGCATTTGAGCTACAGGTCCTGCATAAATACACTATACAGACAAAAGTATTTGGTCACACCACCAAATCAATGAATTCTGGTGTTGCAATCACTTCTGTGGCTGCAGGTGTATAAAGTTTGGTGTGGAGAAACTTTACTGTCCTGTACAGTGTCCTGATCTCAACCTTCTTGAACACCTTGGGGATGAATTAGTACCAACCTCATCAGGTTTAATTATCCATCTCTTTCTAAATGCAGGAACTGTAATGTCAGGTGTGAGTGTAAAGAAGATTATAATACAAGTAAACCCAAATTATTAGTAATATTGACTTTGTATTAAAAGAGTGATACAGAGGACATTTATACATCTAATACAGGACGGTGGGTGAGTACTTATTCAAGTGAGAATCATAGTAATAAATTACAGGAGTGCACCTTACGACACTTAGAATCACTATACGAGACCTTACTCATGTTAAAACCAAACCCCATCAGGATTTGGAATTTATTAACTGGAAGGATTAACAGACAAATTTGGGATTAACACCAGCACAGTGTCACAGGATTAGTCAGTGAGGGTAGTGAGATGAGTAATAAGCTATACTAAATTATCAGGTATCAGCTCTAATTCCTTTTATGAACTACTGAGTCACATTGAGCCTCCAGCTCTGTTTCAATTAATCAAATGAAACATTATGAAGAGAATGAATCATGAATCATTAATTTTTTTATCCATCTGACATAAGAGGTCACAAGTGTAGATAACTTTACTTGAAGGTGTCAGAAAGACTGAATAATGTGGAAAGACAACATCAATTTTCCCCTTGAGTTTAGTGAAAGCCCTTGTCTACTACTGCATCCCTGGCAAAATTTTGGCAAAATTTACCACAAGCAGTTGAACACATTGGATACATATACAACTGGGACCAGATATTTACATACACAGTATAAAAATACCCTTGCCCTATGATGGATTAGCGACCTGTCCAGGGTGTACCCTGCCTCTCACCCGCAGACTGCTGGAGATAGGCACCAGCTCCCCCGTGACCCACTATGGAATAAGCGGAATAGAAGATGAATGAATAAATGAATGAATGAATGAGTATAAAAATACATATGATCTTTCTGGTTTTACTGTCTGAGATTAAGTCAGACTGAACATTTCCTGTTTCAGTTCAATTAGGATTACCAAAATAATGATATGCCAATATATTGAGCAAGTTATTCTTCAGATTAATTTCTTTAAAGTGCACCAGTTCCTCCTGCAGCACTAAACATGATGCTGCCCCTGAGTGTATCTGCAAACCTAACTTGGGCTTTTTGTGTTTTGTTTGTAGTAATGAGTTTCTCCTCTCTATCTGGCCTTTCCAGCTCATGTTGTTTCAGTGTGACATGTTTCATTTCACCTTTGAATTTAGACATGGCATAAAGATTGGTAAGTTAGGGCTTATAATGACAGTCAAGTGAGGAATTATTTTTTAAATGGTATAATAAAGGATATTAAGTCATTGGGAATTGCACAAAGTGATCAATGTGAACTGATTAGTAAATTTAACAAACTTTGGTCTGTTTATAGTTTAATAATCCTGTTTTATACTTTACAAAAGCTCTATCAACAACAGCTGTGTATCAATGCAAGACAGAACAGAGTACAGCTGCTACAGTCAGTACTGGTGAACTCAAATAATCAGCAAAGGGATATTTTATGATACAATGGTTAGCAATTATTATCAATGCTTGTAAAAGCTTTGGAAAACATCCTTTGTACCTGCAAAATTCTAGAAAACCTTGGCAGCCATTATTGGATATGTTATACACTGATAAATAAGCTGTGACTACATTTAACTACACATAAAGTCATAAGTTCAAATCAAAACCGATGTTCACCAGAAACTTCCGGAGGAGTCTCACTTTGTAATATCGAGGAGAAAGAAAAAAGAAGGACAGACAGATCTCTAACACCTACATGTGCTTCATTATTTTGGAATACTTTTAGAAAGAGACAGGCATATAGGCCCATCTCACTTCTGTTTGCCAGTAGCTTGAGCCCTGACTTAAAGACTGAATGCCGAGTCTGAGCTGAAAGCTGATTGAGAGCTATTCCAGGAAAGACACACCAGAAACAGGGTGTTGTTGCACCATTCTCTTTAATTGCTGCACCAGCTCAAATCCCTCTGCTTTGCCACTAAGAGAATTTTGATCCTGGAAAAAAACACATTTGATGAAATCAGATACTGATGTTTTTCAGAGACTGCTCTGAGTTCTTTGATGCTCATCTCTTTTAAGGGTGTGTGGATGAACACACAAATTCTGAACTACATTGTGCTTTAATGTATTTGCCAAACACACTAAATTTGTCAATGCATTTGATTTTTGAAAGGTTAAGCTGCAATTTGAGTGCAATCTTCAGTTTTTTGCATGTAGCACAGCTGACTCTTGAGACCCACTTACGGTTTGGGCTTTTAAAGAACTAGGGTCCTCCTAAGATATTTACGTGTGATATATGTATATGCACACACACCCACACACACACACACACACACATATATATATATATATATATATATATATATATAATATATATATACACACACACACACACACACACACACATATGTATATATATACAGTACAGACCAACAGTTTGGACACACCTCCTCATTCAAAGAGTTTTCTTTATTTTCATGACTATGAATATTGTAGCTTCACACTGAAGGCATCAAAACTATGAATTAGCACATGTGGAATTATATACTGAACAAAAAAGTGTGAAACAACTGAAAATATGTCTTCTTTCTAGGTTCTTCAAAGTAGCCACCTTTTCCTTTGATTACTGCTATGCACACTCTTGGCATTCTGTTGATGAGCTTCAAGAGGTAGTCACCTGAAATGGTTTTCCAACAGTCTTGAAGGAGTTCCCAGAGATGCTTAGCACTTGTTGGCCCTTTAGCCTTCACTCTGCAGTCCAGCTCACCCCAGACCATCTTCATTGGGTTAAGGTCCGGTGACTGTGGAGGCCAGGTCATCTGGCGCAGCACCCCATCACTCTCCCTCTTGGTCAAATAGCCCTTACACAGCCTGGAGGTGTGTTCGGGGTCTTTGTCCTGTTGAAAAATAAATGCCCCCTTGACCCGGTCCCAGATGAAGCGGAAGATGACAAGTAAAAGTATATGTGTGTATATATATATGTATACATATATATATATATATAAATACAGGGGTTGGACAATGAAACTGAAACACCTGGTTTTAGACCACACTAATTTATTAGTATGGTGTAGGGCCTCCTTTTTGGCCAATACAGTGTCAATTCATCTTGGGAATGACATATACAAGTCCTGCACAGTGGTCAGAGGGATTTTAAGCCATTCTTCTTGCAGGATAGTGGCCAGGTCACTATGTGATACTGGTGGAGGAAAACGTTTCCTGACTCGCTCCTCCAAAACACCCCAAAGTGGCTCAATAATATTTAGATCTGGTGACTATGCAGGCCATGGGAAATGTTCAACTTCACTTTCATGTTCATCAAACCAATCTTTCACCAGTCTGTGTGTATTGGTGCATTGTCATCCTGATACACGACACCGCCTTCAGGATACAATGTTTGAACCATTGGATGCACATGGTCCTCAAGAATGGTTCGGTAGTCCTTGGCAGTGACGCGTTCATCTAGCACAAGTATTGTGCCAAGGGAATGCCATGATATGGCAGCCCAAACCATCACTGATCCACCCCCATGCTTCACTCTGGGCATGCAACAGTCTGGGTGGTACGCTTCTTTGGGGCTTCTCCACACCGTAACTCTCCTGGATGTGGGGAAAACAGTAAAGGGGGACTCATTAGAGAACAATACATGTTTCACATTGTCCACAGCCCAAGATTTGCGCTCCTTGCACCATTGAAACCGACGTTTGGCATTGGCATGAGTGACCAAAGGTTTGGCTATAGCAGCCCGGCCGTGTATATTGACCCTGTGGCGCTCCCGACGGACACTTCTGGTGGAAACAGGAGAGTTGAGGTGCACATTTAATTCTGCCGTGATTTGGGCAGCCGTGGTTTTATTTTTTTTGGATACAATTCGGGTTAGCACCCGAACATCCCTTTCAGACAGCTTCCTCTTGCGTCCACAGTTAATCCTGTTGGATGTGGTTCGTCCTTCTTGGTGGTATGCTGACATTACCCTGGATACCGTGGCTCTTGATACATCACAAAGACTTGCTGTCTTGGTCACAGATGCGCCAGCAAAACGTGCACCAACGATTTATATATATATATATACACACATATAAATGTACACTGCCTGGCCAAAAAAAGTCACCAAAAGGATTTAACTAAGCAAATAGGTACGAGCCTCCTATTGGATAATTACTGCATGGGCGATAATGTTTCAGCTGGCAACAAGTTATCTAACCCCAACTGGTGCAATGAATTGCTTCTCATTTCTTAAACAACCATGTCGAAAGACACATCCCGTGGTCGTGGAAAAGATGTCAGTCTGTTTCAGAAGGGTCAAATCATTGGCATGCATCAAGCAGAGAAAACATCTAAGGAGATTGCAGAAACTACCAAAATTGGGTTAAGAACTGCCCAATGCATTATTAAAAACTGGAAGGATAGTTGGGACCCATCGTCTTTGAGGAAGAAATGTGGCCAGAAAAAAATCCTGAATGATCGTGATCGGCGATCACTTAAACGTTTGGTGAAATCAAATCGAAGAAAAGCAACAGTAGAACTCCGGGCTATGTTTGATAGTGAAAGTAAGAGCATTTCCACACGCATAATGCGAAGGGAACTCAAGGGATTGGGAGTGAACAGCTGTGTAGCCTTTAGAAAACCACTAATCAGTGAGGGTAACTGGACAAAAAGGCTTCAATTTGCTAGGGCGCATAAAGATTGGACTCTGGAGCGATGGAAGAAGGTCATATGGTCTGATGAGTCCAGATTTACCCTGTTCCAGAGTGATGGGCGCATCAGGGTAAGAAGAGAGGCAGGTGAAGTGATGCACCCATCATTCGTAGTGCCTACTGTACAAGCCTGTGGGGGAAGTGCTATGATCTGGGGTTGCTGCAGTTGGTCAGGTCTGGGTTCAGCAACAGTATGTGTTCAAAGAATGAGGTCAGCTGACTATCTGAATATACTGAATGGCCTCGACAGTCACCAGATCTCAATCCAATAGAGCACCTTTGGGATGTGGTGGAACGGGAGATTCGTATCATGGATGTGCAGCCGACAAATCTGCAGCATCTGTGTTATGCTATCATGTCAA
This sequence comes from Crenichthys baileyi, assembly GCA_036173005.1. Taxonomy (NCBI): domain Eukaryota; kingdom Metazoa; phylum Chordata; class Actinopteri; order Cyprinodontiformes; family Goodeidae; genus Crenichthys; species Crenichthys baileyi. The sequence goes on along the minus strand of JAHHUM010002946.1, from coordinate 232,556 downwards.
TATGGACCAAACTCTCTGAGGAATGTTTCCGGTACCTTGTTGAATCTATGCTATGAAAGATTGCAACCCGAGTGCATAACACAGAAGGGGGCTTCATAAAATTTTAATCTTAACGGACAAGTATCAGGGTACTGTATTGGGTTGGACCTCTAGGTCAGGTTCTTTTATCTTGTGTTTCCCTTTACCTCTCTACAGATGATTTACAGCTGTATATACCTGTAATACTTCAAAACAGATCTGAAACATTTAGACTTGAAGCTTTTGTGGCTGCTGTCAGGTGGTTGACTAAAACTGCCTGCTACTTATTGCCAGAAGAGATATGCTTATTACTAGTCCAGCAAAACTGAAGCATCACTATGATGACTTCACTGTATTCTGGATTACTGTGATATTTACTGCAGTAATAGACTCAAAAATGTAGGACAAATTCTTGACTAAACTCTTTTATTTGTGTAGCCCTTAGGTTGGGGGTTCAATTCCTTTTTCATATAGGGTCAGGTTGGTTTGATCATTTGAAAACTGCTTAAAATTACTTACGTTAGCTTTTGGCGATAGAAAAATCTGCTTCATTGTCTGGGCTGTACATTGGCACTGTTAGCACTGTTGCCTTGCACCAAGAAGGTTCTTGCTTAGAATCCCGGCTGAGTGTCTTTCGGCATGGAGTTTACATGTTCTTCCTATGCACGCATGGGTTCTCACCGGGCACTCTGGCATCCTTCCACTGTCTAAAATCTTGACTTTTTAGGTTAATTGGTGTCTCTAAATCGCCCATTGGTATAAGTCTGTGTGAATAGTTGTGCAGCTGGTTGATGAGGAGATTACTGGGAAGTGTGTGGTCTGCAGCCGGCAGCCACGCCATCCAGCAAAGATCCTCTGTTCAGGAAAGATCTCATGCTTGCACAAAAAACTCACCCTCACACACCATGATCATAACTCTGTAAGGGAGCAAATGTTTTCTTCAAAGCACAGTGAATACTTTTGTTTTCTTTCCAACCTAAACATAGTTTTTTTGTTTTGAGTTCCTAAGCCCTCCAACTTGCTTTACTCTTATTGTGTTCCCTCGCAAACAGAATGCATAGTCATATTTTGTGAAAACCACACCATGCTCATTCATAACTTAATATAGCCAAGTTTGAAACTGTGGTGTCCTTACCATGTTCTCTGAGCGCTGAACTGCTGCGAAAGTAGAAAGTGCTGAGAGGGAAAAATAGGAGGAACAAGGAAAGCAAAAGGAAACTCTATTAAGTGATCAGCCTGAGCAAAAGTATGATGGGGGGCTTAATGAGATTGATGTGAAACACTAGTTTAAAAACTGAATCTATAACCCAAAATGAGTGAAGGGCTCTAAAGCTGCTGTTCTTGCTGCAGGGGGCGAGGTCAGTCCATCACGAGGAACCACTTGCAGTATATATAAAGTTTTCAGATTAAATGTCAGATTTTTATAGTTTTTCAGCCTTTTAGGATTTTTTGTTTTAGCACCTGAACAACTCCACAGGGATTCATTATTTGCTGTTAAATGTTCTGCTGCACATGCTTTTCACAGGTTTTTTGGTGAAAAAATGAAAACAATTAGGGCTGTAATAGCAAAACAAAGACCTGAAAGATGCTATAATGCTCTAAATAGTTGGGGCATATGGAGTATATTTTGTATTTATACAATATATCTGTAAATATAAATAAAAAAGTTTTTTTTCTATTTCAAAAATTGATAGGCAACATGATCGAGTAAATAATCCCTTACAGTGTAACTAATTGCTTTCAGTTAATCAATGAGGAAAGAAACAATGACACCACAAAAGGGGGACCAGCTGGACCAATAGCCACCCATATACCGTAGGTATATCTTCAAAGGAACACAATTTTTTTAATATTTTGAAATGCTAACAAGTTGTTGTTAGCTATTGCAGTATTAGTTGAGGACAGAAGTAAAAGTAACACGACTTTAACTGAATATCCACTAGTTTCTGTTTACAAACAAAGTAGTGTTAGCACCGCATTAGCAGTATAAGCCACCACTTCAAATGTTGAGACATTATTTTTGATCCTATGATTTTGCCATGTCACAACTATTTAGCCAGAGAATTCAGTTCAATTCAATTCAGTTTTATTTATATAGCACCAATTCACAACACATGTCCTCTCAAGGCACTTCACAAAGGGTTTGGAATGGTGCGGGGTTGTTGAGGAGGTTATGTTACTTCAAGGCTGGACTATTGTAATTCTTTACTATCAGGATGTCCACAAAATGCAGTTAAAAGCCTTCAGCTGATTCAAAATGCTGCAGCAAGAGTTCTGATGAAAATTAAAAAGAGAGATCATATTTCCCCTACTTTAGCTTCCCTTCATTGGCTCCCTGTTAAATCCAGAATAGAATTTAAAATTATTCTCCTCACATATAAAGGCCTTAATGATCTAGCTCCATCATACATCAGAGATCTGATTGTTCCATACGTTCCAAACAGAGCACTTCGTTCTCAGACTGCAGGTTTACTGGTGGTTCCTAGAGTCTCTAGAAGTAGAATGGGAGGCAGATCCTTTAGTTATCAGGCTCCTCTCCTGTGGAACCAGCTCCCAGTTTTAGTCCGTGAGGCAGACACCCTGTCTACTTTTAAGGCCAGGCTTAAAACTTTCCTTTTTGATAAAGCTTATAGTTAGAGTGGCTTAGGTTATCCTGAGCTATCTCTGTAGTTATGTTGCTATAGGCTTAGGCTGCTGGAGGACATAATGACCACTTTCACCCTCTTCGTTACTTTCTCACACTACTCTTCAATTTTGTATTATTTGCTGTTATTTCAGCTTTTAACTTTGTTCTCTCTCTTCTCTCTTCCTAGAAGCTACACCTGGCCTGACTCTGTCTACCTGTAACACCTTTCTGGAGAGGGGAATCCACCAAGCTTCTGCTGGCAACAACTTGGTGCTCACCCTCTACCGATGATCCACAGGGCCCTGTCTTTCAGTGTTTAACCCTTTCTCTCTCCTAGACATAGCTACTGACGGAGCTTTTACTGTAACTAACTCTATGTGCTCTCTTCAGACTCTAACATTGAAAACTGGCTCAGAGTTTATCTGTTCTTTCTTTCTAGGTGAAACGACTAAAGGAGCTACATCCATTAACATTTACCTTTTCCTTCCCATAGAAAGTACTCCTGGATCAGTGCTTCTTTGTTCTCTTTGTGTCTCTGCTCTGTTCTCCCTAACACCCAGTCGGTCGTGGCAGATGGCCGCTCACACTGAGCCTGGTTCTGCTGGAGGTTTCTTCCTGTTAAAAGGGAGTTTTTCCTCTCCACTGTCGCTACATGCATGCTCAGTATGAGGGATTGCTGCAAAGTCAACGCCAGTGACTGTCCACTGTCTCTACATGCTCATCCGGGAGGATTGAGTGCTGCTGGTCACTGACTGGATGCAATCTGCTGGGTTTCCTTAGATAGACAAACTTTTTATCCAATTTGAATAAATAACAGAATCTGACTGCACTGTTCAATGATTTGGATTAATTGTAATGCATGTATCTGACTTTTGTGAAGTGCCTTGAGACGACATGTGTTGTGAATTGGCGCTATATAAATAAACTGAATTGAATTGAATTGAGGTTAGAATAAACTACCGAGTGTTAGGGTTTGGCCATTTTAGAATGGGCTATGTGTAGGGGTACTAAGTAAAATAATAAACTGATAAAGTTTGTCCATCTAGAGCCCACCGGTGGCCATTTTTATACTAAAAACCACAAGGATTGGGGTTACTTCTCTCTGTCAGACTGATTATAACCTTTAGAAAAGAATAGGGGTCGCACAGCTGGCAGAAATGGAGGGCGTGTTTGCACCTCAACCACAACTGAGCCGGTTTAGGCTAAACCTGATTCCCCCTTACTCCATCCAACAGGGAGGGAGGAAGGCAGAGGTAAAAATAATTGGAGAGTGTTGTTTCCTGTTGTGTTGTGTGAAAGGTGGGTAACTTTAAAATGGGCTGAGTCAATTCAATCAAATCATACAGATTTCAAGCCAGGTACATACATTTTCAATTAATCCTAACTATCGAACAGTGCAGTCAGATTCAGTTATTTATTGAAATTGGTTAAAAAGTTTTTCTGTCTAAGCAAACCTCAGTGACTTGTAGCAGTCACTCCTCCTGGATGAGCATGAAGAGACAGTGGACAGTCACTGGCGTTGACTTTGCAGCAATCCCTCATACTGAGCATGCATGTAGCAACAGTGGAGAGGGAAAACTCCCTTTTAACAGGAAGAAACCTCCAGCGGAACCTGGCTCAGCGTGAGCGGCCATCTGCCACGACCGACTGGGGGTTTGAGAGAACAGAGCAGAGACAGAAGAAGAACACAGAAGAACTGATCCAGGAGAACTTTCTTTGGGAAGGAAAAAGTAAATGTTAATGGATGTAGCTCTTTTAGTGGTTTCATCTAGGAAGAAAAAACAGATAAACTCTGAGCCTGTTTTCAAGTTTAGAGTATGAGAGAGAGCACATACAGTTAATCACAGTAAAAGCTCAGTCAGTAGCTATGTCTAGGAGAAAAGTAGGGTTAAACACTGAAAGACAGGGCCAAGTGTATCACCGGTAGAAGGTGAGCATTAAGTTGTTGGCAGCAGAAGCTCGGACGATGGCCCCCTCCAGAAAGGTGTCACAGGTAGATACAGAGTAAGGCCAGGTGTAGCTTCTAGGAAGAGAAAAGAGAGAGAACATAAAGTTAAAAGTTGAAATAACAGCAAATAATGCTAAATTGGAGAGTAGTATGAGAATGTAGCAGAGAGAGTAAAGGTGGTCATTATGCCCTCCAGCAGCCTAAGCCTATAGCAGCATAACTACAGAGATAGCTCAGGATAACCTAAGCCACTCTAACTATAAGCTTTATCAAAAAGGAAAGTTTTAAGCCTGGCCTTAAAAGTAGACAGGGTGTCTGCCTCACGGACTAAAACTGGGAGCTGGTTCCACAGGAGAGGAGCCTGATAACTAAAGGATTGCCTCCCATTCTACTTCTAGAGACTCTAGGGAACCACCAGTAAACCTGCAGTCTGAGAACGAAGTGCTCTGTTTGGAACGTATGGAACAATCAGATCTCTGATGTATGATGGAGCTAGATCATTAAGGCCTTTATATGTGAGGAGAATAATTTTAAATTCTATTCTGGATTTAACAGGGAGCCAATGAAGGGAAGCTAAAATAGGAGAAATATGATCTCTCTTTATAATTTTCATCAGAACTCTTGCTGTATCATTTTGAATCAGCAGAAGGCTTTTAACTGCATTTTGTGGACATCTTGATAGTAAAGAATTACAGTAGTCCAGCCTTGAAATAACAAATGCATGGACTAGTTTTTCAGCATCACTCCTGGATAGGATATTTCTAATTTTGGCAATGTTCCAGAGGTGAAAGAAGGAAATCCTAGAAACCTTTTTAATATAGGATTTAACATGTCCTGATCAAAAATAGCACCAAGGTTTTTTATCTTTATTACCGGAGGTCAGTTTAATGCCATCCAGGTTAAGTGATTGACTAAGCAGTTTCTTTTTCAAAGACTCTTGTCCAAAGACGACAACTTCTGTCTTGTCTGAATTGATAAATAGCTGTCATTAGTGGGGTATATGCATATATTTGAGCCTGTTAAAGAAAAATTAATTTCACAATAACTGCACCTAATTATTGTTTATAAAGATCATTATGGTTGTATGTTGTATAAGCATTTCCCCTGGAAAAAGGATGCAAATGCATCATTAAAAGCTCCAAATTAATATGACATTAATACCCATGATGAATATATGTAAACTTCTGCCTAGCTGGCACTGCAGTGGGAAGTGCTTGAAAAGGATGTTATGTTTAAGCCCAAAATCTTTCCTTTTAGAGCAAACAATGTCAAGGTTTAACCTTGATGTGCAAATTTAAATGTCTCACCTAAAATAAGCTTCTGCAGACCCTCTTGCACCCAAGAATGTGGCAAGATTGTGATTGTGATCTTTTTTTTTTTGTTGAGTAAACTAAGTTTCTCCATTGGTTTCAAAAATCCATTTTTTTTAGAATCTGTAATCCATTCAGTCCAGATTTGACCAGTCTATATATTACAGCTTTCATGTTTGCCTCTGATTTCGTCAGATTTAAACTGTGTTTTAAGGAATCTCTTGTCAGTGAAACAGTTTGAACTGTTGACGATCAAAGCCAGTGCTGATTTGGAAACATGAGTTCGATAAAATGTCCTGTGGAGCCTTTTTTTCTACTCCCCTATGAATGAATGTACATGTCAACAAGGAACAGAAAATGTCATCCAAGCTGAGAGAGCAAACAAGGAATAGAAAATTTGTTTGGAGTGCAAATGATAGATAAATTTGTGTGTGCCACCCCTTAACACATTGGTACCCGGGGAGAAGAACCAACTGTTGAACATGCTTCTACTACATTTTTCCTGTTTCTTTTTAAATAAAAGACCCACTCATGAACATAAATTGGCTGTGGCTATACAAAGGTTTCCACCTGTGCAGAGAGTGAACAGCCAGCGCTGCAGCAGCAATGGGCTTGTGTCACTTCCTTTAAGCTGTTCTCAGCCATGTGTGTCAGACTCTCTGGGCAGGTGTGGGGACAGATGGAAAGACATTGATGAACCGAGGGATGAGAAGCAGAAAGACCGAGACCAAATGTTATGTACTGTGGTGGTGATGACATGAAGGCAGACAGTCAAGAGGGGCTATTAACGATGGTCCGGTGGCACAAAATCTGATACTGAGCAGGGACCGAAAGGTTAACAGCTGTAAAGACGACCTAAGAAGTTACAGCACTAATTTAAACTGTCACAGCAAAAAACACACTTTCACACTTCAATCTGCTCCGTCAGTTCCCCCTTCAGTGCTAAGAACACTCATTATTAGATTACTTTTTTCGGATTTTGTAATAGCTTTGTTTTCACTCAGACATAACATATATTAGTTTTGCTAGGAAACAATGTAATTGTTGCTTCAGATGGCTTTCTCCTCTGATATGAAAAATTGTTCAGGGAATTGCTTCATTTGCACAAGCAATTTGAGCAATTGGTTGGAACGGTTTTCTTCCTCCATTTTGTTTGGATATTGTGAATTTAGATTACTACAATAAAAATGTGTTTAAGAATAAATACATAATTATAAAATATATTACTGATCTGGGTCAATATTTATGAGAGGTGGAGGTCATACAAAGATGATAATAAAAGCACTTTGGGGGTCAACTGTTAACTGTTAAATAAATTAGGTTTACTGTAATATGTTTGGTAAATATACTTGTTTACTTGTTTTCAAGACTTTGGATCAGATAAATATGTTTTTATTTCTTAATGCAGGGATCTGATTGTTTGGGTTAACATGATTTTTAAAGTCCATCCAAGTTGCCTATGAATAGAAAGAACTAAAACTGAGATGATAAGGTCAAAAAGTGGACTTTCTGTGGATTTCTAAACATAGTTGAAGATGTTGATTAGGTGTTTGTATTTAGCCAAGATTTTACCAACTTTCAGAGGACCAAACAAATGCTTTTTTGTTGGACCTGACTTTAAAATCTTTACCTTTAGAGACATTTTTGTCACTGACTGATATGAAAAGCAGTAGGCTACAGTTACTTTCCATGGTATCTTTAAGTTTTAGTTCTGGATTTTACGCTTAGAAATTCCCATTTTTGACATTTGGTCATTCATCTACATCCTTTATGATGTTTAGGAGGCATCTGGATTATAGTCTTGTTTATTTTAATCACTAAATGAAAGGATTTCTGCATAAACAAAACATGAATACAGCTGAAATCAGATAGTTACATTCATAGTATAAAAAGACGCATAACTTTCTTTTTTCAAAGTCTGACACTAAAGCAGATTGAACATTTACTGCTTTGAGTAAATTACTATGACCAAAATGATTTCTGTTTGCTAAATGCAGGAATAATGATAGAGATCATTTTTGTTCTTGGACCATGGGCTTCTTCCCATGGTCCAAAAACATAACGGTTAGGTTAATCTCACAAAACTAACCTTAGGTGTGAACGTGCACGATTGTTTATACTATGTGTTTCTGTGTTGCCCTGTGATGGACCTGCAAGCTGGAGATAGACACTAGTGACCCTGCTATGGAGGTAAATGTGTCTCAATATTATTCAATCAAACAAAAAACTAATCTCAATCAAAAAAAACTAATCTCAATCAAAAAAATAAACTGTGGTCAAAACTTTTGGAAAATTCAATATAAAAAAAACTAATCTCAATCAAAGTTGTTAAGTTGTGATCAAAACTTTCAGAGTTGTAACAATTTTTTTTTTATGGAATATTTTATTTTGGGGAGAAAAAAAATGTGTTTGAAAAAAGGTTTTTTGATTAAAATGACTCATTTTTTCTCATGAAGAGAAAAAAGTTATTTGCAAAACATAAACTTTTATTTGCGCATGTCAAAAATCTTTGGTTACGACTCTCGCTCTTTTGGTTTTGACGCTCTCTGTTTTTGGTTGAACTCAAAGAATTTTGAGTGCTGAAAACATGAACATCCTGGGCGGGGCCTAAAGACGAACGATAAAAGACGTTTCCCTATTGGTTAGCGCTGACTAAAGCGGCCGCTCGAACTGCAGGACTTGTTGTACAGAAGAAAACTGCGGTTAAGTGAGCCGACAGTCAGAAATACGTGGTCACGCCAGCCGACACTAGCTCTCTCTTAAAGATTAGCGTAGCGCATACAAGGTGCATTACGGTAATGGAGCAGAAAGGACCCGATCCTGGCAACGGTTGAGAAAATAAGAGGAAAACAGAAAAGTAACCTACAGAGCATTTATATTAATTACATTTTTACAACTTTCACATTCATGTTTTGTGTAAAATAATAAATATTTAATATTTTACTGTACAGTTTTGGAGAAATATCTTGTCAAAGTACCTCAAAATGTAATGAGTGGGGAAATGAGTTTCACAATGTTGCCAAACACCTGAATAGTTTTAAAAGTTTTATTAAGAAACAGGAAGCAGGATCTGGACACACACGTCAAGGGAATCCGGAGCTCTGAGCAGGAGAGGATTAGGTTAGTGGCTGGATTGAACCATGGAGCAGAATTAACTTTGAAAGAAGCCACTAACCTTTTCAGAGAGCGCTTGTTCCGGAATGAACTCCTGAATGACGTGGACAGCCTAGGATGGAGTCCGACGTTACTTCCGTGTTTACGGAGTTTACTCCGGAGAGACTTGGAGGTTCGGGGAAAATCCGTGGTACAGGCGGAGGTCATACACAAAAGATCAGAAAGAGGAACCAGGTTAGGAGGAAAAGACTTAACTCGTGGTCGGGGAGAGCAGGCGAAGGTCGAGATCCGTGAGTCAGATGACTGAACAAATCCGAGGAGGGCGAAGACAGAAGACGTGAATCCAAAATCCAGAAGGGGGGTCGAAATCCGTGAGGCTGATGACTGAGCCAGTCCGACAGGGGCTGAGGCAGGAGACGTGAGAACAAAACCCAGAAGCAGGATCGTAACGAGGCAGGCAAGAAGAGACATGAATGCTGGACAACTACTTGGCAAAAACCGTTCATAAATCTGGCACTGAAGCTGTGGGAGAGTGGACCTTAAGTACTGAAGAGAACAGGTGAGTGGCATGATGCTGATTAACGTTTTCTGTGACAGGCGGGGAGAAACAATGAGGAGATGAAAAACTGTGACATGACTTGACTGAGGCAGGGATTAGACATGATTCATGACACAAAATGCTCAACCATTATATGCATTTGTCCCACTTTCAGGAATTTGTTTCTCCAAAACCATGAGAGGCGACAACACAATCTCTTCAGATTATATTAGAGGGTCATCTATATTATAACCAGAATTTGTATTTCATAATTTCGCTGTAGATTTCTGGAGAAATACACAACTACCCCAACAAAGTACGACAAACGCTTCTTTTTGGTGAGGTCGATGAGGTCCTGTGGGAAGTGGTCTGGACAGCTTAAAGTGCAAGAGCATCCAGATCTACTCTGACCTCTCCTGGACTGGAAACGCCCCTCGCCTGTTGAAGAAGGTACAACAGCTCTTCTTCATCAGGACATGAAAACAGACTGTTCTATTCAATTCAATTCAGTTTATTTATATAGCGCCAATTCACAACACATGTCTCAAGGCACTTCACAAAAGTCAGGTACATACATTACATTTGATCCTAATCATTAAACAGTGCAGTCAGATTCAGTTATTTATTCAAATTGGATAAAAAGTCTTTCTATCTAAGGAAACCCAACAGATTGCATCGAGTCAGAGATTTGTAGCAGTCACTCCTCCTGGATGAGCATGTAGAGACAGTGGACAGTCACTGGCGTTGACTTTGCAGCAATCCCTCATACTGAGCATGCATGTAGCGACAGTGGAGAGGGAAAACTCCCTTTTAACAGGAAGAAACCTCCAGCAGAACCAGGCTCAGTGTGAGCGGCCATCTGCCATGACCGACTGGGGGTTAGAGAGAACAAAGCAGAGTCACAAAGAGAACAAAGAAGCACTGATCCAGGAGTACTTTCTATGGGAAGGAAAAGTAAATGTTAAGGGATGTAGCTCCTTTAGTCTTTTCATCTAGAAAGAAAGAACAGATAAACTTTGAGCCAGTTTTCAAGGTTAGAGGCTGAAAGAGAGCACATATAGTTAGTCACAATAAAAGCTCAGCCAGTAGCCATGTCTAGGAGAGAGAAAGGGTTAAACACTAAAAGACAGGGCCATGTGGATCATTGGTAGAGGGTGAGCATTAAGTTGTTGCCAGCAGAAGCTTGGACGATGCCCCTCTCCAGAAAGGTGTCACAGGTAGACACAGAGTCAGGCCAGGTGTAGCTTCTAGGAAGAGAAAAGAGAGAACAAAGCAAAATTGGAGAGTAGTGTGAGAATGTAGCAAAGAGGGTGAAAGTGGTCATTATGTCCTCCAGCAGCCTAAGCCTATAGCAGCATAACTACAGATAGTTTCAGTTCAGATTATTTAGTTAGACGGCGCTTATTTACAACAATGTCGTCTCAAGGCACCCCACAAAGGGTCCCACTGATGGTCATTGTTATACTAAAAACCACAAGGATTGGGATCTCCTCAGCTGCTTACAAATGTCTACAGGGCCACGGTGGAAAGCACTCTGTCTCAGCATGACAGTGTGGTGTGGGAACTGCACAGGAGAGGAAAGAAGTATCACGGGTGGGGAGCACAGCACACAGGATTATGGGATGCGGTCTGCCCGACATGTCTTATACACTTGGGGTAGTTGTGTATTTCTCCAAACCTTTACAATGAAATTATGAAATATTAATTCTGGTTATAATATAGATAACCCTTTAATAAAATCTGAAGAGATTGTGTTGTCACCTCTCATGGTTTGGAGAAATAAATTCCTCAAAGTTAGGCAAAAGCACATGCTGGTTAAGCATTTTGAGGTACTTTAACAAGGTATTTCTCCAAAACTGTACAGTAAAATATTACTGTATAATATTACTGTAATATATAATATTATAATAATATTATTATTATTATATTATTATAATATTACTGTAATATTTTACATAAAACATGAATGTGAAAGTTGTAAAAATGTAATTAATATAAATGCTCTGTAGGTTACTTTTCTGTTTTCCTCTTACTTTCTCAACCGTTGCCAGGATCGGGTCCTTTCTGCTCCATTACCGTAATGCACCTTGTATGCGCTAATCTTTAAGAGAGAGTTGGTGTCGGCTGGCGTGACCACGTATTTCTGACTGTCGGCTCACTTAACTGCAGTTTTCTTCTGTACAGCAAGCCCTGCAGTTCGAGCGGCCGCTTTAGTCAGTGCTAACCAATAGGGAAACGTCTTATATCGTTCGTCTTTAGGCCCCGCCCAGGATGTTCATGTTTCCAGCACTCAAAATTCTTTAAGTTCAACCAAAAACAATGTCAAAACCAAAAGAGCGAGAGTCGTAACCAAAGATTTTTGACATGCGCAAATAAAAGTCTATGTTTTGCAAATAACTTTTTTCTCTTCATGAGAAAAAATGAGTCATTTTAATCAAAAAACGTTTTTTCAAACAAATTTTTTTTCTCCCCAAAATAAAAAGATTGTTACAACTCTGAAAGTTTTGATCACAACTTAATATTTTTTGATTGAGATTACTTTTTTTTGATTGAATATTCCAAAAATTTTGACCACAATTAATTTTTTTGATTGAGATTAGTTTTTTTTTGATTGAGATTAGTTTTTTGTTTGATTGAATAATATTGAGACAAATTTACCTCCATACCCTGCAAGGATAAGTGGGTATAAATAATGGATAGATGGAAATTCAGAAGTTTACATAATCCTTGTATATTTTAGTGGTTTTTGGGGTATCCTCCTGCAGGCTTCTCACAATACTTTGCTGGAATTTTGGCCCATTCCTCCTGACATAACTAAATCAGGTGAGTAAGCCACCATGCCCACAAATTCTATATGTCACTGAGTTCAGGGTTTTTAATGGCCACTCCAATATTCAATATCTACTTGGCTGTCCTGGCTGATTTTGCTTAAATTATTCCATATCAGTTAGTTTCAAACTATTTTGTGAAGTGCACCAGTCACAACAAAATTCTGCCCACCCCCCGTATATTTCTTCCTGATTTGTATGGCCAAACACTTAAATGTTATTTCCATCAGACCACATGACATGTCTCCAAAAATGAAGGTCTTTGCCTCTGACTGCGTTTGCAAAAAGTAATTTGGCTTTTTATGTTGCTTTTGGAAAAATGGCATCTTCCTCACTGAGTGACCTTTCAGCCCATGTTGGTTCTAGACTAGTTTCACAGTGAATAATGACACTCTTACAAGCTTTAGGTCACTTTTGTGTGAGTTTTTGGGTTGGTCCACACAGTTCATCTTTGTGACACAAAACCCATCTCCTTGCTGAACAGTAGGGGGACTGGACATTTCCACAGTGTTTATACTTGCATATAATTGTTATGACAGATAAACATGACACTTTCAAGCATCTAGAAATTATACCAAAAGATGAATCAGAGCTATGCAGGTCTACAATTGTCTTCCTGAGACATTTGCTAATTTATTTGTTTTTTTAGAGATGTCACACAAGGAAGCAGTGTGTTTAAGGTTAGAAGCATACAAAGCCATGACATCAATAAGTGTGCTTTCCCAGCTTGTTTGAAGGCACAGCAACTTTTAGTGTATTTGCACTTCTGAACAAAGTAATAGCAAATTTTCTCTGTCATTTTCCTGGCATTTAGCAAATAGAAATAATTGTGGTGTTTTCAACTGACCCAAAACTGGAAATGTTTAGTCTGATGTAGAGTGAGACAGTGAGACTAAATAAGGTTTTGCATCTTTAAATTACTGAATATGAATTTAGGTTTTGAATGTAATTTACCTTGGACATCGCATCTGTTTATGTGGCACATTCTAAGGAACAAATAACAGCAGAGATTCTTTAAAGTCTTCAAAACTGAATCAGCACACCGAATAGATTATCTTCTCTTTGTAAAAGTCTAATAATAGTGTAAATCGATGCTTCTTGTCAATGCTGAGCATTAGTGATGGACTGAAACAGAAGGTAGCAAACCCCTCAGGTACCGGGACAGCTGGAGAAAATGTTTTCAGTTTACAGAAAGCAGCGAGTCATGAGCTACAGCAATTGGACCAATGTCAACTATTTAGCAGAGACAGTTGAGGAGGTGGGGTTTTGTGGGTGATATGAGATGATGTGTGAGGCGATGACAAGGTGTTTGACCTTCTTTCAACCTGCTGGGTTAAAGAGCAGGAAGTGTACATCATAATGCTGCTCTGGGCCTTGTTGGGAATGTGTGTTGCTGTGAGTGTATGGGAGTATTTATTGGGGATTTCGTATGCCCCCTGTGTGCATTTCAACCAAGCACAAACCACATGTAAACACACAGATGGTTTCAACACAACACAGCTGTGGTCCCATGCTGCCTCCCTGCCCCTGAACGGCTCCAATGCTTCCCTTTCCAAACTCAAATTGAGACTGAATAAAACCTCCTCTGCCCTGGGGTTTTCTATCCAAAGAAACCGTGAGCCCATTCCTCACTTTACTCTGTTATGTGTCCACAGCTGACACATGCTGTGTTCAGTAAATGAATGGGGACGCTCTCGAGGAAAGCCGAAATTAACTCTCCTGTTCCCATTCCCCTTGTTTATTCCAGCTCGCTTTTTCCCCTCTCCTGTGCAAACTCGAGCATGGACAAATCTGCACAAATCTGTGTTAGCCAGGTGACAAGAGGAAAATAAAATACCTAAGGGTTTTTGAACTGTTTGTGGTGTGTCTGTTGCAGGTGGTTGGAAGTCATTGGAGGCTGCAGAAATTGATGCAGGCGCAGGTGCCAGACAGGCATCTGTTAGCTCAAGGGGGAACAGACTCATTTTATTAAATTATTTTTCTTTACCCCACCTTCTGTCATTGACTTTGAGGAATTAGAGTAAATCTGCAGAAGCCATTGAGAAACACGCAGGTCTGATAAATAGATAAATTGTAAAGGAAATAAGTTTTTTGGATTTTGGATTTAAATTTTAGAGTTAAAACTTAAAATTAAAGAGCAAACATGAAGTAAAAATTGGTCAAAGCCTGTAAGATGCACCAGTTAACCATGTATCGAAGTGTGAGCATAGACTAATTAGATAAGTAACTGTGTTTTGATATTATATCTTGGAGTTCAAAGTTTTCTTTGACAGTGTAATTCAGTTTAAGGTGAAAATAATAATAACATGGACTGGTATAAAGAAGTCTCCATCTGTATTTTCGTACACCCCATCTATGGATCAAACCAGGGCAAAAAGAAGCTAATTAAACTAGATTTCACCACAATTTTAAAACCACAAAGCACTTGGCCGGGAAAGTTCTTAGTCCACCACTTTGTTGAGACTGAGACCTCAACTACTCCAGAATGTTCAGACAAGAATGCAGATAAACCATTACTGACCTCAAGATGACCTAAAGATGACGATAACATCAACATTAAAGACCAGATATTACATTTTTGAGCAATTGAAGCTATACATATTAAAAGTATGAAAGATAAATAAAACATAACGAGCCTTTTCGGTTGTTTTTCAAAGTAATTTTACAATGCTCTTGTGACACTGTTAATGCTTTTGTGTTTTCTTTTAAAAATGGGACATAATCACTATAAATATATAATGATTTGTGTGATTCTTGCTTCTTGTGTTTACTCTGTCATGAGGTCTTCTGAGGTCTGCAGATCATAATAAATCTATAATCAGTCTCCTGAGTTGACTTTGTAGGTCTAAGCAGCATTTTACAAAACTGTGGAAGTATTGATAGTTTAAATTACATGAAAAACAATGTTGGAATGTTAATTGACCGCTAAATTTGTGTCATGCAGTTAAACCCTTACAAGTATAGCACTGATTATGGAGGGAAAAATTATACTTGCACAACCACTGCATGGGTTGCTTATACAAACTATACGCATTTTGTGACACATTCGGTTGGATTAGAGTAACAACACTGGCTGAACAGGAGCAGAAGTTGATTATAACAGCTGCAAGAGATTTGAATTACAGTTTTTGTCACCATTGACCATTTGCCACTGTGGAGAATTGTTAGTAGACTATGCTCTTCACAGGTTTTAAGTCCCATCATAGGGTGCTGGTTTGTTAGATCTCGAGGCTACTGCTCTCAGATGGTTCTCCACACATTGTTGCCCTCACTGTATAAATCACCACATAACTTTTTACTTAATGAATTTAAACAGAAGCCGCAGACTCTGCTTTTACTACTACTATCTTGGGTGGAAATTTTGCACTAATGTCTGAGTTTGATGTTCCAAATGTAATTTTACCTATAGGCTTAAAGGCTATTTTTTGTCCCATCCCGTTTTTTTCCCTTTCATGCCCTGTTACTCAGGTCCTGGAAATGGAATATAACTAAATGATGATATGCCTTTCAAACTGTAAAAAGACAAACATTTAGAGCAGTCTAACTATTGTTTATATTTTGTCATGGCTTACCATATTCTCTGTGACCATATTCAATGATATTTTCACCATATAATCTTTACATCATGGCAACAGGATCAGAACAAAGCTGGCAAAACTGAAAACCTTTAAACTTCGCTATTTTTCAAGATTCACAACATAAAGCAATGACAGACATGCATGAACCTTGCTGCAGATTTAAAATATGATTGTCATGGGGGAAGGTACGGACTACAGACAACTGCTACACAGAAACCCACTTTTAAAAAGCCAGAATTGTCATTCTAAGTAAAACGTCACGGACACATCTTGTTGTTGGCAGATAAACCTCATTGACTATTTATAATGCAATTCTGGTAAAGGAAAAAATTAACTTGTTACAGTAGCATAATCTCACATCAAAATCCCAGGTGACATGAAAATGGGAAAGACAAAAGAACATGCTGCTTAAGTGATGCATTGGCATTTGTCCACTTAGACACTATGTTGCAATTGGCTGTTTTAAAGGCAAGCTGGAAAAAAAGGAGTTTTCTATAAATCTAGAACATGTGGAGTTTGCTAACCACTAAGACTACAGCTGAAACTTTGCACTTTGGTCAGATGAGACCAAGATCGGGTTTTCGACAACAAACACTCCATATGTGTTTGGTATCAAACAAAGGATGAATATGAGGAAAATTTCCTCATGCCCACTGTAAGCATGGTGCACGATCTGTGTTGCTGTGGCTGTCTTCTTTTCCAAATGTCCTGCATGGCAACCTTGTTAAGAGTTCATCTACATTAACTCTTTAAAACACCAAGAGATTTTAAATAAAAATCTGTATTCTACCAGAAAATTAGAAATGGATCATCATTGCTCCTTTTAACAGGATGATCATCCAAATGAATATCAACAATCAACAAAATGTATTCAACAGACACACAATCTCCCCTTTCAGTGGACATTCTCAGTTCCCAGACCTCAGACCTACAAAAACCAAATGGGTGAACTCACGAGAGTTCTGGAGATATCATCACCAAACACAAATTTTGTCTTATTGCCTCCATTCTTAGTGTGTACATTCTGCAAACAACAAATTCTGTTGGATGTGAGGCTCCCAGTGTGAAAAATATTTCCCTAAAACTTTGCCACACAAGGCTTTCTGTGTTGACCTTCATTGGATAACACCAGTAGTCAGAATCGGTACTGCAGGACAAACTGAGCGGCGTTGTCTTTGGATTCCATGAGTTTAGCGAATAAACAGATGGCAGATGCAAAAGGCAGAACTATAAACAAAAAAATATGTACAGTAGTTTTGGAGAAGAATGTTGCTAAGGTCTCTTATATCTTTAGATTAATTTCCAAAGTCTGAATGGGTTGGGCAATTGGTTGAATCTCTAAACCTACATAGTAAATAACTGCATTATTTGAAATTATATGCATTAAGATGAAAAGTTATCATCTTTTACACATTCTTTGAGTTTTTGATTGTTACACTGTATTTCAATGTTATCTCATTTTTACATTATTTGACATTATTTATGCTAATTTGGTATACAGATCTTTAATTTAAAAGTCCTTTATGTCATAAAGTGACTGAATTTTTTTTGAAAGCTAAGCAGTTTCTCTAATCCTTCCTTAGCAACAGCTTTTTCCTTACAGAAATAAACTCCTGCAGCCCTGTAACCTGTTATATTAATGAACAATGGATACATTAGCCTTGAACTCTGCTGCTCTCCAAACAAATAAAATGGCATCTACAGCAGCATCTGATCTTTTAAAAATAGATCAACAGGAATTGCAATCTGAATTAGCAACAAATTGAGAAAATGTAATCATTATTAAGAAGTTTGAGACAATATTCAGGCAATGTCACATTAATGCAAGCAAAAGAACAGGCCCTTCAACTATCACTGCTTCCATTAGACAGCATAATAAAACATTAAAGCAGAAGAATGCCCTGAAAGCATTTCTGTTGTTTGTCATCTCACAAAAACTCAATCTGTTGAATGAGTGTAGTTTGCATTCTGAGTCCATGAATTACTTTTATCCAAGTACTTAAATTTCTCAATACGGTCAGAAGAAAACCCCCAAAAAACTTGAATGTTTGCATGTTCAGTCAACTTGAGATTCATTTGAAATGGGTTTTAATCTGTGCTGACTATATCTCCTATTAGTACAAATCCTTACTTCCACTTTACCCTGAATGTTTATATGTTTTGGTGTTCTAACAAATCAAACTCAAATGCACTGAGGCCAGTCAGAGGTGCACCCTTACAAATTTTGCGAACAATCTTCAGTTTTAAATACAGCTTCGGCCAGCTGAGACAGATTTGAGCCTATTCATATTTCCTTTAACAGCAAAGATTTTTTTTCTAATCTTCCTGTCATAAGAGCTTGTTTATATTTAGAACAGTGGCGACATCATGCATCATGTGTACGAAAGCAGTTTCTGTGAAATAATGCTTAAATAGTATTTTAAAGAGAAATTAAGGTTAACATTTATGCTGTCTTTAGGATCTTCTATTAGCAGAAAGCATGGGCAACATATTCAACAGAGACTGTAGGCTCTTAACTCAGATTTCCAAAAGCCAACCAACATTTCCAATTTAAACAGATTCCATTACAGATGTACTAAATTTAGCTTTCCTTATATTTGCAGAAAGTTCAGCTTCCGCTTGCTCTCTAAACGAACTGCAGAGATCGAAATAGCTCCTTGCATCTCTGGGCTTCCTTTATTACCCCATTGATCCTGAAAATATCTAACTTTGAGTGTTCTCTGAAAAACAGTTGAAAAGTTGAACTTCCAACTGACCAATACTTGTCAAACCAAAAATCATATGATTCTGGTCGTCAGCCGATTTCTCGGTGCATCTCTGAGGCAGGTCAGAGAGTTTTGATGTTCAGGAACGAGAAATGCTGTCTAGAGAGCTGAACTTGTCAGGTTTGGGTTAGTTTCAAAGTGTATTACTTTGTCACCTTACCACAACTCTGAGCTCAAACATTTCAAAGAAGCAGAGAGAATGCTCTCTCTGGAAAATTGGTAAGGCTATTGTCTGCAGTAAGAAGGGGGTTGCTTAAGTCTGTTCTGGTACAATTGAGCTGAGCTGAAAGGCTAAATACTCGCTATACTAATTAATTTAATGTTCTAACACTCAACTACAGTCATTATATATAGATGATCACAGAAACAAGATCTTACAGGTGGCTGATATATGGTTCCTCCACAGGCTTGCTTGGCTTAAAGATAATGTAAGGAGTTCAGAACAGGGTGACTCCTCTACAATAAATGGAATGTTCCACTGAGAGAAGAGCAAGGGCTGTGGAGGGACCGGATGTATTTTCCTCCTGTACTAGTTTCCTCCAATACCTGTTCTCAGATAAGTTAAATATATGACTATCGTCTGCGAATAAGACAGTGACTGTTCTTAGCAACTTTACAGAATCATTCTTCGAAAACCACCTAAACATTCTCTTGAATGCAAGGGGAACATTTGAAAATAGGATTCAGCTATTTTATACATTAAACTGTCAGGTGCAGTCTATAGCATAGCCTACAATGTTGATGCTATATTCTTCTAAAAATGTCCTTTACTGAAAAGAAATCCTTTAAGAGTAACAACAGTTAGGCTATGACACAGGGCTTTTGAAGACCAGATTAGAGAGGAGTAGCAAAACAAATGTCTGAAGGCCAGTAAGATCAATATTTCTTTTAGAGGTTCCAGTTTGAGTCTAAAAGTAATGGAAATCCTGGCAATTACAATTATCCCATTTAATACATATATTGCCAGCTAGACTGAGAGTTAGACTGAAAAGAACCCCATGTGGAATCTTCCACCCCATCAACAACAGCAGCTTAATGAGCCAGAGGTCCCACTGAAGAAGAACATAAGCTGGCCCCTTTTTCTGGTGAGCTAATGGGTGACTAGATGGCAAAGAGATGCATGACTTGGGGCAGGAAGTTTCTGTTTAACAAATTTCTCATGTACAGCTGCTATACTTTGCAGACTTGACTCTTTGCTGAAAAAAATTAGACACTTTGATCAAAACTAGCACAAAGAAAGTCCCGATTGGCAAAACCGGGAGAAGAATATGAGAGTAGAAGAGAGTTTTTGATTTAATTTAAGCACACTTGTTATTGTGCCTCACAATGTATTTTTTATATTGATTTTATGTGACAGACCAACTCAAAGTAGGGCTGTAATTGTGAAGCTAAAGGAAAAGGATGGAAGACTATAAAGATTCACGTCTAAAACCCTCAAATTTAATTTGCTTGTTAGTTGTGCACTCCACAAATCTGGCCACTATGGAGGAGGGGCAAGAGGGCAATTGTTGCCTGTTTGAAGTGTGTCATGAGCCATGTAAATGACAGCTTCAATGTGAGGAAGGTGCTCTGCTAAGGGCAAAATTGAACTTTTGCCCTACATGCTCTGTGTGGAGGACAACTAACACTGCACATCATTACCGGGAAACATGGGGGTGGCAGCATCATGCTGTGGCAATGCTTTTATTCAGCAGGAACAGGAAATGATGACAGTGTTGATGGTAGAATGCATGGAGCTAAATTCAGTGCAAAACTGAAAGAAAAGCTGCTAAAGACTTGGGACTGGGTGAAGGCTCACCAACCAGCAGAATGACAACTCTAAACAGCCTATTAAAGGGGACCTATTATGCAAAATTCACTTTTTAATTGTTTTTATTCCATTATTCCATTTCGGTCTCTAATGCTTCTACAAACATTCCAAACTCAAAATAATCAATTCAGCTGTTTTTGGCTATAAATGAATGTTTTACTTATTCTAGAAAACTCATGCTTTGAAAAGCTGTGACGTCTCAACTACTCTGGCACCCAGCAATGTTACCTGAGTCCCGCCCCTGACTAGCAATTGAAGAGGAGCTCCCACCACTTTATTTTCAGTAGAGGATCACGTCTCGGCTGCTGGTTTTACCTTGCAAGCACTTTAAAATGGCTACCCTGAAAGTCAGATGTTTTGTTGTTGGCTGCAAGGACCCACATATGTCCATGAACATTCTCCTGCTAGATAATAGATATTCGTGGCTTCATTTTATTTTTGAGGGCAATGTTCCAGCTCCATTGCCAAAGACAATACTAATTTGCGCGAATTACTTCAGCATGGACTGCTTTGAGAACTCGCATCAGTACACGTCAGGATTTGCAGAAACACGTAGAGTGAAGAAAAATTCAGTGCCTTCAGTTCGTGGCAAATCTGCAGATGACAGAAAAGTACTGTTGCTGGCAGCCATTTTCACATGTACAAAGTGCTGGCCGCACTGCGGAAGATACAGCTAATTTGCATAAAAGTGATAGAGCCCCCAAACACCTCATTCTGAAAGGAGCTCAAAATAGGGGAAACTGAGGAGGTGAAATTTCATTATCTGAATGATTTTGTACGTAAAATGTAATTATCATATTTTGTATAGCCCATAGACCTACTCCAAATGTTTAAAAGGAGGTATAATCGGTTGCCTTTAAGCATATTAATGTGTTTAAAATTGCCCAAATCAAAGTCTAGTGCTAAATGTTATTGAGAATCTGTGGCAACACTAATATTTTTGTTCAGAGGCTTTTCATCTTATCTGCCAATCTGAGATTAATCTTTTTCAGAAAGAATGAGCAAAATAAGGTATATCCTGCTGCTACAGATATACCCCAAAAGACTTCAACTGCAGAAAACTGTGGTTCTGTAAAGTCTTAACCAAATACACATGCATTTTTCCGATTTTCAATTCATGCAAGAATTTAGAAAATTGTGTACTATTTTCCTTTTAATGAAATACACTGAACTTGTGCATATTAGTGACAAAAGTATGCAAGGAATATAAATACTTTTGTAAGGCAATGTATCTGATTGTAAGGGCCTTTATTATTTTTCCCACAACAGGAAACTATGGAGTTTCAGTGCAGGGTTTAGCATGTTTACCAAGCGACTCTTTTTGTCCGGAGGAAGAGATTTAAAGTATGTCATTTGTGTTCACTATTCTTTCATGAACCTAAAATTGCTTTAAAGTTGCAGTCTTGGGGTCAAACTTTAAGCGGGCAGAACACGAGAGATTTATGATGGTTTATGATGTATTTTGGAAAGGCCTAACACAGAGCTATGTGAGAGACTAATGAGGCAATGCAAGCTTATTTGTAAAGCACCATTCATAAACAAGCTCATTCTGAAGGCCCGAGATCATTCAGTGCCATTTTAAGCATATCCTGTTTTGGCAAATTTCTAAAAGGAGCTTTTTTTTATATGTATGTATGTATGGATTTGCTTTCTATTCAGAATCCATGTGACAAATATAATAAGATGGTTCACATTATTCAAATCTTAAACTCAGAGATGCGGATGCTGCATTATCATCTGATCTGTTTCTTGCGAGTTTTCTTATCTGTCGTTTTTTAGCACAGCATCATTGTGAGACATTCCAGTTGAACAGCGATTGGCACCAACCAGAGGAATATCTTGACTTTCTTGACCGTAAATATGAAACTGTATCAAGTATCTGGTTTTGTGTGAGTAAATATCTCAAGAAATCACCAACATGCCTTCCTGTGAGTGTGTTTTTAACAGATCTCTCCCCTCAGGTGTGGGTGGGTTTCGTTTTTTTAAGTATATTTCTAGGATAAACAACAAACAGCACCTCAGATCACCACAAACAAACCTATTTCTCAAACAGATGAGCCACAGATCCAGGGTCGCATTGTAAGACTTGCAGAGATTGATATCACCACAATAAGAATTGGTTTCAGTCTGCTGCACAGCCTGAAGTGTAAAATTCTGGCACACAGTGACTCAAGGGAAGAAAAGATGGATAAAAAAAAACTGTCCAATTTTGATGTAATTCTAAAGCACTTGTTGAGTTCAGCTTGAGATCTTACAACAGTAGGTGTCTTCAATTTAAGCCTTTCTTAATTCTGATCTAATGTTATCAAACCCAATGATCACCTTTTTTGTACTACTAAACATTTGCCATAAAAAATACATAGCAAATTGTAACCGAATACTGTAACACTCAAGGACTTCATTCTTTTTAAACTTGATACTTTGGATTCTAAAGAAAGTTTTCTGACCTTACGTCTGTTATTTTCATTGGTAGTTAAAACATAAGATGCAAATAAGTTCAATTCTGATGTTTAGGATATTAAAGCCAACTGATGAACTGACCTTGATGATTTTGTGAAAGATTTAAACCAACACCATTTTTAAAGTTTTTCTTTCAAGTACTCTGACCTTTTTGTAAGATTTCAAACTGGACTGAACTGAGGGTAAAAGCAGCCTAAAGAACTACTGAACAAGATCAGTTCAAAATAATTAAAGGCAATACATTTACCTGAAGACCTGCATGCTGAAAGTTATTGATTAGAAATGCTGCTAAACAGTTTTAAAAGATAAAATATAGAAGGATGTTTTGAAATGCTTTTAAAAGGTTGTAAGATCTCTGACCATATGAAAGGAAAATTTAAGAAAATCATGGGACTTATACCATTTGTAGAGTACAGAATTTTGTAAAGTAAATGAATGTTTAAAATCATTCCTGGAAATTAAAAAAAGGCATCATTATAAATTCTGAATCTGAATCTGGCTATAATTTTTATTTTTGCAATTAAAAAAAAAATCTGAAAATTGTAACCTGTTAAGATGGCAACAATTGGGTCTGGTAACTGTGAAATCATGAATACGTTGCTGAGAATTGTGTCCATTATAATATAGATGTTGATTGATTATGACTTTATCATTAAATAGTCATTAGAGGAACCATGAGAGCTTGTCCTTCATCTAGAGAGCCACAGCAGGGCAAACTCAATAGTTAACCAACTAAAACTTGTTGTTCCTATGGATGCCTGCTTCTTGCTGTCCTCATGTTTATCACTGGGTACCATACTCTATATGGATCTCAGCTAGGGATTGGCTCCAGCTGTGACCTTGGCAATTCTGCTCCTCATTTCAGCTGTTTAAAAATGAGAGCAAACCCCTGAAGGCGGGGTGCAGCCCTGGAAATTAGTGTCTCAGAATCACTCTTATGAATGGCCATAAACATAACCTCCATCTGCACAAATAAGCTTTGCTGGGGGCCACAGTGGAGCGGCTATTAAAAAGAAATCCCCAGAAGCTCAGATTAGCTTTTCACACAGTCTGTCTGCCAAAATAAAACTCAGCAGTCCATATAGCAGAGGGCAGTAACTGCCATGAACCAGACAAGTCCCCTAGGTCTTTAACAGAGGCTTCTGAATGGAATCAGGAGACCGACAGGAGACTCAAGGGGAGGAATACGGACAGGGATATCACAAGGCCTGGCTCGCTCAGACAGCAGCAATAATGCAGCCTTCCAAATCCCATTAACATTGTAATGGAACGGATGGCGTGGGAGGAGAGACGATAGATGTGTGGGAGAACGAGAGAGATGAGGTGGAAAGGTGCTCCCATTTCTCAGTTGCCCCGTTTTGGTTTTAAAAAAATGGGCAAAACATACCCAATAAAAAGTCCTCTATTTTTCCGGGCAGGGGAAAACAAAAAAGCTCACAGATGACACCCATGAGTCAAATAAATGCCTCTCTAAATGTGAAAAATGCAGGCAGACGAGAAGATTTAAACTGAAATCATTCTTTTAGGATTTAAAACCCCCCCAAAATGTTCCCCTTTAAAACGAGGTTGTTTTAGAAAAAACAAAAAGTAAAACAATCATTTTTAAAACGTTTTGTGGGTTTTTTTTTCTTTGGGCATCTTTGACCAAGAAAAAAACTAGTTTTTAGATTTTTAGTTTAAAAATTTAAAACCCAAATTGGTGTAGAAAGACATTTTTTCGTCTAGGGCTTTGGGATTTTATTTAAAAATTTGCAAAATTTAAAACCTTGGTTTTTTTTAAAATAAAAACTTTTCTGGGAATCTCTTTAAAAAATTTCTCCATCCTACTAAGATAATCTATCACACACAGAAGTATTAGTACTATTGCAAAATTAGACTGCTTAAGGGGAAACCCCAAAAAGCTTAATTTAAAAATTGGTTTTGGAAGACCCGGCAGAATATTTATACAGTCACTTCCCTAAAAAATTTGGACCGAGGGCAACTTGTTTTAATTTTGGTTATGATATATTTTCCAATTTAATTTTCCCAATTCAATTCGATTTTTTTTATAGCGCCAAATTTACAAAAAACGTCCCTCTCAAGGCCTTCACCAAAAGTCAGGGGACATACATTCCAATTAATCCTAATCACTGAGGCGATTTATTTTTTATTCCCAAATGGGGTAAAAAAATTTTTTAATTTTGGGGGAAAGGAAACCCACAATTGCATCCCGTCAGTGACTTGCAGCATTCCCTCCCCGGGTGAACCCTTTTAGAGAAAGTGGCAGCCACGGGGGGTTTACTTTTGCAACAATCCCCCCCTAACTTGGGGGATGCAGTAACGAAAAATGGGGGAAGGGGAAAAAAACCCTTTTAACAGGAAGAAAAACCCCCAGGGAGACCCCGGCTTTAGTGTGAACGGGCCCTCCCGCCCCGCCCCCACTGGGGGTTTTGGAGAACAGGCCCCGAGCCCCCAAAGGGAAAAAAGAAGCACTGTCCGGAGTCTTTTTATGGGAAGGAAAAAAAATTTTAATGGATGTACTCTTTATCGTTTTCACCTAGAAAGAAGGAAAAAATAAACTCTGAGCCCGTTTTTTTAAGTTTTGAGTCTGAAGAGAGCACAGAAAGGGGTTTAGTTTAACCGTGAAGCTCAGGTTTTATTAGCTATGTCTAGGAGAGAAGAAAGGGTTTTTAAAAATGAAAAACAAAGGGGCCCCTGCGGGGTCATCGGTAAGGGTGGCATTAAGTTGTTGCCAGCAGAAGCTTGGAGGATTTCCCTTCTTTGAAAGTTTTTACAGGTTAGAAACGAAGGGCAGGCCAAGGGGTAGCTTCTAGGGAAAAAAAAAGAGAGAGAAAAAAATTAAAAGCTGGGGTTAAACAAAAATAATACCAAAATTGAAAGAGTAGGTGAAAAGTAGCGAAGAGGGGTGAAAAATGGGCATTATGCCTCCCCAGCCTAAGGGGCCCATGGCAAACTACAAAAGATAGCTCAGGTAACCTAAGCCACTTTTAACTAAACTTTTCAAAAAGGGAAATTTTTTAAAACCCAGCCTTAAAAAGGGGAGACAGTTTTTTCCCATCTAGAGGCCCCCTGATGGGCCCTTGTTATACTAAAAACCACAACGATTGGGGATACCTCTCTCGTCAATTTACCATAAAAAATTGGAAAAGAGAGGGGGTCATACAGGTAGCGAAAAAGGAGGGGCGTGTTTGCACCTCAACCGTAAAATGAGCCTTTTAGGCTAAAACCGAAATCCCCTTCTCCCTCCCCAAAAAGGGGGGGGAAGAAAACGAGGTAAAATAGGGAAAATAAACTCAAAGGGGAAACCCAAGCCACTTAACTATAAGCTTTAAACGAAAAGGAAAGTTTTTAAACCCTAGCCTTAAAAAATAGACAGGGGTGGCCCCCTACGGGGGCTAAAAAATGGGGGCGGGTTCCACAAAAGGAGGGGTGAAACCAAAAAAATTGGCCCCCCCATTCTAGTTAGAGACTCTAAGAACCCAGTAAACCCAAATTGAGAACGAAGTCCCTGTTGGAATAAATGGAAACCCAAAATCCTGATGTTTTATGGAGCTAAATCTTTAAAGGGTTTATTGGAGGGGAGAGTTTTTTAAAAACTTTTGGATTTAACAGGGGGCCCAAAAAGGGGAAGCCCAAAGTAGGGGGAAAAATGAAACTCTCTTTTTAATTTTTATCAGGGAAATCCGCGGGAGCATTTTTTAATCAGCTGGAGGGGTTTTAACCCGCATTTTGTGGACAAACCTGATAGTAAAGAATTTTCAAATAGTCCAGCCTTGAAAAACAAATCATGGACTGTTTTTTTAGCGCACTCCTGGACAATATTTTTTAATTTTTTTGGCAATGTTTTTGGAATTAAAAGGAAATCCCAGAAACCTGTTTAATATGGGTTTAAATGACATGTCCTGGTCAAAAAAAACACCCAAGGTTTTTTTCTTTATTTCGGAGGTCCCAATTTTAAGCCATCCAGGTTAATTATTTACTAAGCGGGGTTTTTTTTTAAAAAACTTCGGGGCCAAAGACGCAACCCTTTTTGTCTTTTCTGAATTTAGAAGGGGAAAAAAGTCTTCCCAAATTTTATGTCTTCAAGGGCATGGGTTGGGAGTCATCTAACCGGGGTTGGGGGTCATAAGGGTTTATGGATAAATAAAAAAGAGGGATCATCAGCGTAACAGTGAAAATTTATTTTATGTACCTGAAAAAAATTTTTCCTATTAGAAGCGTTTTAAAATATAAAAAGAAAGGGGCCCCAAGGGAATGACCCTGTGGGACTCCACAATTTAAACCCCGGATTTTAAAGATGATTTTTCATTTACATGAACAAACTGGAATCCCGTCCTAACAAAAAAGATTTTTAAACCCGCCTAGCCCGGGTTTCCCCCGATCCCTACAGCATATTTCCCCCTTTCAAAAGAAATTTATGATCGGGCTGTAAAAATGCCACTTTAGATTCAAAAGGAACCAGTAAAAGAACAAGGGCCAAATTTTTCTGAGGCAATAAGAATTCCCTTAAATGACTTTCAGCAGAGGGTTTTTTCAGGCTATTATAGCTCTGAAAACCTTTACTGAAACTCTTCCAAAAAGGTCATTGCTGTGAAAAGGGTCAACACTTGATTTGCAACTATTTTTCAAGAAAATTTTTGATAAGAAGGGGGAAAATTTTTTATCGGGCGGGAATTTATTAAATCCCTCTCGATCAAGCGAAGGTTTTTTTTAAACAAAGGTTAATTACGCTACCTTAAAAAACTTTGTGGTACATCCCATTTACTAAGATAAATTTAAACCCAATCCCAAAAAAGGGGTGAAATCCCGAGGGGAACACCCTTCCCCTTTAAAAAATTTTGGGTTGGGGGTTGGGTCTAAAAATAAAAAGTTTAAGGTTTTTAAAGAACTAATATTTTGTTTTAACCCCTGGGAAACCCACAGGATCAAAAAAGTCCCAAAAAACAAAATCAAGGGGCTACAGTTTTTTTTGGAAGAATCCCCTAAAAATCATGACTGCTGAGAGCTAAAAGGGAAAGGATGGCCAGAGCTATGACTCCTGTGTAAGTTTAGCAACTGTATTAAAGGAAACCTAGGTTATTCTTGTTTTCTTTTTAATTTAATGATGAGAAATAAGCTTTTCCTAGCTTGGTGAAAAAAGTCTTTTTTTTACAACAGTAGGCTATTTTCCAGATTAAGTAGGAATCCTCTAGGTGTGTAGAGCGCCATTTTCGCTCCAATTTTCTTTAAAAATTGTGCTTTAAAAATACGCGAGCTCTGAATTAAAACCCGGGAGCCTGCCCTATGAATAATTTTCCTTCTTTTTCAAGGGGGCTGCATTGTCTAATAAAACCAACGCAATGATGAAAATTTCAATTTTGAACAAGAGAATCAATTTGTGAAGGGGAAGAAACAAAATTATTGCCCTCCACTCTGTTTTTCTGTGATAACCACACTAGATTTTAAATAAAAACTAAGATGTAGCTGAAGTGCAGATTTTCAACTTTAATTCTTTTGAACGAAAAGATTGCATAAGAATTTGTGGACCTAAAGTATTTTTTAAAACAATCCCTTAATTTGAGGGGCTCAAAAGTAATTGGACAATTAAAAAACTGATAATAAAATATTGATTTCTAATACTTTGAAAACCCTTTGCTGGCAATGACAGTGTGAAGTCTTGATCTCAATGACATCACCTGGGTTTCCACCATTTCAATGCTCTGCAAGAACTTTGCTGCAGCAACCTTCAGTTGCTGTTTGTTTGTGGGCCTTTCTGTCTGAAGTTTAGTCTTTAACAAGTGAAATGCATTCTCTATTGGGTTATGATCTGGTGACTGACTTGGCTATTCAAGAATATTTCACTTCTTCACTTCTTCACATAATCAATAAACAGTAGTTTCTCGGTGCCACTAGCAGCCATACACGCCCAAGCCATCACACTGCCTCAGCTGTCTTTTGCAGATGATGTGGTGTACTTTGGATCGTGGGCTGTTTCATGCCTTCTCCATACTTTTTTCTTGCCATCATTCTGGTAGAGGCTGGTGGTTTCATCTGTCCAAATAATGTTATTCCAGAACTGTGCTGGCTTTTTAGATGTTTTTTTTTTTTTTTTTTTTTTAGCAAAGTCCAATCTAACTTTTCTACTCTTGGGGATTATGAGGGGTTGCACCTTGCAGTGAACCCTCTTTATTTACTTTCATGCAGTCTTCTCTTTATGGTAGACTTGACTTTTGATGTGCCTACCTCCTAGAGAGCTTTGTTCACTTGGTTGGCTGTTGTAAAGTGGTTCTCTTCATTGTGGAAATGATTCTGTGATCATCCACGACTGTTGTCTTCCGTGGATGTCCAGCTTTTTTTGTGTTGCTAAGTTCACCAGTGCTTTCTTTTTGCCACTCCTAATACTATAGCAATTTATTGGATGGGTGGTGCTGTTGCATTGAGCAAAGTAAAGGAAAGGAATATAGAACTTATTCCACCTTCACCTCTAATCAACATCTAGATGTTTGAAACTTGAACACAGTTTGGTATTCCAACAGGTAATGAGCCAACATACTTGTTTTGAAGCTAAAGAATCAAAATAACATCAACCCTTTCCAAAGCCCTGACCTCAACAGTATTGAAAATTAATGGATAGTGCCTAAAAGTAGGGCAGGGGAACCAGCAAATGGACCACATTAAGGCAACTCTACCACATCCGGCATATGGAGTGGTCCAATATTCAGTCAGAATGATACCAGAAGCTTGTTAGTGGCTACAAAAAGCGTGTGGCTGAGGTGTAACGTCCTAAGGGACATTTGTGTATGTACACGTTTCAGTCTGTATGCATAATTTTTTAAATAAAATCCAGATATATCAATTCTGTATAAAAGAAATAAACAGCTGAAATATTCAGGACTCAACAAAGGCTACAACATTGCAGTGTAAGGAGCTTTGTGTGGGTGGTATGACTAGAAATGCGCTATATAAGTTCAGTCCATTAACCATTTACAACTAAACACAATATTAAGATTGTGTCTTTTCCTCTCTGGGGAGCAGAAGACAACAATTCCGTAAAAATCTGAAAGCAAATATCCATCTGAAAGGCCGAGGTCAGACTTTCTTATGACTGTCTACAGAATAAAAATGAAAGCCATTGTCCAAGGCCAGAAAGAAAATGAAATCGAGAAACACTTTCTTTCTCTGCAGCTGATTGCAGCTAGTTATCAACAAATTGTTTCCAGTAAAATCGATTCTGCTTTGTGCTGAAAATCATAATGGTAATGGCAACACCTCATTTCACCGTGATAACAGCAGTGATGCTGATTCAGTATTTACTCTTCAGTCTTTTTTGCTGTCGGTTAAAACACACTGCTGCCCTGTGGCTCAGTATATATATTTTACAGCTGAACCAGTGGAACATTCTGCAGCTCTGTGGCCTTTCAACCCATACTCTGTGGCGCACTTTCAGTGATAAGATGTGTTATCAAGAAATCTGAATGCTGAGACAAATAGCTTTTGGAAAAAGGGCAAAAACAGAGACAGAGGTAAAGTGCTGTGTTAAGCAGTGTTACCTCCCACAGGTAAAATTATAAATAAGACCAGACTTAGAAAGGCGTAGGCTGGTGAAAGATTAATGGCTTTTATTTGACAAAGGACTCAAACTCGGAAGAGAGAGGATTAGAAATGCTTGTAAACAATCTGACAAAAATAGGGAAGTAGGAAGATTTGCTTTTGGTGAGATGCTTTAAATAATAAATTATTTCCAGTAATTAAAATCTAACTAGGTTTGCTCTAATTAAAATGAAAACTAAGAATATGACACCTAACATTGTTTAGATGTGCACAGAGCAAGATAATCAAAATGTTTTGAATGGCTTCAATTTGACCTCTGGAACATGTTTACATTGTCCCATCAAAACCACAAACAGAAGTCATGTCAAGTCCCACAGCTGTTTCCGGCTCATTCTGAGTAACATCCACAAGAATGACCCAAAGGCAGATACAGAGAATGATGCAAAGTAAAGTACAGAAAATTATGACCCCCATCCATCGGCTCACATCACCCCTGGACATGGTCCGCATCCACTACCTATCCTTTTACCAACCCCAAACAACAACAGTGTATTTAGATAGCTATGTGTTTATAGTCAAAACTATGTGTATATAGATATATTTTGCATTTTTTTTGCACACCCAAAGTCCTAGACTCAAAAACGAATGGTTATTATTCTGAACATGTATTAGTTCACATTTCAAATGTAAAATCAGAACTTCATGAGCAATAACAAACATTTTATACGTGAAAGCCATGAAAAAAAATCAGTTTTTGTATTTTTCTTTTTTTAAACTGCTATAAAATCTATATAATGTGCAAAAATCATTAACCAGATGTTCAAGTACTCCGTGGAAAGGAGACCGAAGGTCCAAGACTTGGGGCATTTCCTGACCATTTTACAGCCATAATAACAAACTATGGCCACATCACTATTTTTAGCTTCAGCAGGTAAAGGGCTAAACCACTCTGTCATGCACATGCTTGGCTGGTTTGAAATTTAAGTAAATGCTATGCAAATGTCAGAGCAAAGGCCCACTGATACATTCCTTACTATCATGCTACACTATGCAGATCCTCTGTCTGCACTGATAAAGAGTTACTCACCTTGACATGACAAATGCTTGGAGCAGCACCAATTAACAGCAGCCTGACCTACTTTTCAAATAATTTAGCTAATAGTTATTTGAGAACTTGGGAGCACTCAGACACTGCATATGGTACTGAACCGTCATCTCCAGATCATAGAAACAGAAAGATGGAAGACATGGTCACATCACTGCAAAAGTAGCATACGATGCACTGTCCCAGTGAAACACTGAATTCAGTAAACTTCATCCCAATACATACATGCTACATAGAATGGGATCTCATTAAAGGTGAAAAACATACTTTATAGATGTGGCAGGACTTCATGTTGTTACAATATGCACTTCCGTCCTTCACCATTTGACCCATATAAGAAGAATTTGTTAGATATGCCAAGTTTGAAGTTTTTCAGCAGCTTTATCTTTATTCGTCAAAACAAAGAAGTCTAATACAATCTTTTCTTAGCAATTCTATAAATAGACCAACAAGGGATGGAGGTCACAACTATATAAAAGTTGTTAGCATAACACACCCACACACCAAATGTACAATTTTAAACCTAATGCTTCATGGACTTAAAGGAAGGTTTTATTCGATCTGTTGTGTGGGCAAAAATGGGGAGGCACAAATCAAGGGGGAAAACAGGTGGTATTAAAAGAAGGGACAGAGAGAAATTAAACACTGACCCAGACAGCATAAAGGGCAACTCCAAGTGGGTGAGACGAAGGTGGGAGATGAAACTGTGATGAATTGGAGAATCCAAATACCAAAGTAGCCCATCTTTTCCTCCAAAGGTCTCTGCAGAGACTCTGCAGGAAACAACAACCTACTTTCTCATGGATGCAAAGAACCATCATGCCATCTGGCTGACTGCTTTTATTATCTGTAAAGTGTAGACTTCTGAACGACAGCCCTCCGATGTCATAAAATCCAACTTTTCTTTGTGATATTAGCTAGTTTCTGTCGGGGTCTGGTAGTCTTTGTTTTTTGCCTGCTGTTTACACCATCCTGCCACTAGATGCTGCCGGAGCTCTGGAGGTGAGAGGGAAACAGGTGCTGGCTACTTTCATCTGATTGGAGGAGTATAAGAGAGCAGTCCGCCAGCACTTCTACGCCTGAGTGTTTGCCAATTGTGGTAACGAACACTGGCCAACCTGGTATAGATTTTTCAGCTCCTTCTGACGACTATAGTAACCTTCCTTGCTTCTGTGTTCCTCTCTAGGCTCCGATCCAGTCTGGTTCGGTTCAGCTGATTCCTCGTTTTGAACTGATCCTCAAATCTCAAGATTTCAAGAGAAGATTCTGGATTCCATTCCCAGCTGGCTGCTGCTCATTCTCCCCCCGTCCTGGCGTTAAGATCAAGCGAATCCTGTCCACCCTCCGACGTGCTTCACCTCCAAGCCCGGCATCCGGATTTCTCCACCTCAGTAAGAAAGCAGATCTCAGAGAAACCTCATCATTGTACGCTGTGTGAAGGATCAAGGGATTTATACTCCAAGCAGGCTCTGTGCTCATCGTTCCAGCCCCGCTCTGTCCCCCCCTTCATGCAAGCTTCCCCGAATCACCCAGTTAGTCAAAGAAAAAGATCACCTTAAGAAAGTCTGGTTATTGTTTACCTCAACTTACCAATCATCTCTCCATACAGTGGGTGTGATCCAGTTCCGGTTCCCGTTCACATAACAATTCATTAAAATAAACTCTTTAACTTTTTCTCTGCCTCCTGAGTGTTCTCTGCATGTGGGTCAAATCAGTGAACAAAAAGACAACAGTTTCCTTTAGAACTCGTCATGCACTACAAAAGATAAAAGTGACACCACCACAGAACTGAAGATTAAGCTTTAACACATGCTCCTGTGTGACTTCATGATTAACTTCCACAGGGGATGCTTTATCAGCAGGAATCCAACTGTGAAGCTTTCCTACTCCTCTCTCTGTGCTCTGGTAGGTTCCAACAACAAGAGCATCTGATAAAAACATGTCTGAGATTGTCATAAAAAGGGATTCATAACCGTTTCAGACTGGAGTGGAATCAATAATTTCTTCCCCTCTAGAAAGCATTGCCTCCTTTAAACCTTTTGTTACAAAATGATGAATAGTTCAAGAAGTAGATCATGAACCATGTTCACCTCTCAGATCACTGCACTAGGATCAAAACAATTTGTTGAAATAATCAAAGAGGTTGACTACAGAATTAACTCAAAGGTTTATTGTGGATGCATCACAAAGACCCACAAAATAAAATGTACCTAATTTTCTTAATTTTATGCCAGTAAGGTTGATGCAGATTGTACAAACCAGAGCTCTCCTTTTACAACAGCATTGCTGCAACACATGAGCATCTAAAACCAAAGATGGGAACTCAAGTCTACAAACCTAATTAACTAATTAACAATCTTAGTCATTTGGAATTGGATTGAAGGTCAGCTGGCGTTGGAGTAAAGGATTATATTCCTCTCTGAGATTCTACTGTATATTGTATAGAGATGACTAGTTGTCATGGTAACGTTATGCACATTATGCATGGTTCTCTGTAATGTTTCCTAAAAGTAAGTACCAGTGAGTCGATTTAACAGAATCCTCCAAGCTCCATTTTTTAAATGCTACCATCAAGCAAACATTTACAGCAAGACAGTCATGGCCCCCAGCTCTGATAGCAATGGATACTGCTGTTAAATATTAGTTTGATTTACTAACCAGGGACCTCAGCAGACTGTGGCCTGTTAGTGGTTTCTAACAAACTGCTCATGTTTGTAGCATCCTAATTATTACCAGATGGATGTCTCTCAAACTGCATTAAATGACTTGGAGGCATTTAAAACAAAATATAACGTACCTCCAGCATCTTATTTTTTGGCTGTTGAGAAATGGGGTCGAGACAAAATCATTTCAAAATAAAATGACTTCCTGTTTTATTTATTTAGTAATTGAATATAAACAGGTGAAAGCATATTTTTACTAGTTTTGCTTGAGCGTGAATGGATATATACATTTTTAATTGATTAAATATTTTACCCTCCAATGACCCCACATGTATAAGTGGGTATAGACGATGCATGTATGAATAAGATATTATATCTCAAAAAAACCATTGACAGCAGTGAATAAGTCATCCTGTTGCATGTTAAATTGAATGATCTGATAAAGTTGTTAAATATGCTTATTTTAAATTAGGCTTAAGGATGACAATTGAAATCCGTAATCTACAGAAATTCTGTTTTAGGCAGATTACATTGTATATTTCAGTTGTGAAAATGTTTCCATCATTAGTGATTTGAGATTTGACTTGGACTCACACCTCAAAGACTTCACTTGGAAAATATGACAGGTGAACAATTACGCTAAAATGCAAGAACACCAGAGTCATGTGCCAAATCAGGATGGGTAGAGGCAAAAGCACACCTACATATTTCCTCTGTTACTATTGAAACTTTTTGAAAGGTTATTTATCAAGAGGAAATAGTACATCTTGTTAATCAAACAAATCTTCACCTGTTTAAGAACAGTGATGTTCCTTGGGGGTCAGTGTCTTGCATGTTTTAGCTGAACAGATGTTTGTTAACATCTAAAACTTGTAGGACAGTTATCCCCAAAGACTTGTCTGCCCCTGTTTTATAAAACTCATGACTTATACTTTTTTTAATTCTGAACTTATTGACAGCATTAGTGACACTTACTGACATGGTCTTTGCAGATTTTGAAAATATCTTTAGAATTTTGTTTTTATACAAAGAAAAAAACATTTATTAAAAAAAATAATAATAAAATGCTAAATTTACCACTCTTATGTCTAACAGAATCAGAAACACCAGCAGGCAGCCAAATTTGTGCAGGAACATTTCCTAAAACCCACTTTAAATAGTTCCTCTTTAACTGGGAGGGATTATGTTAAAGCAAGTCTAAATCTTTGTTTTGTTGTTGTTTTAAATTTCAGGGATAAAGGCACATAAATGTATGACTGATATTTTAGTGGCTCTCAACAGATTCCAAAGAAGAGAGACAAAAATGCACCTGTTGACCATGAATCTTAAATACTCTATAGGTGCCATTTCTGCCTTTGTAGAAAGCCATCGAACACTGATGTAGTGTTTAAATATCTCTTCTGGTCTGGGTGCACAGATCATCAGCAGACAGATAAAGGTCAGTTAAGAAAAATGCTTTGTTTGTGTTGATAAAGGAGGAAACAGTGGAGAAGCTGATAAGACAAGTTCCTGGGGGCTATCTTACAAAAATTACTCCTGATGGCCCGCAGGACAGATACTTGCATGCGTTGGAATGGAAAGATCTCTATTCCAAAGCATGTCCAGCCTGACATAAATCTAACTAGCAGGAAATCTACACCCTTAGAGCAAGTCGAACAACAGAACTCAACAACATAGCTGAAGATACTTCTCACAAATTTTAAGTCAGTGATTAAGATTCAGAACAGGATGCAGAATAAATCTCATGTAGTTCCTTATAATTAAAAACTTTTCTCGTGTTGCTGCAGGTAAGCTGATCTTTAAAAGAATGGAAAGGTTCAATTCTGTTCAGTTCTGACATTTTTAGGTGAACTTTGACATGCTATATTACAGGAGCTTGACAGAAATGTTCATGAGTTTTCTGCTTTCACTCTTGCTTTTACATTTGTTGAAGGAGAGGAGACTTGATGAGGATCAGCCAACCAAAGGTTTAACTTGGATAATGTGTAGGATATCTCATGTTTCACAGTGAAGGAAAAATGTTTTTATTATGTTTTATAATGTTTTTATTTTTTCTGAAATACATTGGTTAGACAACAGAATGGTGAAAAATGTTAAACTATCAGTGTAGATAATCTTGTGACTGCAGCTGTTTTTCAATCAATATTTTAGACATGAAATCATTTTATTGAATAAAAAGACAGGCTCACATTTTAGTATTTAACTAATTGTGGATTATTTCAAAGCTTTTTGAATTTCTAAACTGAGAAATAAAACATAGTAAGCATTGGTTTGAAAATGAATTTCACTAAACTGAAACTGAATTTTATGGTTTGAAACTGAATTAATTTGCTTTTAAAATTTATTTCGTTGTATTAAAAATTCAGTTTGACTACTTTCACTTTCAGGTCTGTAATTCAATTTCAGTTCCAAAATTCAGTTTTTTGTGTCACACATCCGGGTCCTTGAGGATAGCCACAGATTAATCATACACAGATTCATCGATTTACGTTTCACATCAGGTTAAACCTCCTTTACGGCATGTTGAGCTGGAGCAGTGCAGCATACATGAGCTTGGCGGATGTCCATCACCAAGTCAAATGAGCATCTATAAGAAGCGTCATGTAAACAAATGATGGTCAAACAGCAACACTTATGCTACTGTAGCTATTAACTAAACATGCCAGATTAGCATAGTGTGCCGCCGGTGTTACGTCGGTCTGCGTTTCACTTGCCCTTACCTCAGAGTAACTTCTGTTGTCTAGCAACCGTGTTGGCGTGAAGCGCAGCGTTGTGAAGCTGAACAAATGGAGCCTGAAGGTTGATAACACCGTCTCTACTGTAAATGACTACACAGTTTTTATTTGCCCTTGTACATATTGCTGATGGCTTATAATGTTGTTTTGTTTTAAAATGTTATTGTTTTATGATCTTGTTCATTATTCAACCATTTATAATGCTGAAAATATTTTTTGTGTTCATAGATATAAAAATCTAACACTAGATAAAATACATTGATGACAAATACCATTTGTTTAATTTATTTGTAAAGCTTTCAACAACTTAAACACGAACATATTAACTTTAGGAACAAACTTTAAATCAGTTTATTTGCAGAGCATAATAATAATAATTACTATTATTATACTAAATAAACCAAACATTAGATTAGATTAGATTTTAATCTGACTGAATTATATCTGTTTAACTTCCACCCATTCGGGAAACCCAGCGGGAGTTTGAAAACAATGTGCCGGGAGTCAGCTGTTCTCTCAGCTGGTTTAGCGCACCTCAACCACCCGGTGAGCTGACAGCTGGCGAGGCGAGCCGGCTGCTCGGGCAGCGGACGAACACAATGGCGCATTTGTGCAATTAAGCGATATCTTGATAAACTGATCAGATATTTTAGCTTTACACAACTACATTCTTGTCTATAAACATTGTAAAAGTTCAGTTGTTTCACAGAATATGCAATATATCCAATTTTATTCACATATTATCTCTCTCCTCCGGCCTTTGCTACTTCCATTTGAACAATCTGCTTCGACCCGCAATGAATCATGGGATAGGGTGGGACACGGAGGATACACCGGACCCGTCCTTCAAACCTGGAGATAAGAAGATAAGCATTTGTTGGAACCTTGGAGATTGGACAGCATTCGTCGCCTCATCTAGGACGTTATGGGCCTACAAATGCATCCTTCAAAGGATGTAGCCCCTGAATTTAATGACATCCGTGAATCAATAAATCTGTGTTTGATTAATCTGTGGCTTCAAGGACCCGGATGTGTGACACAAAAAAACTGAATTTTGGAACTCAAATTGAATTTCAGACCTGAAAGTGAAAGTTATCAAACTGAATTTTCAATACAAAGCAAAGCAATTTTCAAAGCAAACAAATTCAGTTTTAAACCATTTTATTCAGTTTCAGTTTAGTGAAATTAATTTTCAAACCAATGCATTTAATTTCAAATTACACAAATACAGATTCAGTCTGAGCAATTCAAATTCAGTTTCTGATGGTTTCTTCCCATACAGATTTAGGATTATAATTATTTGCTTCCCACCAACACAAAGTCCTTTACACTAGAGCCACATTCACCCAAACGCACTCACTAACGCACACACATTCATAAATGATACGCAGATTGGTAGGCAATATGAGGTTAGGTGCCTTGCCCAGGTACACATCACTATGTGGCAGG
This sequence comes from Crenichthys baileyi, assembly GCA_036173005.1. Lineage (NCBI taxonomy): Eukaryota > Metazoa > Chordata > Actinopteri > Cyprinodontiformes > Goodeidae > Crenichthys > Crenichthys baileyi. The sequence goes on along the minus strand of JAHHUM010002946.1, from coordinate 194,079 downwards.
AGGAAGGTGGAACTGAACCCACAACCCTCAGACGACCACTCTTCTCACTAAACCACAGTCGCCTCATTCTTGTAATCACTGGCCATCTTATTGCATTCTACTGTTGATGAGCTGCAAACCTTTGAGGCTGGATGATCCTTTTGCCATCAGTCAAGTTTCTTTACCGATTCTCTTTCAGATTAAAGCTCCAGCTGGGCCATTCTAAACCGTTAATATTTCCAGTCAGAAAAAAACATGTTATTAATTTAAGATTAAGGTACACCAACTGTGTGCTGGAGAAGCTGTTGTGACTAGGCTGAAAAAGTTTGACAAGAACTATTTTAAGAGTTCAGGGACCTCATGTATAAAAGAGTGCGCAGCTCTACTAAAAGTTAGCATAGCAACAAATATTGAAAAGTGCGGCACACCAAGAAATGCAGATGTATGAAATCGTGCACATGCATGTTTTTGAGCACTTTTCCCTCATATATCCTAATATGAGCGAAATAGAGCACGGTTGCAGGTGCCACTTGGACTGGTCTGTCCCTACCGGTGGCAATTGCTCTGCACTGCAAGGGAAGCTCAGCTTCCCCTAAAATGTCTAAAAATAAGTGATCAAATATATACTGTTGTGTGTACATGTCATTGACTAAATATGCGCTACAACATGCTCAACTTTTGTTCAGAATCAGCCTCTTATCACTGGTAACGACGCGGCTTTCCTCTCACTCATTCCTGCAGCTTCACAGTGCTTTAAACAGTGAGTTCAATAGCGAAGCAAAGAGTGCTTTGTCCCACCCATCGGACGCTCAGCGTCTCTGGGGGTCTATGGGGCAGTGGGCTGGCCTTGGCTGGCCCGGACGCTCAGCTTCTGCATGATGATTGGATGATCTGTCTGAGGCTGAATCCCTTTTTGATTGACAGCGAAATGATCGAATCCGCGATCTTGAAATTGAGCTTCCCCTCCTTAAAAGAACGGCATCCGCCACTGGTCCCTACCCATAAATAAATATGGATATTAGTAGAAATACAAGACAGGCTTCAACCCTGGTCCAAATGACTGTGGCTAATGTGTTCAGTAAAGGAAATATGAAGAATTTCACTGAAACAGAGGTCTTAGTGTCTGAGGTGGAGGCAAAAACTAGAATGAGTAATAACATTTAAAAAATGGAGTGGCAGAAGGTGACAAATAACACGACTGGAGTTGAATTGTGACTCTTTGATGAAAATTAAACAAAATGTTTCGATATCAAGGTTGATGTGAAGAAAAGAATTGCAGTGGATCAACGGAGTGTTTCAGCCAGAGGTGGAGGCCCAGGGTTACCAGAGGTGATTCCACAAAAAGAAAGAAAGAGTTGCTGCAATAAACGGAAAGAAAAACCCTCTTTGGCATCCTGCCAGCACAGGGAATTGAATTGGACATGTTTGGCATGTATGATAATGTAGATGTATCAATCAAAATACTTTGACCATGCTATACTTCGATAATTTAATACATAGTGATACGTTATCATTAAGCAGAGTGGACACACTGAGTTATTTAAGTTGACATTTATTGGCAGATCAAGTGGAAACTTGGGGAGTGAAGCACCAGGGACATGGAATCCAAAGAACCCAGTTCTGACCGTGCCTAACAGGAGGTGCCTGAATCAAAGGCACGGTGGGCCTTGGTTGCAGAAGGACATCAGTCCAGCCAGGTTCTTACCAATGCTGTGCTGCCATCACAGAGACATTGTTCACACTATAAGGAATATTTCTAAGGAATTAAAGCAAACCAATTCTACGATCTCTGTATCAAATCAAAACAGCGCTGTCTAGCTGCATTGAGCCCAGTTATAAGTGCTGGCCCAGTGTCATCGTTGTGGACACCCACATCAAGTAGAAGCACACCATGAAGGTTTGCTACATTGTTTAGCACGCCACATGCTAGCACAATGCAACATGCCTTCTGTGGGGTGTACATCAGGACGCCACCACTCCTGTCAAGGCAGCGCCAGCGGCCTTTGAGCCGCCCTATGGTGCGTTCAATAATAAGTGCTGGGAAGATCCAAGTATTAGCAGGTAACCTTGATTATATTGAATGGATTAGAACCAAATCATTGTAATGACATGGATATGCCTCTATTAGGAAGACTAACTCCACACTATGTGAAGTACATTCAATCTTTAAATGATTCAGGACGTCACATAAAAAAAAGAAAGGAAGAATTTACCTTGAAGCAAGGCATTGTTCCCAACCCCACTGTTCCGAATCAGGCCAATGTGCCACTACATTTGTGAGACAAATTTGCAAATAAAAAACTAGTTTATTGAATGAAAATGCTTTCTATTTACAAAAGCAATTCATTTACAGATGGTCCTCTTATAGTTACATTAGTGGAAATTGTCTCGTCTTTGCAAATTGCAATTTGATGTTTGCCTGTTTAGCCACAGTTTAGTGGAATTTATATATCTGGGCAACATACGGATGAGATCATCTTACACGGCTGGCATGGCACGGATCAGGGATGATTGTGAAATACCTGACCTGTCAGCCAACTCCATATGAAAAGCTCTGGTTGCAAGAAACCCCAGCGTAATGAGAACTTGAACTGGCTCGGGCAATGCACAGTTCCTCCTGGTTTCCCTCTGTAAAGCTGGGGCAATTTCCATGCAGAGCTCCAAAATAATTGCCCTGGGCAATCTAATCCGGCTAATAAGCCACTCGTCATCATGTGCCAGCAAGTCTGTATATACGATCTCTGAAAACACACCCTTTTCTTAAATTCTTCCATTGATAATGTCCTCCACATCTACATCTACATCTACATCTACACATGATAAAAAGAATGAAAAATTTACGGTTTACATAGGATTGAGGTTGTTTCCATTGCTTTTTGAGGTGTGTTACGTTTTGTTGTATGAAGCCAAATGTGGTTCAGTTTCATCATTCCGGTTTAAACCCTAAAAGCTGAAAGTCACAAATAAATATGTTCAGATGGAGTCCTATTACTGTGTAATTAGATTAATGTTATTTCTATGCAGCCTGATACTGTCAACTGAAAAAGTTTGACAGTCTATTGGCAGATTTTCATGGCAGGTCAAACTTTAACATGTATTTATGCACACGTTCATTTTGGTACATCCCGACTTGTGGGTGAAACATGGCACCACAATGTTTTTTTGCATGCACACCACTTATACATGACGCCCCAGGTGAAAATCTGTTTCTTCTAGTGAAAGGTTAAATCTGGAATGTTGATGAACAGTACAATTTCCTTGTTTTACTAACAAAATTTTAAAAATAAAAGATTTTTGTAGTGTTAAAGAGCAACAAACTGCATTAAGCTAAAAAATACCAGTGTTTATTGTTAACATTAACTCAGATCTGTTCCTGAGTTTCACAAAGCTAAGTGTAAACTCTTCAGCATTCATGCAACACCTATAAAAAAAACAAAAACAAACAACACTGAAAGGTCTGCTTCTCATAGACTCAAATGCAATTAGAGAGCCTGGATTGGAAAACAGATTATTGAAGGTATGTAATTACTTGCAAACTCCACATTGAAAACATATTACATGCACAAGCAAGCATTATAATGAGGCTATATTTGCTTCCACATCATGCAGATTAATAAGCAGCCAAACCACTATGTTGTTCCCGACATTGTCACATTTTAAGTGTGGCTCCCATTTCCACGCATATCTTGTCAAAGGCAGCTAAAAACAGTGCAGAGAGGAACATCCATCAAAATGGAACAGTGGGCAAAAGGGTCATAACCAAGGACACATCAAGCAGTGCGTGAAATTGTATGAGTTCATATAAAATGTCCACTGTGGAAATGACAGGTTTAAAGAAACTATGGTCTATTTTACCAAGCAGTAAATGAAGCATTAATGTTGACACCTAAATTGGCAGAAAATTTGTCCATTAATGCAGGTGTTACATTACTGTTAAATACATCGTTAAAGTAATAGAAATAAATTAAATTTAATCCTGTAAATGCTTGAATATTACTTATTTGTTTAAAGACAGTTCTCTAAATGTAATAAATCCCTAACTCAAACTAGCGAGAAGAACTCGAAGCTAATTAAAGGATTTCCTCTGTACTTCCATTCCCTGCCTCAAAAGAATCTACAGTCTTGAGCCTGTCCATTTTGAGAAACTGTCTATTGATCATTGCGGCCTTTGTTGAGTGTGCAGCAGATGCAATCAGATCCGATGTAATAGGCCCATACACTTAATTGGGCTTGGCCTCAACCTTCCTCTCTATTGACTAAAATCTCCTCACTAAACCTCTAATCATGCAGCAGCATCAGCCAGGCTATTGCTCCCTGCCAATTTTATATGAGGGGATTTTTATAAAAATCCTGCCTTATTTAGGTGGAGCTTTATGGCGTTTAAAGGCCATCCTATTCATTGGGTTTTATTTAATGTACTGAAATCCCTTAAATTCAACTTGCTATTGGAGATCTTTGCAGCACATAATAAAGACTGATGCTATAATGACTACACTACTTTCAGAAACCATTAGAGACCAGGGGCAAAGCACCATAATCAGTGCGCTTCATAACACAAAATGAGTTTTTGTAGGTTTGGGTGATATAGCTGATAGTGTTCTCACACACGTTCACTTTAGTATGTTAATCAACCTGTATTGCACATCTGCGTATTAATGAAAATCAACACAATATATTAAGTGTTGTGAAAAAGTTTTTGTCCGCTTACAGATTTCCTAATTATTTGCTTGTTTGTCGCACCTGATGGTTTCAGATTAAGCAACAGTTTATTTCACACAAAGACAACTTCAGTAAGTGCCCAAATCAGTTTTCAAATGATTTTACATATAAAGGGAAGCATAGCAATTGGACATGTCTGGCGAAGCAAGCCCTGATCTAAAGAATTAATAAAAAAATAACTTTTTGTTTTCACTCTGGTTATCTATCAGACATTAGAATTTTTTTAATGTGAATTATGGAAATATATGCTGATCAATTACAACTTCTTTTGCTGATGATTTGGTTGAATAATTTAAGTCAACATCTGCTTCTGGGTTGATGTCTGTTTACATGACATATGTGAGCTTGCATCTGTTAATGTACCAGACATCACGTTCTGGTTACTGGCGGACGCAGGCGTAAGGTTAACATTAGGAAATGGGTTTTGGCCTAAACAGAATGTAGCCTGATAAGTGCTAGTTTAATTTAAAGCTGCACGAACCCAGAACAATCTAAATTTATGCTGCCTCACTGAGGAGCATGACCAAATTTACATTTTCTAGTCGGACAACATCCTGGAAGAAACTGTTTCTGCATTAACCGTGTGAGCTATTTGGTTTTTGTTTCTGAGATAAAGTACTCCTGACTTAGTGCCTCTGTGTTTAGCTTTCTGTCTTTACTGGACAGAGCCATTGTCTTAGCTTGTCTCTGATAATCTTACGATTACAGACAAGCCTTGCTGTCTTCCTTGTTTTCCCTCCTTCTTGGTCTTTTCTGGGGACGCCTTGTCTAGCCTCAGTCCTAGGTTAGGAGGTCTTGACTGCAACACTAATTGGTGCCATCACTTTGTGTGCTTGGTGTTTCTTTTCCATAGAAAGTCGTCTTGGAAATGTGCTGTATCTCTCTCCCGGACGGAGCCACTGACTGGCGAATTGTTGCAATTAATATGTACTCGCTGTGCTTATTTATCCCTAGAAAGTACCACTGGTTCAGTGCAGCTGGATTTGGATGTGTCTCCTTTCTTGACAGAGCTATTGATAGAGGTTTTGCAAACCAGAAGTAACTCAAGCTCTTTTTTTACATTTCTTTTGGTCTCTCAACCCCCTATCAGTCGAGGCAGATGGCTGCTCATACCAAGCCTGGATGTTTCTTCGTGTTAAACGGAGTGGTGCCTCTCCATTGTTTACACATGCTGACTCAGAATAAGGGATAGCTGCCATCAATCAATGACTGTATGCAATTGGCTGGGGTTTCATAGGAAGAAAACTTCATTGTTATCATATGATATAATTAGGATTGAATTGTTATATAAAGTGACAATATGAATGGTTTGTATTATAAATAATTTAACTGATTTGAACTGAATTTGGACTGAACTGGATTTAATATGCTTTGAGATAACATTTGTTTTAGCTCTGTAAAAATAAACTAAGTTTAAATGATGAATGAGAGGACAGAGACTTAGTTAGTTTTGCTGACTGCTATGGTACTTTAAACCCTCTGATATAATAACAAATATATATGATTATTGATCTTTTCCACTCCTTTGAGATCTGAATGTAGAGGGTAACAGAATCAAAAACTATTTGATCCCTTCCCATTTCCAGAGCTTTTATTGTCACCTTTTTTAAACACTTTACAACCGTTGCTCATTCTCTGAAGGACATCATAGTCCAGAGTGAATGTATGAGCACGACTGCATATAGTGCAGAAACTAATGTTGTCCTCCTCAGCCACCATTTAAAAGAGCGAGCAGAGAAAACAATTACAGCACCGCTTGCTTCTAGGTGGCCCTGTGCTGCAAAGATGCTTTAGATAAACAGGCTGTTCATTTATTTTCATTTTCTTGAGGCTCAAATAGTTTATGCAATCATTGCTCTGTTTGAGCTCTTTTTAGTTAGAGGACAGGAAAGCATTTCATCCCCTCTTAGTAAATCATGGTAAAGTACTGTGCCATGATGTACATAGAGTAGGAAGATGTATGTTTTATTTTAGCTCTACAGACCAAGAGAAGAATGTGTGCTGCATCTTTACATCAATAATTTACTGTTGGTCAGTTGGATCATAAGTGACCTTCGTGGTGAGAAATCTGAAGGACATCCTATTTATGTGACCGAGGAGCAACCAGATCACTGTTTCTTACCCGAAAATGAACTGATGCAACACAGTCTCTGCTACTTCTGTTGTTTTGCTTTCATCTTTCATCTGTTAAACCAATATTTCCGCAAGACTCTGTTTTTAAAATTGAGTAGCAAAATTAATACTTCTGCCATTCAAGAAATATATTTCATGGTGCACCCTGCGATTATGTCCGTCATGCAGCTCAGCATTTTATTCTCTGTGTGCTGTTAGTCATTTGTTTTCATAAACCTGAATCCCATGAATGCATTGGGTCCATATTCTATCATCTGACATGCTAAAACCAAATTGCTTTGGAAAATGTTATCTTTGCAAACATTTATGCAAAGGCATAAATTTGCGTCCTCCTAAAAAGAAATGAAAACTCTCAGCGCCCAATTTAATGACAGTGAGAAAACTAGCAGAAGTGCAGAATTAATTCCATCCAACAAAGAAAATGCTGCAGAGTCAAACCTTATTAATGTGAGAGACATCACTTTGAAGTTACCCTTGAACTTGAACTAAAGTCTCTCTCAGCACAGACCACATTTACTGCTGTCAGATTAAATATAAGGAGTACAAAAGGGACACATAACAGAATTGGTCAAGGTGGGGTTCAGTTTTTTAGAATTCAAGGTATATCTCTGATCTATTCTGTGACATCATCTTAGCCACATTAACTTTCTGAAGCTCTTCTAGAGTCCTGAAGCTGTTTCACTGCAGCCGTCTGATAGGTTTATTAAAGCCATTTCTTCAATCCATGTATAAATTATCAAAACCGCCCCACAGGAAATCATGAATCTCTACAAAATTTCTTTTACATTTTTACAAACTGCAATGCTGCCTAAGAAACAGGACTGGTTTATGCCTCTTTTGATGACCTAATTTGCTTTTTGTTCAAATAGGGGCTGTTTTTATTTAACTTTCAATGGCAGATTATTGTACAGTGGATCTGCTGGATATTTGTGGCAAAAAGAAAGGAGACTATAAAGTCATCCGAACATTTAAATCTGTGTAATTGACCTGAAGAATGGATGTTAATTGAAATATGCAAAAAACAAATAAGCTGCCAGATAAATGTTGTTGAAACTCGTTTCATGCAGAGTTCAGTTTTCTTTGGTAGGATCCTATTAGCATGAGACACCTTGTTCTAGCAATATTTGCCCACTCCATGTTGCAAAACCTCTCCAAATTTATTAGATTATGAGGACATCTTTGGTCTACAGACTTCAGCTGACCACAAGTCTTTTCTGTAAGACTTACTTCTGGATTCAGGCCATAAAGCTAAAAATAAAATTTTATTTCATCTTCAGCTTTCTATAAAACATGTAAAAATTTTGTGCCAGAGACGATTGGCATTTGAGACAGTTCATATTCCCATCCACCTTTGACAAAGACACCAGTTTTTTCTAAGGTACCATAACTCTATAGCATTGTGCTGCCACCACCATGTTTGATTGCAGGTGTTGTTTTCATTATATGTAGACCATAACACATATTTTTATATGTTTCATCTCTCAGGCATATGGAAAACAGAGGAGATGGTTGGCATATATAGAAAATAATCAGACCTTGTCAGAAATTCTGCAGCTTCTTCAGTGTCAGCCTTTTGACCGCCTCCCCAACTAGTTTCCATGTCATCTTATCAATTTGTGAAGAAACCCATTCATGCTTGAAGTCACATTTTATTTTCTCCAATTCAGTCCAATTACTTTCTTCCCTCTGGACTGCACAGTGATGCAATTGTTTGCATTAGTGTCTTTGCACTAGAGGTTCTTGAGATCATATCCTGGCTGTGGCCTTTGTGAAGAGTTCTTGGCTGTGCAAGTTCCTTGAGCTACAATGTTCTTGGTGTGGCAAAATGGCTTTAACACAGGAAAATCTAGCTGGTTTATTTAAAAAAATTTTATATCTGAAAAGTGACAAACATATGAGAACAGGCTTTGAAAACACGACTCTGCCACATGGATAATCAGAAAGAACCAGGCCTATAAAAGAAGCTAACATTTTATCAGTATGCCCTGATAACACTCAACATCAGAACATCATCGTGAATGTCCTATTGTAAAGTTTTTATTTTTTGAACCATTTAAACATACATATTCAAAGATTAAAAAAAAAAAAAACTAAATTGGGTGTACAAGTTTCAATATTGTGGATTTTCTCTGATCCACACTGGGTCAAAATTATATATAAATACACTCTTATTCGGCAAAATGCAAGTTACAGAGAAGCCCCCAATTTTTTGTAGCCATCACCAAGATTCTGCCATAATTCTGGCTGGGCATTTGACCACTTTTAACAGAATCGTTAGATGTCATTGAAATTGGCTGGTTTTCTAGCATGGACCTGGCATTTAAGCATAGTCTATACGAAACAGATGGATGGTTGAAACAAGGCCAAAACAAGGTATTCCATCAGGACGGTGATCCCAAATGTACATGTAAACTGTCTTGAATCCCTGAACAGAATCCTATTGAAAATGTATAGAATATGCTTAAAAGGCTGGTTTGTGGCCAAAATTTACTAATTTAAATGTGTTTTACCATTTCTGTTAATAGTGGTCAGAAATTCATTATGACAGAAGCATGATGATGACTACAAATAACATGGAGTTGATATTAGTTGGAGTATTTGTGTATATCTGAGCCTTTATGTTCAGTTTTGAACCACTGTGGATTAGAGGATATCCAATATATATTCACACGTGTTTGGTGTGTATTCATACATACCCAAAAAAATCATTAAATGATTGCTGATTGCAAGTGTATGTAAACGTCTGACTGTAACTCCGCAGAGACTGCACATTTCAAATCTTATTTATTATTCCCCTGATTCATTTCCTCTAAGGTGGAGATGTCATTCACTGAAATGCAACACATACCTCTGATTACCCATTCAAATAGGTACCTTTGATTTACCATGATATAAAACTACAAATTATTGGTCTGCTATTTTAACAGCAACACAGAGGAGGAATTAAAGTATCATTTTATAAATTAGCCAGAGCTGAAACAGAATAATGATAGTACAGGTGATTGGCCTAAATTCCAGAATATTTTTAGCAGATCATTTCTTTAATGCTTGTCATGCCCCAGCCATTTATCCTCCAATTTCTTTTCTTGATGTCTGCGTCCTTCTCTCGTAGCCGTATTTAATCAGAGGAGACAGGTTAATAGTCAGGGAGCTGTGGTAACTGTACTAGTCTCACATTCATGCCTGTTAGTTTAGACACATTACTCATAACTCTACACTTGGAGTTCCTTGATCCTTTATGCTTGAAGCCGTCAGAGATGCTGCAAAGGTTGCAGTATATAAAAAGAGCTTATGAGAATAAAATGAAAGAGTAATTTGTTATGTTTTTATTTCAGTAAATAAAAAGATATTCCTCATTAGATTAGCAGAATGCTTTCTAAAACTGAATGCATTTTGGGTGGAAGGTCTCCAGATTAAAAAGTACAGAGGTTAAGAAAACATCTAGTCGTTCATATAGAGGTCCTTTATGAAAAACAGCCATGAAGTTACATACTTAAACCATCCATGAACAGGCAATCTGAAAATGCAAACACAATGTAGAAATGCATAAGTGTAAGAGAATGAAGAATAGCTGATGAAGAGGTATATCTTCTGGGGTTTGCTAAATTGGAAAAGAAGAGCCATTGCATTGGTCAGAACTCTATATGATATGTGTCCCCACCAGTTTAACTTATGGTAAATAACAGCATCTGATCAGCATGCTTTTGAAGTCGCTTCCCCTTGAGGTTTTAAGAGCATATGTGACTGGCAGGAGATCCAGAGCAGAACTAGAATGTGCTGGTGGGGAACTGTACAGTGGCATGTCAATAAATTGGAATAATTCAATTCAAGAAGTGAAAACACAAGAGGAGTGTGAGGGTACACGTATCTGGTACAGCCCTGTCAATTCAATAGGCACATGTAACGAATGAATACATCGTTTTATACCTGAACACATGCATAATGTTCAAGTGAGGAATCAAGTATGCAATGCAATGTTCTGTAGAGCAACTTTAAAAAGTGACACCATAACAGAAAAGAGGACTCCCAGCTATCACTAAACTTTGCTATTTAGGAACATTAGGATTTTTCATTCAGCTCGAGTGCAGAAAGAAAAGTTGGGCTGAACCAACACTTTCTCAATGTACACATCTTTCTACAGCAATACGATCTGAAGCTCGCTCTGCACTTAACCGAATTACTCTCCTGAAACAACATCAAGCTGAATGTAACCATCACAGATACTGGAGAAATATAAACTTATGTCTAAATGGCTATCTGGAGCATCCAATCAGCCCATACTCCATCCATCATATGAAATGCAAGTCAGAGGAATAAGAGGAGATTTTCCAACAGCTGCTGCATGCTGCATTCAGGTACAGTTGGGACAAAAGGTTGTCACAATACCAAAACAACTCCAAAGTGATTTAAACATGCTTTATTCTCAAATGTGGTCATAGTCTTATTAAACATTTTGAAACATTAACTTTAACTATTTTCATATGGTTTTATAGTTGAATACTTTATCTATCCCGGCACTGGCTTAATGGCCAGATATTTACACACAGACTAATGTTTTCAAACTTTTATGTTATGTTATATTTCTTTTATGTTATTACTGTTATGATGATTTTCAGCAAAAAGCTAATAAAAATACAATATTAAATATTTTAAAAGATCAGAATATTACACCACAACTATAAAACAAAAAACTGTACTACAGGAACGTGGGCTTAATAAAAAGTCTGTTTAGCACCTCCTAAAGCTTATTTTTAAAAGGTACTTTTAATCTGACAAACAACCCTCTTTAAACAACATATTCCAATTTATTGAAATGTACCTGAACATTCCATCTGGTGTGGGAAAGCTTTGGGTTCCCCCAGAAAATATCAAACTATTAGTCCCTATTAGTCCCTCAGTGTTAGGACTTGTGAGATAGAACCCCAGAATGCAGATGAGCAGGCAGCGTGATGGTAAGTGAAAAAAGATTTAATCAACCAAATTTCACTCACAGATGAGGCAGGAACAAAACAAAAGCAGGCTGGCTAGACAGGCATGGTCCAAAAAGCAAGACATGAGCATGATCAGTAAACAAGACATGATTAGAGAAATGTTTCCGCGATGTGTAAACAGAACAGGTGTGTATAAACGGAGTGTGAACCAGGTAAGGCAAGACAGATTAACTAGGTGCAGGTGAACCGAATAAAGTTGTCTTGTTTTCATTGGTATGATTAATAAATAATTCTTCTATTTTTTGAAAATAATCCTTTAAAATGAAGTGTAATTCCCTCCCTGGGCTGCCACCTTACCGTGGTGGAGCGGTTTGAGTGTCTCAATGATCCTAGGAGCTATGTTGTCAGGTGCTTTATGCCCCTGGTAGGGTCACCCAAGGCAAACAGGTCCTAGGTGAGGGATCAGACAAAGTGCAGCCCAAAGACCCCTTTTGACAGATAACATAGATGAAAACAGTTTTCCCTCGCCCGGACGCGGGTCACCAGGGCCCCACTCTGGAGCCAGGCCTGGAGTTGGGGCCCGCTGGCAAGTGCCTGGTGGCCGGTTTTTCACCCAAGGAGCCCGGCTGGGCACTGCCCAAAGAGGAAACGTGGGTCCCCCTTACGATGGGCTCACCACCCGTGGAAGGGGCCAAAGGGGTCGGGTGCATTGTGGTATGGGTGGCGGCTGAAGGCGGAGACCTTGGCGGTCTGATCCTCGGCTGCAGAAGCTCGCTCTTATGATGTGTAATGTCTCCTGGTGGAGTTGGTGTGCGAGGTAGAGAGGTTCCGGCTAGAAATAGTCGGGCTCACCTCGACACACGACTCTGGCTCTGGAACCAGTCTCCTTGAGAGGGGTTGGACACTCTTCCAATCTGGAGTTGCCCTTGTGAGAGGCACCAAGCTGGGGTGGGCATACTTGTTGACCCCCATCTTGTCACCTGTCGTTGGAGTTCACCCCGGTGAAGGAGAGGGTAGCCTCCCTTCGCCTACGGGTGGGGGGATGGGTTGTGACTGTTGTTTGTGCTTATGCACCAAATGGCAGTTCAGACAACCCACCCTTTTTGGAGTCCTTGGTGTTGGAAAGTGCCCTTCCGGAGGATTCCCTTGTTTTGCTGGGGGACTTCAACTCTCACGTTGGCAATGACAGTGAGACCTGGACGGGTGTGGTTGGGAGGAATGGCCCTCTCATTCTGAACCTGAGTGGTGTTTAGTAATTGGACTTCTGTGCTCATCATGAATTGTCCATAACTAACACCATGTTCAAGCATAAGAGTGTCCATATCCGAACCCGGATAAGCGGAAGACGATGGATGGATGGATGGATGGATGGATGGATGGAGTGTAATAAGTTTGCTGTCAAATAAATCTTACTGAGAGAAATAAACAGAATCAATTACATCTGGGATTAAAATCTAGTCATTAGGAAGGAAAGAATTCATCCTTAGATTTTTCATGGGGTATAATTCAGATTAACTATAACTGATTGATTCAAGACACATGACATAGTTTACCATAGCCATTACCATAGCCTTTTAATGCTACAAAAGTAAAGTACTGAAAAATGAGCAAATAAAGTTTATCATTCAAAACACACAGGCCTTGTCGAAGGATTGTCAGAGCATGTTTTGACTCAGATATGTTGATGAATCATGCAAAAGCCTTGAGGCAAACAAATGCGTGGTTAAGAGCTACATGTGAAAGAGTTGTCTGCATAATTTCTCTGATTTCTCACTGTACTGAACTAAACACTATCATTGTATATATCGTTAGTCTCATAGCATAATTACCTAAGTCATATTTTGGCTTACTGTTACAAAATCAATAAAAATATAACGTGCTTGAGGTTAACGATATGTCGTTTTATCTGGAAATACTCTACTGTCTATCAGGATTTGACATGTGTCTGATGAGCTCTATCTGGAGCTTTAAAAAGAGAAGCTTCTCAAATGAATCCTTTGTTTTGACTGATCCACTGGGAGCTATCACTGCTGTAACATATAGACCTCTAAGGGAAATGCGGGATGCATCTTGACCTGGTATAGTAATACCTTATCTCTCTTGTGGGAAATGATGTGGGAAACATTCTGTTTTGTTTTATTTTGTTTTGACACCACTGTCGGTCTGGGACTGGTGTGACATCTACAGTCGATTTACAGCAGAATCTTAAAGTATTTTGTTGTCTCTAAGATTTGTAATTAATCAACAGCCAATTACATCAATTAACACCAGGAGGCTTCGGTGGAAAACATATTTTGTTATCTTTTGTTAATACACATTGATGTGCAGTAATTTCTTCTGGTTTTACTTTCATATAATACTACTGCATTAAAAAATTGGGTAATCTTTTAGCATGATACAATGATTAGGATTATATTAACAATATAAATAATATATATAGGTTTTCAACTGTTGTAATTAACTTAAAATGTACAGCAATAAACCAGTTGTTTAAATACTTTTTAAGTGACATTATCTTTGAAGTGCCACACTTGGGGCAGTAAGCAATTACTCGTGCAGTGGGATTTAGTAAAATGTGAGTTGTGAGAAAAGTGGTTACAGTGCCATTAACTACCTTTAGAAAGTGAGCAGAGAAACCAGGAATCTGAATATTTGATTTGTGAATTTAGTTTTTGGAGAAAATCTGAAACCTCACCTGTAATACAAACAAGAAAAACCTCAATGCACTTTTTAGAAACATGATGGTTTGTGATAAAATAAACTTTTCCCTAGACAACTTCACTGCAGTAGAATTGTTGCATGTTGTTCTGCAGTTTAATTAACTTTTTGGTAGCTAGTGTAGGTGGGATTATATTGATCCCAGTTTCATCTGCCTTGTCGTTCTGAATAATTTTCTGCAGTTAGTTTAGATTGGAAGATTACACAAGGGGAATTGATGGGAAGTTAGAACTGCAACCTGTCAGGCTTTAATTGCTTAGTTGAGGCTGTTCACCCTTTGTAAAACTAGTTCAGCATTCAGGTGTCAAAGATTCAAAACTGAATGAATTCATCTTTATATTTAAACATTTAGACATTCTGCACTAAACTCCCATGCCCTGACATGAGGCTATGATTTAATGCTCAAAGGCTGCACGGTGGCGCAGTTGGTAGCACTGTTGCCTTGCAGCAAGAAGGTCCTGGGTTTGATTCCCAGCCAGGGGTCTTTCAGCATGGAGTTTGCATTTTCTCCCCGTGCATGCGTGGGTTCTCACCGGGTACTCCAGCTTCCTCCCGCAGTCCAAAGACATGCCTGTTAGGTTAATTGGTCTCTCTAAATTGCCCTTACGTGTATGAATGAGTGTGTGCATCGTAGTTTGTGTGTTGCTCTGCGATGGACTGGCGACCTGTCCAGGGTGTACCCCGCCTCTCGCCCGTAGACTGCTGGAGATAGGCACCAGCTTCCCTGCGACCCACTATGGAATAAGCGGTAGAAAATGACTGACTGAAATCCTCAAAGCTGCTATAATTACTGTAAACAAAAAGGAATTTAACTCTGAAAAGGTGGCAAAATAACATTTTAAAGCAGTGTCCTTTATCAGTTTTATATTGTATTTTTGTGTGTGATAGCAGTGCAAGGAATCAGTTTTACTACACAAATCACATTTACCTTATATTTAAAAAAAATTAAACATTAGCTAAAATGCTGATATCATTAGCATGTCAGCTAACTAAACTCCCACTTGGATGAAATAAAAACATTAAGTAGTGGCTGTCATTTACTCTACAAATAGCTATGGTTATGCTGATTCCACAGAGTCAGGACTGGTAGCATTAGTAAATACACCTGTAAATACTTAAAAACATTTACACGCACACTCATAGTTTATTCTGTCTTCTGCTATGTACAAACAACAAAATTATTTTTGAGTTTATAAAACATTCAGTAATTAAAATTAGTCTTCAAAAACTGACTTCGTATCAATGAGAAACCTTCCGCAAAAGAGCAGTGTTACCTGAGTTAACTTTTTTTTTCCTAGTATGTTTTTAAAACCTGGCAATTATTTTTACCTCTGCCTTCCTCCCTCCCTGTTGGATGGAATAAGGGGGAGTCAGGTTTAGCCTAAAGCAGCTCAGTTATGGTTGTGGTGCAAACACACCCTCCATTTCTGCTACCTGTGCGACCCCTTCTCTTTTCCAATGGTTATGATCAGTCTGACAGAGAGGTACCCCAATCCTTGTG
The DNA here is from genome assembly GCA_036173005.1 of Crenichthys baileyi. NCBI lineage: Eukaryota > Metazoa > Chordata > Actinopteri > Cyprinodontiformes > Goodeidae > Crenichthys > Crenichthys baileyi. Next base: position 178,098 of record JAHHUM010002946.1, on the reverse strand, counting down.
GTTATTAGTATATAGTATATAGTATAACAATGGCCACCAATGGCCAAAAGTAAACCTTATCAGTTTATTATTTTACTTTGTGAAGTGCCTTGAGATGACATGTGTTGTGAAGTGGTGGTATATAAATAAAACTGAATGGTATTTAAAAAAATACAGATGGTCTAAAATAATTGACAAGCTAATAAAATGTTAAAAATAGAATAACATTCCAGATATAGACTCACCGGCCACTTTATTGGGTACACTTGTTCAATAGTTAAATGCAAATTGTGAATCAGCCAATCCAAGAGCTGCAACTATATATATTCAGCAGAGTGAATATGATTTACTAAAGGAAACAGTCGAGATACTGGGACTGATTGCATTTGTCTCTGGATTTGAGGACTCAAGCGTTTGTACTTTACTGTCTTGTCCATCAGCAACCTTATTACCACTATAGGTCTTTAATAATCTGAAGTATCTCCGCAAAGCAATAAACTCTAAGAACCCCAGGCTGAATGTTCTGGTACTTAAGCTGAAAGGAATTATTAGAAAATTAAACAGAACATTCATATAAACATGAACCAAGGCAGAATTTAAGGATTCATTTAATATTCCTGCTCAGACGTCATCATGCTTCCCTTTCCATTACTTTTATTGAAAAGAGGGGAAAATTATGAGAAAAAAACTATAAATCTTTCTGATTATACCTTCTCATGCTTATGCAATATAAATGTAATGCATGTTGACTTCTAATCTATTTTTAAATTGTTTCCATGGAATAAAACGCACACTCTTTGTTGGCCAAAATGTTGTGATCATACCCATTTTTTCTATTAGAGGTCTAAGGTTTCAGACTAACTGAACAGTTTGGCCATTTCCGCAGTTATTACATAACATGAGTTGTAGGTTAGGTTAGGTTAGGTTAGGTTAGGTTAGGTTAGGTTAGGTTAGGTTAGGTTAGGTCGTAGGCTGGGTTAGTGACAAAGAGATTATGCTGCAGGATGGAAAAGACAGACAGACACTTTGTGGTTATGTTGTCAAGTTACCCTTGACTTATTTAGCATCATGGCATGTGTGTGGATGATGTAAAGAGGAAGGAAAGGAAACAATCCTTTTGGTTGCTAGTGCCTATTTTCATTTATTTAAATATTATTTATTTAAGAGTATTGATCCATATGAAAAGAATTTATCATATAGTACTATTCTATATTCCATAGGATAACCTAAAACAAACCATCTTTAAAGTTCTTCTATAAATAGTTTGCTCGGGCTACAGTATGTTCGGAGCTTGTTTTTTTTTTTTTTTTTTTAGCTTTTTAAACCTAAACATGTTTAGTATGTTGAAGAGGATCCAATAGCCAATACCAGAACCTAATTCAAAACAGCACCTTTGGTATATGTTAGAATGGATGATCCTCATCATTGATTAAGGATTTGACACTTTTGTTGAATCTTGTATGTCAATATGGAACAAAACCTCAGAGCACTGTTTCTGTCACCTTTTTTATGTATCCCATGAAGCATTAAGACTGTACTGAAGGCAAAATGGGGAGTTTAGATGCCATTACAGCCTTAGAAAGTTGTTAAAAATGTTTACTAGACAACATGAGACAAACCTTTGGTTCAGATGACAACGTTTGCAGTTATTTAGATAGAATGTATTTATTACTGTCATCTTAATCAAGCCAAAAGGACATGCTTTACAAATCTAAATTAATAAAAACTTTAAGTTATGCTTTTCTTCATTTCAGCCGTGAAAGTGAATGATTCAATACCTTTATTTTACTCAAACATTTTGGTTTCCTCACTCTGGGAGTTGATCCCGCATGTTCCTCTTGAGCCTGGGGGTCTCTGATGGCATCATGGTATCATGGGGGGCCCTGGCAGGGGGCTGCCCCCCTTGGTGGGGTGTTGTTTGTGTGGGTGCTCGGGACAAGTCCTGGAGTAGTGTGCTCCTGTCTGGTGGCCTATCTCGGGCAGGCAGTTGGCCACAGGGGCTGGCTGGGCTATGATGGGCATCCGTATCTCTTACCTACCCTCTTGCTCTCGCAGGGGCTGGCTCACCAGGGTGGATGGAATGTGCCCTCTGAGAACGGCTGTTGTGGTAAGTTGGTGCCTGCCCGGCGTGTTGGGGGCTCTGAGGGAGTCTCCCATGCTTGGTGCTGTGTGGTCTTTCTGCTGGGGTTGTGTGCGGGCCTTGGGCTCCTGGGGGGGCTGGTTCCCCAGCTTGGCCTGCGCGGCTGGGGGTGGCAGTGTGGCTGAGGCGGGAAGGCTCGGCGCCCTGCGTCTCATTCTGTGCCTCTGTGGCCTGGAAGCTGCTGGTCCTGTGCCTTGCTGATGATCTACTTCAGTGCAGGACATATGGCTGCCCTAGGGTGATGCCTTGTGTCTGGCTGTGTGGGACTGTTGTGGCCGGGTCCACCTGTCCTTTGCTGCTGTTAGGTGCTCTGGGTTCTGTTCTCGCCACCTTTACAACTGTGCACCTCCAGGTAACAAACTCACTCAAATACACCCACTAAATACGAACACACTTCTACACATACGCTCACCTACCCACGCACACACACATACACATACCCAGGCAGGAACACACAAATAATCCAGTTGGTTCAAGGTCAAAGAAACAAGGGTTACTATTACATCAACGTGGCCCGTTGGCTTTGATGCTAGATCGAATCTGGATTTAATAAAGTCAATCACGCAATTAGGACACCATCTTGAGATATCCTTTTGTAGAGCATAACTGCCCTGGCACGAGGAGGCAGTCATCTGTTCTATATGTCATGACTGAAATTCTGCGACAGAACGTAAAAAATAAATAAATAATTAAAATGGAGTATTAATTTGTCTAGACATGATGGACATGATTGAACACTTTCAGAAAGAAATTTTAGCATGTGTTGTTATGAATATTAATATATTATTTAATATTAATACTAATATTTTGGTTTGTTAAGGGTTGTCCTGTGAATACCAGCCCAATAAGGTGGTGGCATTAGGACAAAATTGAAAGGGATGAGCCAAGCTCTGGCATTATTGAAAAGCAAAACTCTGTACACACACAGAATGAATTCACACAATTTTTTAAAATACAAAACTTTATTTATAAATATAGGTCAACTCAAAGTCAAGCTTACTGTAACAGAGTTTCTCAACACAAACAAAAACAAACATCATTAAATTAACATTATTTAGATTATTTACCTCTAAACTAATCTTCTCTGCCAAAACACTACCTCTTACGTGAACCATGCTAAGGAGAAGTTGTCCGGGGTGACGAAGTTGAGGAAAGCATCCATGCTTGCAAAGAGTTCTTTGTCAAAGAGTTAGCTTGCAGCTTCTGCCGTCCCGGGCAGGACTGCACGCAGTGCAGCATGCTGTGTTGCGGTACCGTTGTCCTTCCTTCAGGCCGGGAAAACTGCTCCACTCGGCGTTGTAGCGACAGGGTCTCTGCTGGGAACTCTCTAGAACACAGTTTGCTTCTGTAGACCTCAGAAAGAAAAGTCAAGCCACGCTTGCACCTTAATTACCCATTCATGAATGAATACCGGATGCACAAACAGCAATTCATTCCTACTTAACTTAGTGCATATGATCGCGTGATCGTATGACACTATTGGATCCAGTTTGAAGAGTTATGTCTGCTTGCCAGCGAAGAGACATTAGCGTGCGATGTCCCTCCTTCCAGTTCCGCTGGGGATCTGCATGGAAGAGGTCTGTGTGTTGGAAAGCACGGTTTTTGTTCAAACAGTGACGTCAGGGGAAGTCCGCTGTTACCCCTCTTGTTCCTGTTCCTGGCCTCTGCTGGAAGTAGGTTCCAGAAAAGTTCTTACTGGCCTTTAGTGTTGTAACTCATGGCTGGGTCCCAACACATGGAAATTTATTACATAAAATGTAACAATTGTTTTCTTAGAATGGAAGAAGTAATGGCAGAAATGTAAACTATCCCTTAGTACTGTTAAAATCAATCAGGTAAATGAAAACACTCTACTGCTTAAACATTAAAAAAAGAAAAAAACGAATGACACATGACAGTTCAGGCTATTGGCATCACCTTTGGCTCTAGAATGAACATTATCTTCTGGTAGAGGAAAACTAATGAGTTCCCATCACTGACAGAGGCAATGGGCCCATGAGAGTAGGTGGAGATAAGGAAGAAGCTGATGCCTGAGAGGCACTGTGAAAACAACCACTCAATACCCAGAGCCCAGATTTCTGGAGTGCGCCGAGTAATGAAGGTTCTCCTGATGATATTCTCCAGTAAATACACTCATTTTATGAGAGCGGAGGGCTGTCATCAAATTACACTTGTTCGGTGCATCCAAGCAACAAAGGCATGATGACTAATTAAATAAAAATGTTTCTGCAGCCTCCCCTTCCTCATAAAAATACAAAAGGAGTTTGCTAAATCTGTGCCTTCTTGCAGTTTTTGTTCATCTTTTCACCCAGAAGCCATTTTGCCCAGCAGCACAAGTGCCAGAGGGGTTTAAACTAAAAACACAGTTGAAGTCTAAGCTTCCTACTATGCTTAAAACCTAAAGAGCGGTGTTTGAAGAAAATAAACTTTCAATGCAGACTGTCAAATGCTCAGACTTTATAACCCTTTAAGGAATAAACAACCAACTGTATGTATGTATGCATGTATGCATGTATGTATGTATGTATGTACGTACATGATATAGAGATATAGATGAAGACAAATCTGTGCAAAGATAAACTTGGGCTGCAGTATTGCAGAAGTTGAAATTGTGGGTTTCTTTTTTTTATGCTTTTCCATACGAAGTCAGGTATTAACATACCCATACAAAGATAACGTTTTTGTTTCTCACTGTTTGACAATAAATCTGACTAAATTCTTAAATTATTTCTACTTGCTCAATGGAGGCTCACCTGTGGATGTGTTTTAAGGCAACGACATCTATGTTTCCTGGTGTTTCTTCAGTATCACTATGTTGGGACAGTAGAATATGAGACAAACTATCTGGGAATAGATTAGGCTCATCTTACTTCTCTCAGTGATCTTACTGCCATTTGCAGAAACAACCAATCAGAGCCAGGAGGAATGTTTTGGCAGCGTCAATTACGCTCATGTACGTGCTGCTAACTCACACCCCTCCCCTCCGCACAGTGCTTATTTTCGTTCAAGATTGCCGGTGTGCTGCAGAGCTGTGTTAATAGTAGGGAGAATGTGCCATAGCGGTTTATCTATCGTCATCAGTGGCCCTGCGTACTAGCCTGAGGATTCCGGCACTCTCGCTGTGGAGGGAGGGCTAGCGCAGAAGAGAGCCAGGGGAGGGATCTGTAAGGTCCGCTTGTTCAAACTTTAGGCTAAGTCCAAAGTTTTCTCAGAACTCCCTAGTTTTAAGTGCCTGATTATCATTGCTAAGACATTCCTCCTGGCTCTGATTGGTTGTTTCTGACCTGGAGCGGTGCAAGTTGCAGTAACACCACTGAGAGGCGTCAGAGGAGCTAATTTTTTCGCAGATATTCTCTCATATTTTACTGTCAGGTCATAGTGATACTTTTAAGAAATATTTACAAAGGCGAACTATTGCAGCTTTAAGGCTTAAAGACATCTTTAAAGATGTTTAAAACAAAACTTTAAGAGAAGAAGCTATGGCCAACAGAAAAATAACACATTAACCCTTGTTTTCAGTCAATTATAAAGCTCATGTAACACCTTTCTGCATTTAAGTTTTATTGTAGTTCAGTAAGGATCTCTTAAAACCAAGGAAAACACCCTACTTACATTAATAAACCATCTGCTTGTCATAGCTTCAATTAAGTCAAAAACACTCAGATCCAAGGAAATGGTTTCATGAATAAAATGGCTATAAATAATGCAGACGTGGTTATTAGTCTATGCTTTTCACAGAAATAGCATACAAACACTTCATAATGTTAGAATGGTACTAAATTCAACTCTCAAAAAGTAATTATTTCATTCTGATCATTTCTCCAACCAATTCTTTGCATGATTAGGTTTGCATTAAATTATGTAAGCTTATGATGGGGAATATAAATGCAGTTTAGTTTATATTCTAATCAGCATATCCCTCAGGCAGCTCTGTACAACAGACTTATTTCCACTTAGAAATACTCTAGGAAATCATTGTTAGTGCCAAAAAATGCAACCCTAAAACAGAACTGCTTTCTTTTTGTTCAAATAAAATGCTGAAACCAAATCCGACGATGCCTTTTTATCATATCTTGAAATTCATGTATAGCTGGGTCCAAGTCTTTAGTTTACATTTATTTTTGACATATTTTCACTTTGCATTTATTGTCAGGTGTGGTGAAGCGGAGGACCCCAGAATGCAGACAACCAGGAAGGAGGATAGTGTGAGTAAAAGGTTTTAATTGAATGAACTCACGGGTGGTATCAGAAGCAGGCATGGACAGACATTAGCATGAACAAGCCTGGCATGAACAGATGAACTGAAATGTTTCTGCGAGAAATGAACAGAATAGTGTATAAATGGAGTGTGGTACAGGTGAAACGAAAAGACTGATCACATGATGCAGGTGGACCAAATGAAGATGACTGCAGGTTGACAGATGCAGGGAGAACAAAACGTGACTAGAGCAAACAGAAATCCAACAATACAAACCAATCGGGAAAACATAACGTACAGAACATGAACAATGCTAAGAAACTAAACCACAGCCAGGAAAACAGAAGCAAGATCCAAAAATGTAAATTGGAAATAAAAATAACTAAAACCCAAACAAAAACCAAAAAACCCTTAAATCATGACATTTATAACAGAAGGTAACTTTACCAATATTGGTAAATTTACATTAATTTTTTTTACCTTAACCTTTATACTGAGATTAAAGATAAAGTTCGACTACAGTAACCATTTTTAATCTTTTTAATTTTGTTTACCTTCACAGTACATGATATAAATACTAGAATTTTACTCTCACTGTTAGTAGATAACTCCTGGACCACTGGGAGACTCTTGGAAATCATTGGACTTCACCTGATTGTTCTTTAATTAGCTCCCTTGAGGGCATTCTTTGTTAAATGAGCCAGTGCCAGATAGGGTAACTGCCTGAGCCTTCAGTGGCTGTTCTGACTGGCTGAATACAGCAGATGAAGCCCAAGTCACAGGTGAGTGTAGGTTTCACCAATATCACATGGGTTAAACTAAGATTTTATCCTTCTTGGCCCAGTTTTTTCAAACACTGTTTTAGCTGAATTGGCTGTGACAAATGTGGACGTGTTATTGATTGTGCTGTTACGGAGCCTATTTCAGGTTCTATTTGGGTGTACAAATTTAAATTTGCTTGGTTGAAAGGCTCTTCATCTGACAAAGTAAGTCCAGCAATTAGGTCTAGCAGTCTGAAGAATAATTTGCACAGTTCAGGTGAACACCAACCATCTGAAGGTGATTGATGGGGTTTCTGTCTTCCTCCAAATTGTACAAAGAGCCTGCGGCCTAGAAAGTGCTAATGAACAGTAGGAAAGAGAGAGTGCTGCTCGACCCTGTCGTGTTAATTATTTCACTCACAGCAATATCTTCCTCATGCACCATTTCATGACCTGTTTTTGCACCTTTTCTTCTGAACAGCCTTGTTAAGCTTAATGTACCAGCGGTTTCATGGATAGATATGTTGAGAGGATAACGGAGAAACTCATATCTGCTTCACTGTGGAAGATTTTGGCTTGATTTTGTACATTTTCCTCAGAAACTCAGATGTATAAAATCTATTTTTTTAAATGTCTATTATAGGTGACACATCTGATACATTTAAATTCTTAATGTTTTTTTTCCCCTCTGCTTCTACAATTAGAAAACCACATGAAATGGAAAAATATGTGCCTGTCAGTAGCTTTAATTGATGACTGCAATCCAGAAGAATCTTCTGAGCTGTTTTTTATTCCCTGATTTCAACAAACGTGTAATTTCCAAACCACAAAAATAACAATGCACATACAACTTCCACAAAAACTCTTTCTAAAAAGCATGCTGCTACAGTTGCACTCAGTGTTGGAGACTGACGGCACCAATCATCTATAACACGAGTACTGGTTTCATCTGTCTAGCTGTCAACAAAGGCTATAAAGTGTATTTGCTTTTAATTTATTTCTGGACCGTTTTTCCCCCTTTGCAAATGCAATTCAGTGGATAATTTTTTTAGCAATGTTCTCAAATGATTGACTCATATTTTTTATTTGGCAAGTAATACTTAAATTCATAAACTTGCAAATGCCCTTTTCAAGGGGTATGATTATTATAATTTTTTTTTTACACACAAATGATAACTTTCTGTTTTTCATCTAAAGTAACTGTGAGCAGATGCATCATACATCAACCCCTCAACACATTGGACTTAAGGAAAAACATTCAAATGGAATTAGATTATATGCTCCTGCAAAGGGCACTTTATTGCAGACTTGCTCATTTATTTGTTTCAGGTATGTAAAATTAGTCATATGGATAAGGACAACAACTTTCTTGCACTAAAGAACCTCAGTGACTATTTAATTCAGTTTTGGTTTCAAATCCCTGTTGGAAATCCTGACAACAAACGCTTTTTAAAGCATCAAATAATGCTTTGAAACAACCAGAAAAGTGTGAATAGCTAATCAAGCATGATGAAAAGGACCCGATTTGATGCAGACCATGGTTATGTTAAAATGTTTTTGCACACCCAATCTGTAACCCATCAGGAACTTGCCAGAGATTAATGGATTATTTAGACCCCAAAACTATTATTTACACCTCATGACTGTGAAGTGACTTCTTTTGACTGGGGATCATGGCAGATGTTTCTAGCAGCTAATTTACTCTTTAATACAGACACCAGTGCAGAATGATTAATCTTTTCTTGTTGCCCATTACTAAAACTGATTTTCTGTACTATTAGACAGTCTGTTGGTAGTTTATTTATCTTGTTATTTTTAAGTAGCAGTCTGACCAGTCCCATCTTTAGCAGTAGATTTTTTTCAGAAATAGCATAGAAATCCAGGGCACATTTATGCAGGCAGCAGGGAATTTTGCATTTACGTGTGCTCTACATGCAATGCCTTACAAAAGTATTGATACAACAAGAATTTTTTGATACAATTTGAACTGTTCATGGATGAAGTTAATAAGAAATTTAAAGCAGGATTTATTTATAAAACTATATCAGGTATTACATTTTTCTGTAATACCGTTTCTGAGTTTGAAAGTCCTTTTTCTTGCCAAAAAAAGAGTGCTACTGGGACCGGGGAGTGCTCTGGCTGTACAGAGCATAGAACAAACCAGTCCTGGCCCTCCCCTACATGTTGCTACAAACTGTAGGTCAGCTGGCTTAAAGAAAGCTATTACGCTTTTCCATCATTTACAACAGACAAATTCAGCAGTTTAGAAATATTTTCACCATAAAAAATGCCAAAGCTTAAGGAGTGCCATCCATCACCCTTGTTTAAGTAAAACTACAGTTGGCAAGCTACGAGTGGCAGGATATTTAATCATGTGGATGCAGGCTCAACCCGAGCATATAGCCCACATAATTATCCAGCAAATATCAACTTATTAAACTCAAAATGTCACACCATAATGAAATGAACTGAAAAAAATGTATTCTGCACAATAAGGTCTTCAAAACTACTTTGAAATATTGTAGCTTTATATTCTTAATTATTGCTGAAGTTAGTGTCAATCAAAATATTCACCCCTCCCCCACCTGACACTGCACACTGCCAGTCAGCTGGCTGAAAGACATTTTTGGAAATATTTCAGGACCAAACAGTCAAATGTTTTGGATATCTGGTATAAATGAATGTTAATTTTGGAATTAGAACTAAAGGTTATCATACCCCAAGAATATCATAAATGCCAGATGTCTAAACACGTTTCAACAGAACAGCTGTGGGATGTGCACTCCTCAAGCGTTTGACTTTTTGGAAGAGTTGCAAGTAGAAAGCCATTGTTGAAGAGCTTCATATAAGGTCCACTTAGCAGTTTGCCACAAGCCACGAAGGGGGCACGCCAAACATGTGGAGGAAGGTACTAAAGTCAGCAGTCAGCATTTAAAACAATATCTGTTGTGGAAAGCTAACACTAGACATCACCCTGAACACAGTATCCCCTGGGGAAACACGGGAGTGGCAGCATCATGCTGCATCAATGCTTTTTAAGAGAAAGTCTATTAGAGCCAGCAAAAGTGAGATTTGGGCAGCTCACCATCTAGCAAGACAACCAATCTAAACAAATATAATGTCATAATTTTGTGAATATGTTCAAGGGGGATGAAATGTTTTGAAAGGCACTGTAGAGGCCTATTGCACAGGTGCACAGATTGAATGCAGATTGAATGGTGTTTTTAAAATAGAGGTGCCTTTGCCTTGACTTCAGATAAGCAATTACATTTACAATTTTTTTAACAACAGTTGTCTAGCTAGGATAACTGCGTACATTAAGGTTACTGAATCCGTTATCCATTAATGAATCAGAGCTTATTTTGAGTTCCCCAGATCTAATCTCAACATGACTACTGTAAAATGAGACTATGGCTTCAGAAAATACTGACAACTCATAGGTATCCCACAAGAGCCCATTTAAAAACGACATAAAAAATAAACTAACCACCCTTTTCAAACAGTACAGAAGCCTTTGCAAATTAAGGACATACATGGATCACGAATTCTGGTTTGAAGAGTAAATCAGCTGTTGGGAAACATCTGCCGTTTTCCTCAGTCAAAAGATGTTCCTTTAGAGTTATGAGTTGTAAAACGCTGGTTTCATTCTTGTTGCTTATAGGTTGCAGCTGAAATGTGAACAAAACATGTGTATATAAAAGTGGGCTTTTCATGATGCTTAACTAATTATTCAATCTTTTCTGTGTTTTTCTGAACAATGCTTGATGATATAAAAACCGTATCAGGATTTCCAGGTGGCCTTACCAGCTGCTCCACATTAAACAGAGGCACCTGAAGTCCTTTGTTTAGGAACTGAATTTAAGAACATTTTAAATATTGCTGTTTTCTTTAACCATGTGTTTTAATTACATGTATCTTTTAAGAGCTCTATTGCCAACTTGCTCATGGATCTGGTGTTCTTTTGCTTAACTCAATATTTTACGGTAACATTTAGTGTGGTTTGGGTCAGACATGTATTTTGGAGTAGTGGTCCAGAAGTTAAACTTTGGTTTTATTAGATCATAGCACATAATCCTACAAGATGTTTGGGAGATCCTGGATGTAGCTGCAAACTGGGGTTTTACCACAATACTACAAGACATAAAGAACACATGATAATGTGGTCACATGTAGCCAACATGTAACCTTTCAGATGCAAATAAGCAAATGTCAAGAAAATTCTACTAGAACACCTGAATTTTATTTCTGGCTAATCACATTCACTGTAATTGATGTTAAGTATGTACCCAAATAGACTAATAGGTGCTTCAGCAAAGTAGGAGTTTCATTACATGAACCTGGCATTTTAATGGAGATATGCACTTTTGCTTTTCTCAATATTCAATTCAATTCAATTCAATTCAGTTTATTTATATAGCGCCAATTCACAACACATGTCGTCTCAAGGCACTTCACAAAAGTCAGGTACATGCATTACAATTAATCCAAATCATTGAACAGTGCAGTCAGATTCTGTTATTTATTCAAATTGGATAAAAAGTTTTTCTATCTAAGGAAACCCAGCAGATTGCATCCAGTCAGTGACTTGCAGCATTCACTCCTCCTGGATGAGCATGTAGAGACAGTGGACAGTCACTGGCGTTGACTTTGCAGCAATCCTCATACTGAGCATGCATGTAGCGACAGTGGAGAGGAAAAACTCCCTTTTAACAGGAAGAAACCTCTAGCAGAACCAGGCTCAGTGTGAGCGGCCATCTGCCACGACCGACTGGGGGTTAGAGAGAACAGAGCAGAGACACAAAGAGAACAAAGAAGCACTAATCCAGGAGTACTTTCTATGGGAAGGAAAAGTTAAATGTTAATGGATGTAGCTCCTTTAGTCGTTTCACCTAGAAAGAAAGAACAGATAAACTCTGAGCCAGTTTTCAAGGTTAGAGTCTGAAAGAGAGCACATAGAGTTAGTTACAGTAAAAGCTCCGTCAGTAGCTATGTCTAGGAGAGAGAAAGGGTTAAACACTGAAAGACAGGGCCATGTATGTCAATACCCAAGTATGTTCTTGTGTGCTTGCCAAGTACAGTTGAAAGTACATTCTTTCTGAGAACACAGTACAGTAGTTATGCAATTGCAACAGAGCATACTTGATGATGTCACCACTCAACTCAAGATGTTTCCTGGAGTTTCAATACATGGTCCTGTTTTACTTAAAAGTGTTTAATGTCTCTTTTATAGTAGATATTATAGAAAAAAAATATTAATTTGTCAAATATACATAATTAATTAGGAAGATGCGTCAGTACTGAGTTGAAACCTTTTAAAATAATGAGCCACAGTTTTCCTTTTTTTTCATAAAAATTTTTTAACTTAGTATAAAAAAGTGGTTTACCACCTTTATTACTTTTTCAGACTTGTTACCAGAGAAGTATGATTGTCTACTAAAAAGGAAAACCTTTGCTCCCTTTGAAAGACTATATCCTTTAAAATTCATTTTTTTTGCCTCAACTGATAAATAATAGTAAATGATGACAATGAGCTTTAGAGTTATACAGTTGATTAATTTCTTCTATTATTTCTTATGTTTGCACTGGATCCAAAAGCAGGAAAAGTTTAAAGAATTATTTAACATTAATTGTTTTACCAACCTGACTCAAGCTAGAGTTGCTATAAAACGATATGATTATTTTAAAATAACTACTAAACACTGATTAACAAACTTATTTTTCTTTTCTAATTATCATCAGGTAAGCTTATATCAGATACAGCACAAGGTGACAAAATGTTTCAATAAAACATTTACTTATTAGAATACCAAAAAAATACAGATAATTAGCCAGCAAGTACAGGAAATTGATAATTGATTGTCTAACCATAAGCAAATATTAATATAATTTAAAAAAAATAAATAAATAGAAAAAACAAAGATGAGGAGAAAGTGAAGTAGACGATGGCAGGTAAAGAGGGAAAAGAATCAGTGGGGGCTTTTTTGTGGAGCAGATTAAGTCAGTATTCTATAAGAATCTTTAACTTAGTGATGCAAGGGTGAAGTGGCAGACTTTGCATGGGGTTCAGTGTCGGCTTGTAGTATTTTAACTGTAGCTGTAGTGTACTAACTGCTGTAGTGGTGTACCTACTGTAATTTGTAGTATACTTTAGTTTCCCACATACTATTTAATAAGCCCCTGTATATATCCCTACTAAAAGTTTAGTTATAGTGTTGATATGAAAACGCAGGAGAGCCGAGACAAGGGTAACAGGCCTTCAGTTAGCTGGATGGTATACAGATCGCACGGACTTAAATGGCACTGGATAAATGATTGGGCTAGGTTTAGGGCACCAGATGCTTGAAATTTAACAAACCGAAGGCTTAAGTCCTTGCAATTACGAATAAGCTAATTCCAGAATCTTCACGCGTCCTTTATGCAGACAAGCAACAGATTAAGTCTGTGTTAATTAAAGCAAGTAACACAGGTATTCTTGTTGTTACAGTCCGCGTCTTTGTGACTCTTCAGGATGCAGGCTAATTTGGGTCCATTAGGTGGTTGCCATTTCATGATATGGTGTTGATTCTTGGCTCAGAGAAATGAAGTGGTATACTGTTCTTTCACGTCTTCACTGGCTGTGAAGTGTCAGCTTTTCATGGTGAAGGCAAAAAAATGGCATGGAAAGTTTCGTCAACATCTGCCATTTTGGACTTTGGTTTGGTTTTGTGTTTGTTTACTTTTTCATTTAGGTGTTTTTATTTCTTTGGGTTTAGTAGTTATGCTTGTTTATTCCTTCTGTTATCCTGATGTTAGTTTTGTTCTCTCTCCTGCCTCCTAGTTTTAATAGTTCTTTCTCCCGTCGCCCATAGTTCCCTTGGTGGTTGCTTTCTCATTTATTTATTAATTAGAATGGTTTTCTCCTCTGGTTATCATTATTATTAGTAGTAGTACAGTTCTCTTTGCTTTTTTGGGTTTTCTAGTTTAGTTTCTTGCATTGTGTTTTTGTTCTTGTTTACTGTTAGGTTATTTGTTCTTGCTGCATTCTTCTAGTTTATTAGTTTCTTTTCCCTGTTCCTCCCCTTGTCCTTAGATCCTCTTCAGTTAATATTTACCCAGAGGTTTGTTTCCCTTTAGATTATTTGTCCACCCTGATTCCTTTTGTTTGTATAGTTCTATGTGTTTAGTTTCTCTCTGGCAGTTGTAATAATTATTGGTTACTTCCCTTACGTTCTTGTTGGTGTTTTAGATTGTTGGGGGTATTTGGTTTTCGCGTCCCTACTCCTCCTTGTGAGTTAGTGTTTGTTTATCTTTAGATCTAGTTTCCCTTTGGTTTAATTTATAGTTTAGTTTTTCCAGTGTCCCTGTGTCTCCCAGTCCGGTCACAGTAGTAACCATTCATTCCCTCAGTCTCCACAGCCAGTTCCCACACCTGTTCCCACTTCTCCTCTGCTTACCTTGGCTTCCTCTCATTGGTCCACTCTCCCCCTCTCCCTGCTTATATAACAGGTTGTTCTAATTATTCTCCGCTGGTTCCTCCCGTTCACTACCCTCTTGTGTTTTCTGCTGGCTTTATGTTTCCTCGTGGGAGAACTCATGTAAGTTTGGAATATATTCATGTAAAGCTTTACAGTGCTTGTCTGCATTTTGGTCCTCTACAGCCACAGACCGTGACAAGTTTGGGAGGTTTGCCCTGAAGTGAGTCCAGTCTTCACAAAGAACAGTCAATACCCACCTTTTAATAGAAGACGTAGACCTCAACATCCTTGAGAAGTTTGTCATCACTATATATCACAAGCACAGCACTACAGGCAAAGTTGATAAGGCAAGACTGAACTTGTTTGCTCAGAAGCACAGGTCTTATCATGCCACTCCACCAACAAGTGCATCCCTTGTTCAGCACGTAAAACAATCTGCCTTCCTAGCTCCCTACAAATGGGGCCAGGCAACAGAGTGCAAAATGCAAACTAAAGGCCCTGCCAAGTGGGGCAAGCAAACATATGGTGAGGTCTGGCAAAGTCTCTGGACAACTCCTTCATCCATTGCTCAGACTTGTGAGCAGTTGACAAAAAGTGGCTGCAAGACTAAATGCCAAGGACGATGCCAATTGTAACTATTCAGCCAGAAGTGTACACAGTTGTGTGCCTGCAAATGTGAGGACTGAAAGAAGAACCATTCAAAGTTGCACATCAACAGCAATATTCAGTATTATTTTGGGAAATTGCATCCAAACCTGTAATTGTGGTCTCTTCTCCTGCAGAGCTGTCGGCTTAAAACCATGAAAAATAGAAAATGATAAAGAGTTCACACTCGACGTGCCTGGAACACCTCCCGAGGAAGGCGTCCAGGAGGCATCCAGTATAGATGCCCGAGCCACCTCAACTGGGTCCTCTAGATGTGGAGGAGCAGCGGCTCTACTCCGAGCCCCTCCCGAATGGCCGAGCTCCTCACCCTATCTCTAAGGGAGTGCCCGGCCACCCTTGCGAGGATGCTCATTTCAGCCACTTGTATCCGGGATCTCGTTCTTTCGGTCATGACCCAAAGTTCATGGCCATAGGTGAGGGTAGGAACGTAGACCGACTGGTATATCGAGAGCTTCGCTTTTCGGCTCAGCTCTCTCTTCACTACAACGGACCGGCACAGCGCCCCCATTACTGCGGCAGCCGCACCGATCCGTCTGTCGATCTCCGGCTCCATTCTTCCCTCACTCGTGAACAAGACCCCGAGATACTTGAACTCCTCCACTTGAGGCAGGAACTCCCCTCCAACCTGAAGAGGACAAGCCACCCTTTTCCGGTTGAGTACCATGGCCTCTGACTTGGAGGAGCTGATCTTCATCCCAGCCGCTTCACACTCGGCTGGGAACCGCCCCAGCGCATGCTGTAGGTCTTGGCTAGAGGGGGCCAGCAGGACCACGTCATCCGCAAAAAGAAGTAACGAAATCCACTGGTCCCCAAACCAGACTCCCTCCGGCCCTTGGCTGCGTCTAGAAATCCTGTCCATAAAAGTTATGAACAGGACCGGTGACAAAGGGCAGCCCTGCCGGAGTCCAACATGCACCGGGAACAGGTCTGACTTAGTGCCGGCAATGCGGACCAAACTCCTGCTCCGCTCGTACAGGGACTGGATGGCCCCTAATAAAGGGCCCCCAATTCCATACTCCTGGAGCACCCCCCACAAAGCATCACGAGGGACACAGTCGAATGCCTTCTCCAGGTCCACAAAACACATGTGAACCGGTTGGGCAAACTCCCATGAGCCCCCGAGTACCCTGTAGAGAGTATAGAGCTGGTCCAGTGTTCCACGGCCGAGACGAAAACCATACTGCTCCTCCTGAAGCCGAGGTTCGACTATCGGCCGGACTCTCCTCTCCAGTACCCTGGCGTAGGCCTTACCATGGAGGCTGAGGAGTGTGATCCCCCTGTAGTTGGAACACACCATCCGCCCCACAACATTCAGAGATTTGAGGTACTCAGGGCGGATCTCATCCACCCCCGAAGCCTTGCCACCGCGGAGCTTTTTAACCACCTTGGTGACTTCAGCCTGGGTGATGAAAGAGTCCAACCCCGAGTCCCCAGTCTCTGTTTCCACCAGGGAATGCGTGATGGCAGGATTGAGGAGATCCTTGAAGTACTCCTTCCACCACCCGATAATGTCCCCAGTCGAGGTCAGCAGCCTCCCACCCCCACTATAAACAGTGTTGGCGAAGCACTGCTTCCCCCTCCTGAGGCGCCGTACGGTTTGCCAGAATCGCTTCGAGGTCGACCGGTAGTCCTTCTCCATGGCCTCACCGAACTCCTCCCAGGCTCCTGAGTTTTTGCCTCTGCCACAGCCCAGGCCGCAGCACGCTTGGCCTCACGGTACCCGTCAGCCGCCTCAGGAGTCCGAAGAGCCAACCACAGCCGAAAGGACTCCTTCTTCAGCTTGACAGCATCCCTTACTGCCGGTGTCCACCACCGGGTTCTGGGATTGCCGCCGCGACAGGCACCGCAGACCTTACGGCCGCAGCTACGGGCAGCAGCATCGACAATAGATGCGGAGAACATGGTCCACTTGGACTCTATGTCTCCAACATCCCCCGGAATCTGGTCAAAGCTCTCCCGGAGGTGGGAGTTGAATACATCCCTGGCCAAGGGCTCCGCCAGGCGTTCCCAGCAGACCCTCACTATGCGCTCGGGCCTGCCAAGTCTGTCCGGCTTTCTCCTCCTCCGGCAGATCCAACTCACCACCAGGTGATGATCAGTGGACACCTCAGCCCCTCTCTTCACCCGAGTGTCCAAAACATGCGACTGAAGGTCTGATGATACGACAACAAAGTCGATCATTGACCTCCTGTCTAGGGTGTCCTGGTGCCAAGTGCACTGATGGACACCCTTATGCTTGAACATGGTGTTCATTATAGACAATCCGTGACTAGCACAGAAGTCCAATAACAAAACACCACTCGGATCGGGTAGGCCATTCCTCCCGATCACGCCTTTCCAGGTCTCACTGTCGTTTGCCACGTGGGCGTTGAAGTCCCCCAGCAGAATAATGGAGTCCCCGGGAGGGAAACCATCCAGCACCCCCAACAGGGACACCAAGAAGGCCGGGTACTCCGCACTTCCGCTCGGCTGAAACGACAGTCAAAGACCTATCCCCGACCCGAAGGCGCAGGAATGCGACCCTCTCATCCACCGCGGTAAACCCCAACACGAGATGGCTGAGCAGGGGGGCAACAAGCAAACCCACCCCAGCCCGCCGCCTCTCCCCGTAGGCCACTCCAGAGTAGAAGAGAGTCCAGCCCTTCTCAAGGAGATGGGTTCCAGAGCCCATGCTGTGCGTGGAGGCGAGCCCGACTATTTCTAGTCGATATCTCTCGACCTCCCGCACAAGCTCAGGCTCCTTCCCCCCCAGCGAGGTAACATTCCACTTCCCTAGAGCCAGCCCAAGCATCCGGGGATCCACCTTAGTACGCCACCCAATCCTCTTTGCACTGGTCCTTCACGGTTTCCCTCGATTTGGTGGGCCCACTGGGGGATGGCCTCGCGTCTCTCGTTCGGGATTGGCCCGGCCGGGTCCCGCGAGGAGCAAACCAGGCCACCAGGCGCTCTCCGGCGAGTCCCGACCCCAGGCCTGGCTCCAGGGTGGGACCCCGGCTCTGCCGTACCGAGCGACGTCACGTGCCTCGATTTAATGGTCCTCATGAAGGATTCTTGAACCACTCTTTGTCTGACCCATCACCTATAGCCTGTTTGCCATGGGAGACCCTACCAGGGGCATTTAAGCCCCAGACAACATAGCCTCTAGGATCATTTGAACACTCAAACCCCTCCACCATGTTAAGGTGCCGGTTCAAGGAGGGGCTTAGGGAAACGTATATTTTTAAAATACATTCCAACAGCTTGCCGAGCCTGCAGCCACTGTGACCTGTCAGTGGACCTGTGCTGCTTTGAATTTGGTGCTGCTTGGAGAACTCAAACGTTCTCAGTTGGGAATCCATCTTCAGGGAACAATATTGTTGTTTTTTCAACTTGGAACTTGGAAATCTGGTTTTTAGTACAAAAAGACAATGCTCTTGATTTGACCGTTAGCTTCACTTCTCTATTATAACTTTTTTCTGATTTACCAAACTGTGAACCCATTGACCGAGTCTACAGAAGGTAAAAAGCCAGCTGTTTATGACTACTCCACATAAACCCACTTCAAAAACCAAACTATCCCTTAGAAGCCAAAATGTATGGAAGCCATCACAGTGTTGACAGCCGGTTCTGCCTCTACATCTAGATATTGTGTCAGTATTTCACTTGACGTTTTAGATGCCAGAGTCTGGCTAAAGGAGAAAATTTGTGGAAGAACGTAGAGCAGACAGATTTTTGTTTGAACAAAAGTGACAAAGCTGTCTTTTTCCACCCAAAAGTGTCTGTGTATAAAAAAATATACTAAGTCAAATTGATTTTGTTTCTGTTTTATACATCAGTCCGGACAGTGGTGTATTATTCTGAGCAATACAATGACCTGGAACATGTCAGCCTATCAGCCAGCTGTCCCCTCTAGTTACTTCTTGTCGCTGTGCTGTCTGCCTCTACACTGGTACAATAAGGATCCTGTCTTCATTCTTATTTTTTAATAGAGGGCAGGCAGACTGAGGCAGGAGCAGCTGGTGTTTTTGCCTGTCTTCAGCAGAAAATGAGGCTGGCAAAGCAGCCCCCGCTTCTGAATATCGGCACACCTGCAGTCAATCAATAATTGGGTCCATGTGATAATTATATTAAGAGAGAAAATTAAATTAGAGAATTAAGAAAGATGTGAATGTCAGTGGAACCCTTTAAAGCTAATTAACTGCTGATGTCTAAGCCTTCCAATCAGTGGAAAGAATCCACAAGCATACAGTCTATTATGGGTTGGATTAATTGGGTCTCTGCCATTTGGAGGCCTGAGAGCTCCTGGTGAAATTCACACTGCACAGCTTTATCTATCCGGGAGAGGGAAAGATGAGTTGTGCCTTCCTGTCACTTGTTATTTTGGAGGTTCTTGAACATGACTCTGTCTCTGCTCAGATCCCCAGAGACAGCCACTTTCGCTGCTGACAGTATCTTGTCTATTTATAAAAAAACTACCTGTTTCAATTGAAATCTGCTATAAATATGACTAGAACATGAAAGAACATGCTAAAGAAGTGATTTTCTTCACAAACTGCTGTACAGTAATCATTCTAATTTAATAATAGCTAATAAAACCTTCAAAACATTATAAATATTATATTCTCAAAGTACTCTCAAAGTACTCTCTTTTCCTTTTTAAAATTGACCTTTGTTTCAGTTCTGTTTGAAATCCAACAAAACCATTTAAATCGATTATTTGATTTGAAACTGGAAGAATAGAAAAATATTGTTTTTTTACTTTCAGTAAGTCAGATGTGGAGGACTGCTTCCGATTTTCAGAATATGGTTACATACATTACGTAGCGTAGAGCTTGACCTTTACAAGACTAGTGGGTCCAAATAAATTACAGAAATATCAAATCAATCCAATACTAGCAAGCATGCGGTAACAGTCGACAGTTGATTGCATCGAGTTAACTGTGCAGCACTATTAATAATCATTTGAGTTTATAATTGTAGATACTTATTTTTAGGTTTTTCTGTTGATTTCATACTGAGTGTTATCAAGAAATAAATCCAACATTTGCAGAAGGAGTCTTTAATAAGATATTTAAATATTATCTTACTGTGAAAAACCTTTCAGCCTAGAACATTACATATATGTATGGTAATTTTTCCTTAACATTTTCTGATGTGTGGAAAGATTACAGGTTAAGGAAGAAACACCAGAAAAACCTCTCCCCAGTAACCTTCTTCATGTCCTTGTGCCACGTTGGAGAAGCACATGTTAGAAATGTATATCTACAATGTTCCTTTTTGGTCATTGTCAATTTTTTTGGAAGAATAGGTGAGCGCTGGAACAAAGATGTATCATTAAATCAGGAGTTTCAGCCTCTTTTTCACCATGACAGACTAAGCCAAGGCTGACTATCCATCTGTCACTCCATTCCTGCCATGACCACAACGCTTGAAGCAGAGAGTCCACCACAAACTGGAGGCAGCATTTTACTTTTTTCAGTTGATGACATAGAGGAGCTGACCCTTATCTTGTCTGTTTTGCAGCTGCCTACAAACTGCTTCAGTTTGCACTATGTGCCTTTGTGTGAGAAGTAAAAGGTACATTATGATGATGTGCAAGTTTCATACAACAGCTGCTGTTTTCTTTGTTGTGAAGGCCAATCAGAGTATCATCCTATGTCTTGTGTCCATCACAAGAGAGAGAAATTCTGCTGTTAGGAAAATAATGACAGACTTCCTTTGAAGATGTTGTCAGTGCTGAGCCCTCACACATGACTGCGTTTGTTGGTGAGAAAGACTGATCAACACAAGAACGATCAACTTTCATTTTGTTTGCCTGTAATATACCATGTTAAGTTTGCCTGGAAGCTATGATTAAGGTTCAGATGCTTGTTACAGATATAGGTTGAGGGAAATTCATAAAAGGAAAAAGGCTATGATAGGTTTTGCCCTTTTCTCATTTTGGATTACAAAATGCAGCCATAATTTTAAAGATGTTCCAACTGCAGAGCTCCTTGTTCTAATATGTTTGTTTGCTATATTTTTGCGAACAAAAGTTCCCCTCTACTAGCAGTTGTTCAAAGTAAACAGGAGCAATTTGTCTTTTTGTGGCAGGTCAGGATCAAGGTCAGCCTCAAGCAATGTCAACACCTCAAAAAAACAAAACACACCTAGTACACTTATTATTTGTCACTGGAGTCTGTCCTTATCTGGATCTGACAAGGAACCGATTTTGGCCTTACGGGTTTGTTCTATTGTTGTGAGCCTAACCCTTTTATAGAAAAAAAGATGATAAAAAATAGCTTGCATTTTACCTACAGAAAATGAGGACACCAAATAAGTATTCAGCTCTTCCTAAAGACATTTTTCAAATATAGTGATTAATTACAGTTACCTATCAAAATAAACGTTGTTCAAGTAAAAGATATCAACAAATATGTTTACCATCACTCCTAAGAGCTAGTTTGGTTGAAGTAACATCAGTGAGATGCTTCTTATAACGATCTACCAGTCTCTGAAACAAATCTTGTAGTTTTTAGTTATTAAAGTGTTATTAAATCAGTTCAGATCTTTGCAAAATCTCTGCTCACTGCATATCTAACCACCTTTCTGTGTTTCATTGGTGAAAACTGAACAAACTGATAACAATCTAAGTCTACTATAGTTGTTTCAGTAAGTGTTTACAAATTAGACAAGGCAGACCATTGTTCCATGATTTTTTTTATCAGCAGTTCATGTCCAGCTGTTTACTATGTTGGCATGGTTTTCATTTCACACGACTGCACAAATGTACAACCCTATGAAGAGTGGAGGTGTTTGCAAGATTCCTACAAACCTTTCTTGTGATTTCCAATCCCAACTTCAAGAGCAGTTAATAAAGTCCTGTTTAAATGAAAAGATTTTTATTTCCAAATTTGCATTTGTATTCGAGGAGCAATGTTGTTCTCATAGCTTATAATGGGAGCCTTTTATAAGGTATGAAGGTATAAACACACCAGAATAAATGTAAAAATAGGAACGATATTAAATATGGTACGCATTCCGGTTTGCATGATCACATTGCAGCTGTATAATCAACTTCAGGTGCATTTGATTAAAGCCTGAATGCTTGCAGTGCATCACTGTATGCGTCGCTTCTCATTTTGCAATATTATTTCCAGTGCTCATTCTGTAGAACAGAGATATTAAAAAAGAAAAAAAAAGAAACTGGAGTATAATTAGTAATGTAAGGGCCTCTTTATTATCCTGTACTTCATTGTTGGGGGAAATTAGGTAAACAACTGTGAGGAGCTGTGAGGGACGAAACCAGGCTGTTAATGACCTGCAGATAGCGAGAGTGGTCAGCACATAAAAACAATGTAATAATACCCCCACCCACCATTCCCATGATGCTATCATCAAGATGCCTGAAAATAAATCTAATTTCCAACTCAGAGGTTTTGGAACACATTTGAGGTCTCAGACACGCATACTGGACACAGTGCCACCTCTTCGGAGCCTTCACCCAGCGGGGGGTTTAACCCTGGACTAATTGCATTTTTTTCTTCCAACTCTGGCCTTCCTCAAGCTGAGCTCCCTGCAGGGTCTTCATGTGTTCGAGAGCACTTATTGCAGTTTCTTGTTTCTTCTGAAGAATCACAACAATGGTGGTCTGTGGTTGGCTTAGATAGAAGAGCAGTTGGTGGGATTATACCTGAGGGTGTGTATCTGAGGTGCTTCTTATCAAACACACAATCAGACTGGAAATCATTGCATTAAAAGCCTACAATAAACCATTTTAACTCTAATCCTGTAGATATCTTGTATTTTGTTTGATTATATTTGTGCTAAAAAGGAGAAAAATATTAAAAATTACATTATATGATTATAGTATAGGCTGGGCATTCAAACAGTTTTCCTTTTACATTGTGGAGGCTTACAGTTTTGTTTGTCAGATTAAAAGTGTTATTGTTTTTACCAAATGTAAAGATGAATTCTGTGAATTCTTTGTTCTGGGCATAACGGAGAGGTCACTCTGAGCAGCTTGCAAGGCCTGTCTGGGAACAAATTACCTAAGGGAGAGTTCTTGGCGTGAGGAATGACTGATGGGCTTGTTATTGTAGAAGTGAACTTGCAGGCTGCAGACTCCTGATATCCTGAGTCCTGCCAGGTCGCTTTGATATTAGTTCAGCAGTCCAGTTTAGCTCAGGAATGGGGGAGTTGCCTGGAGTGATGAAATTGTAATGGTACAAACTGTCACATAGACCAGTTTGATTTCCTGCAGATGTTTGCTGGAACTGCGCTTGAGAATCAATGTTGTGAGTTTCAAAATGTGCGTAAGTGAAAGGGTACATCTGATTCGTCAGAAAGTCTCACATACACAACAATGATATGACTGTTGTATATATATCTTGACTCATGAAAGGGAATTTAGGATACTTTGGTATTTTGTATGAAGATGTATTCAAAGATGTGATCTGAATAAAAGGTCCCCCGCGTCGGCTTTGAGAGGAAACCAGTTGTCTCTTCATCATTTTTAAATTTTCTTCTCCCACATTATTGGTGGCCCATACTGGGACTCTTTTTGCTGAGGGAGAAGAGAAAAGTGGCTGGTCCAAACGGAGGGACATGGACTGCTGAAACGGGCCCGTTGAGAAATACGGCTGTCCATAGGTCCTCCGCTCTGGTTTTTAATTCAAGTGAACGACATCAGAAGTATCCCTTTCAAATTAGACAGGACATCTGGTTCTCCTTAATGTGCCGACGCATGGTTGCGCGTGCAAGGAGGCTGTCATTCAAAAACATAAAGTTGGAATTGGCTACCTGGCAGTCTTGAAGTAATGTTTATGTCCTGGCTAAAGTCGTGGGGTCGAGGCCTAGGAATAGTCCTAATATTATATCGTGTCCGTCCAAAATTATTTTCTCTCCAAGGGATTAAGCCACCTTGCAGGAAAATAGCTATTTTGATATATAAAAAAAAAGTTATAAAAGGCACATAGTGGCCTTGAAAATAAGTAGCCGGTGGACTGAGTAGAGGTAAGTTGAAACCTCTTTGAAATGCCTGAGAGGCAGAGATTTTAAGCGCTGAGTAATATTTCCCTGAAAGGCAAAGAGAAACTGCAGTTAAGTGCATGTGCCCAGGTTTTATTTTTCTTTTCTAGGGGCATTCAAAGATGACCCCTTGGAGAGTCAAAGCCTGAAACTGAGAAAGCTTCAGTATTTTTGTGATCTCTGTGGAAATTGGTGTTCTGCAGAGATGTTAAATTATGTTAAATTAAAGGGATTGGAGTTAATAATCTAATAATTACAAATCTGTGCACACATAAACATTTTGAAATTGACTCGCCTGACCATCAACAAACTATAAGTCAGGTCAGTGGACCCCCGGGGGCATGAAGGGGCATGAAGAAGGATGAAAGGGTATGAAAAAGGATGAAAAAGTGTGGATGAGATGTATGAATGAAAAGGCCTGGATCCGCAGCAGAGACTATATGTATATCCTTCAATCAAACGAGGTGTGAAAATTATGACAGGTGGGCGGGACTTCCGGTGGCAGGACATCCTAAGGCGGGACTTCCGGCGGCATAACCGGATATCGTCATTAACCGGATATCGTCATTAACCGGATATTGTCATTAACTGGATGTTGTCATTACGGCGGGACTTCCGGCGGCGTAACCAGATATCGTCATTAACCGGATATTGTCATTAACTGGATGTTGTCATCACAAGGAAGCGAATCTTTCTAATTGTATGTTTTTAGATGTTTTTACATTAAAAAAAAAAGTAGTTTCTCCACTTTAACACTAGAACTCCCAGGGCCGTCAATTTGACGGTTTTGAAAGTTTGACATGCCATAAATCTGGTTTATTAAAACTCTTATCTTCCTGGCATTCTGACTTTTTCTAAACCTGTGTCTTGTGTATCCCTATGTCCCTATTTTTAAAAAATAACAAAGTAAATAAAAGATCTAAGTATTTTTACCTCTAACTACCAAAGCCGCTATTTTGACGGCCCTATTATTTACATTGATTTTTTTTTTCCGCGAGTATACGCGCGAGCGTTGCTTAGCAACCGCCACTCTAGAACGCAGTCAGATTGTTGGCATCCTACAAATGGCTTCTAGAATGATATTTTCTGCTCAAGAGGTATTGAAAATGCTTCAAAAATTACATAATTGTGATTCTGGGGTCAAGAGGGTTTCTGACGGCTCTTGGTCAGCATTCAGTTCCAGTGACACCAGGTCAGAGAGTGAACCTCCCCTAAAAAGACACGAGTCATCCCATTAGCAGGAGGTTGTGACGCATTATTTCGAGGTAGTAAAAGACTAGCCTATGAAACAATTTTATCATTTTAGGCAATAGTTTACAGATTGGTAAACTAATAATATATAAACTATAGAAACAGTGCCACAATCAGCGCAGGTTCAGAGACAGGGAGACGAACCAGGTGCCCAGTCCCCAGCTATAAACCCAGCAGTCCAGCTCAGTGGCAGGAGAGAAACTAAAAAACAAGGCACTGATAATGGAAAAAGAAATAAACAATAAGTTAGGTCATAGATATAGTAGCCCAGTAAAAACAACCTATTCTTTACAGCGTTTTCATCGCAAGACGAGCGCACACCTGGGAAGGAGGAGGAGATAGGAAAGGATGGCACTGTGTGGACAGTAGTAAGGAGGAAGAAAGTAGAGGGAGGCGTCAGAGCCAGAATGCGTTGACAGAGCGCCAGATCCAAGATGCCCAGACCGCGTTCCTCTGCGTGGTGGATGCTGAAATGCTTATCCGCATTCACGGTTGCAGGGTGGCTGAGGCCCCGCAGAGTTTTAGGAGATGATTCCTCCTCGGACATGAGTGTGGATGAGCTAAATGCATTTTTAGCGCTAGTTTTTCTCCGCGAAGTGAAAGGGGGGCGTAACATGGAGCTGTCCAGCTTTTGGTCACATTAGCAAAGCCTTTTTTTTAAACGTACCCGCTACTCTGTTATATTTTTCAGTACTATATATAAATAACAATAAAACATAATAGGTTTTGATCAAATACTATTATTAATTCTTGTCAAAAACAAAATTTTATGGCGTTAATGCGATGACGTCATCACCGCCCTCGCATCCAGAATGCTCGCCGTCAAGTTGACGGGCTTGGGAGTTCTAGTAGTGTTAGAATTCTGGGAGTTCTAGTGTTAAAGGTCACTCAGGTTCATGCAGGCACGTCACACAAAATTCTAAGAGAACCTGACAGAATTGTAAATTCATTTTGTTTTAACGCAGGGGTTATTTAGATGGATGTTTTTACATCTACAAAACAAGGAAGACAAAGAAAAAATTTTTATGAGTGCTCAGTATGTTGTTTCAAAATTAGAAATGGATTCTACAGCTAAATCAATCAATAGAGACTCCATTGTGTAAAACGGATGATCATTTTAGTTACCTTAAGCTTCTCTTTTTTCATCTTAAAGCAATAGTTATTTAGGATTTAGAGAAAACAGTTGTCTCCTCATCCCATGTGGGAGCCAGAGGTTGTATCCTGTAGGTGTGGTCTATGTTAAACGTCTCAAGAAACTGAAAAAATAAGTTATAAAGTCACTATCTATTATCTATTAGCATTTAACCCGATGTTATTTGCTACTTCTGCATTAACGGGGATTTCACTGAGCTGAGCAACAACATTCCTTATCTCATTCAGCGCATGTGTGATCGGGTTATCCATATTAACACGAGTATCAGAAGAAGAAGAAGAAGAATACAACCAAGGGATCAGTTTAAATTACCTTGATATCAGCGCAATGTTTCAGTAACAGTGTCTGGCATGCTGCCATAAGCGTTAAGCTTGATGCTTTATTACGACGGTCACGTAGCGATAGGGAAACTCTCTGTCTGCGCTGTAGCTGTCCGGGTTTTGATGAAATCTGCTCCACCATCAACGTTGCCTCTGGAAAGATAAAGAAAAAAAGAAATTACTGAAATATACAAACTAATTCAGTAGGTAAATGAGTATAAGAAGAATATAAAACACACAGGGATCAGTTTAAATTACCTTGATATCAGCGCAATGTTTCAGTAACAGTGTCTGGCATGCTGCCATAAGCGTTAAGCTTGATGCTTTATTACGACGGTCACGTAGCGATAGGGAAACTCTCTGTCTGCGCTGTTGCTGTCCGGGTTTTGATGAAATCTCCTCCACCATCAACGTTGCCTCTGGAAAGATAAAGAAAAAAAAGAAATTAATGAAATATACAAACTAATTCAGTAGGTAAATGAGTATAAGAAGAATTAAACGTACCATTCATTAAACCTCTAACAAGCTTCGCCCTGGTATACAGAGCACAGAGTCGCCGTCTTTTCCTCAATTTAAGATATTCTGTGAAACAAAAGTTACCTTACAATGCAGGTCTTTTGAAAAAAAAAATCTGGTTTCTGTGAAGATTTGGATAGAACAGAATTTGATAACATACTCCGTACACGGGGTATTTGAACGGTTCCGGCCGGTTCCAACTCTTCCTGCACTGAACTGGTACCGTTAAGCTGAATGTTATCCAGGCTTGGGTTCTGGATTAAATCATTCGATATATCTGTAAAATATTTATTCAGGGGTTAAAAGAAATCTGCAATATCGCATACACCCGTGAAAACATATGCATAGAAAAATGTATGTATATAATTTTTTTTACTTTTCTCCTCATCTGGAGCTGTTAATTTTTCCGGCGCACGGTCAGGGGACTGTGGCGCATGAATGGCTTCACCCTCTCCTTCATGGATATTTTTAGCTGGGATCGGATTGTCTTTTTTAAAGACAAGTTTCCGTCTCAACTTTGATTTTTTCGGAGGCAGACGGTAACAAACGCTGACCTCTCCAACGTTCAGGAATACGCCTCTCGTTAAATCTGTAAGTAGAATTTATTTCATTTATTTTTTAAATCACAAAATAGCATTCACCAATTGACTAAACCAGATGTTGTTGCAGTTAATAATTACTATAGTTGGATCGTGTTAAAAACGATACCATCCAGTTCGTCAATAGTGGGTTCTAAAGAATATAAGTTAAACATTATTATTATCCAATGAGCATTCACAAACACTTAAGGAAATTCTTACAGATGAATACTTACTACTGAAGATTGCGTTGTATTTCTCGATAGAAGCAGAATGTTCACCACCTTCTTCGTTTCCTGAAATATGTTCCGACATTTTTTGTTTCTCTTTACAAGTGTTCTAACAATATTTCAGTGTAACTGGTTAAAAATAAACTTTTAGCTACCAGATTTGAAGCCGATCTCCCAGTAAAGATTGCGTTGTGTCTCTCGATAGAACCAGAATGACTGACTACGCCGCCACCTTCTCTGTTTACAATGACGACAACCGATCAGTGTGCAGGGCTACACCCCTTGACCACACCCCCCCGAGACACCTCAGCAAAGCCGCAGACACATTAATTCAATAGACAGGGATGTGAATTGTCAGAGACAATGTTCAACACTTTGGGTCAGGAAGGAGCACAGTCCTCTTGATTACTCTGAATACAGTCAGTGTGAAGACTTTGTCTGAGACAATTCACAATAAACAGTGACATGTCTGAGGTCTGATCACCTATTCATTAAACAGCGGATGTGTATTGACTGAGACAATGCTCGACAGTTTTGGTCAGGAAGGAGCACGTTCAGCTTAATTACTCTGACTACAGTAAGTGTGAAGACTTTGTCTGAGATAATACACAAGAAACAGCTGCGCATGTCTGCCTTAATTCAATAAACAGTGACAGTTTCTTGTGACGTTTTACATAGACCACACCTACAGGATACAACCTCTGGCTCCCACGTGGGATAAGGAGACAACTGTTTTCTCTAAATCCTAAATAACTATTGCTCTAAGATGAAAAAAGAGAAGCTTAAGGTAACTAAAATGATCATCCATTTTACCCAGTGGAGTCTCTATTGATTGATTTAGCTGTAGAATCCATTTCTAATTTTGTAACAACATACTGAGCACTCATAAAATTTTAGATAATTCCATGTTTGGCTTACTTTTTAACAATTTTTTTTCAGTTCATTTCTCTGTTTTTAGATCATCTCTACAAGTTGCTGGTGAGGATTAGATTACTCAAAAATTTGAGCAGAGGAAGAAAGGTTTTTTATCTCATTTTTTTGTCTTCCTTGTTTAGTAGATGTAAAAACATCCATCTAAATAACCCCTGCGTTAAAACAAAATTAATTTACAGTTCTGTCAGGTTCTCTTAGAATTTTGTGTGACGTGCCTGCATGAACCTGAGTGACCTTTAAAGTGGAGAAACTACATGTTTTTTTTAATGTAAAAACATCTAAAAACATACAATTAGAAAGATTTGCTTCCTTGTGATGACAACATTCGGTTAATGACGATATCCGGTTACGCCACCGGAAGTCCCGCCGTAATGACAACATCCGGTTAATGACAATATCCGGTTAGTGACGATATCCGGTTATGCCGCGAGAAGTCCCACCTTAGGATGTCCTGCCACCGGAAGTCCCGCCCACCTGTCAAAATTTTCACACCTCGTTTGATTGAAGGATGTACATATAGTCTCTCGCAGCGTATGTCAGATAGATGAATGGGTGAATCTCTGAATGATGTATGAACGATGGTGTTTTGCATTTGTGTGAGTGTGGGTTGGATGTTGATTGTGCCCAGGTCGGGTGTAGCTGTGCCTGTGTTGCTGGTTGAGGTTGCTGCTTGAGCCTTTTTCACTCTTGAAGGGATGGACGTAAAGCTCCTTGTGTCATTGATTGGAGCGAACGCGTGCTTTAAATAGAGAAGGAGTTTCCGGTAGAAACTGACTGAAAGCAAGGAAAAAAAGGAAAAAGGCTCTCTGCAGGCTTAAGGGATGGAATTTCCGGTTACAAGTTGTGTCTGTGTGTGGGCCTGTACACACGCCGTGTCTTGCTTTCCACCAGCGTATGACGAAAAGAGTGTGCTTCTCTGGCACACAGCACCCACGCACGAACACGTACACATGCATAGCACACAAACACAACGCACATACACGAATGCACACACAGAAACAAAGAACAGACACACACAAATGTGGGGAGCAAAATGCATATATGATGTAAAAAGAAAAGTATGAATGTCAAATACCAGCATATGTCTGTCTAAATATTTCTCTAAATGTCTGTCCATGTGTCTGTGCATGTGTTCATCTAAGTGTTCGTCTAAGTGTTGAATCCGTCTGTCATACATATGGGTTTGTTGTCAATAACATTTGTTTATCCAATTTTTTTATTTTTATTTTTATTTTTGACAGTTTATTCACAAAAGAATGACAGGGTTTTAGGAACTCCTTGGGTGCGCGCCTTTTATTGCTCACAAAGTCCGGATGTATGATTGAAAAACTGAATAGTTTAAATTCAAGTGAGCGCGGAGTGGTCTGCAATTACCTTGGAGTCTAAATTAACTTTAAGAATGCACAAGAAAATTGATAGAATGCCCATAATTGAAGTGAGAATCCAGGTTTTATCTAATTTTTTTTCTTTTCTAGTTGAAGCTCAAATGTAGACTCTTGTGTAAATACAAAGTAAATACAAAGTCAGGTGTTTATATTTTCTTAACCATCAAAGGACAACTGGTATATTTAAGTCTGTATGGGGTTTAACTGAATGTTTAACTGAAGAACGTTTCTGAAAAGGTTTTAATCTACTCAGATCAGCTAAACTTCTCCATGTACCACTGACCAAATACTGAACCATCTGTCCCTTCCAGTTAGGAGTTGAAGCAGAGGCCCAGGCCCATAGCTGGGAAGCATCTTTAGGTTGTTCTCCTTAGGGCATAATTATGAACAAGAAGAAGAATACTTGCGAGTAGAAAGACCTTGGGTTATGCTTAGCTCTCACCCCCTGTTCCCTCCACAGGAAGTTCTTGATCCATTATATCAGAAGGGAAAAATAATGGAGCCTCAGGGATGGTGGATGGACATGTTGGAGGGCAGGCATGATCAGACTGGAAGGTTGTTGGTGTTACATCGCTGACTCTGCAGGATTTGGTTGACCTGTGTGGCGTAATGGGAAAAAGCTGTCTTTGAGGATTATTTGCAGTTTCATGTTTTGTCTTTTTATTATAAATAAGTGTAACTTTGCTTTATTATAAATTAAAATAGTTTTGTCAAATTTAATATTGCAATACTGTTAGCTCAGCTTCTGGGATAAATTGAGGGGATAGCTTTGAATAAGTCATTGCACCTCCTCAAATTGTTCACCTTTTTCACATTATGCCAACATCTAATCTGTTTTGTTGGAATGTTTTGTGATAGACCTGAATAAAGTAGTGCATAATTGTGAGCTGAAGGAAAATAATACATCGGTTTTCTAAACGTGTTCTGCTAATAGAAATCTAAACACCATGTATTCCCAAAATAGCCTTCAAAAGTCACACAATTGGTAAAAAAACACCACCATTGTGTAATTTACGTATGACTACAGCTGTTCTGCGAAGATCTTACAGGTTTGTTAGGGAATATTAGAGAACAAACTGCATCTTAAAGACCAAGATAGGCAGCAGACAGATCAGGGAGGAAGTTGTGGAAAAGTTTAAAGCAGGTTTAAGTTATAAAACAATATCCCAAGCTGTTCATTGCATGTTTTGAAAACAGACATGGCAGTCCACCTAAAGTGACAGCCAAAGCATTGAGAGTTTTAATTAGAGAAGCAGCAGAGAGGCCAACAATAACTCTGAAGGAGCTGCAGAGATCCATTGCTCAGGTGGGAGAATCTGACAGGACAGCTATTACTCCACAAATTTTATGTCTGTTGACGAGTGGCCAGAAGAAAGCCACTATTTAAAGAAAGCTAAAGTCTTGTATACAGCTTTTCACAAGCCATTTAGGGGAAATGGCAATTATCGGGCAGCAGCTGCTCTGGTCAGATGACACTAAAATCAAACGTTTTGCCTTACATGCAAAATAGCTGTGTGTGCGGGTTGGAAAACTAACACTGCACATCACCCTGAACACACTATCCCCAAAATGAAACATGGTGGTGGCAGCAGGGACAGGAGAGTTGGTCAGAGTTGATGGGAAGATGAATGAAGCTAAGTACAGAAGATGCCTGGGAGACAACCTGTTAGAAGCTGCAAAAGACTTGTGGGGTGAATTTTTATCTTCTACAACGATGAACATATTGCTAGAGTTCATTGGAGTGGTCCAGACCATAATCCAACAATCTGTTGCAAGATGATGGATGGTATGCATTCAATCTGACTAAGCTTGAGCCATTTGGCAGAAGAAGAATTGGAAAAAAAATAGTTTCTAGATGTGCAAAACTGGTAGAGATAATAAATCAATGAATCGGTCATTGAATCAATGAATTAATGAATGAATGAATAAATCAAACAATGAATAAATGAATAAATCAATCAATCAATCAATCAATCAATCAATCAATCAATCAATCAATCAATCAATCACTTTATACAGCTGAGTGTAAAACAAAATATTTTAAAGAGGTTAAAAACAACAAAGGATCAGAAGACTTGCAGCTGTAACTGCAGCAAAAAAGGAAGTCTGCAATTAATTGACTCAAGGGGGATGAATACAAATTCCTCACTTTCTAGGGACTTTTACATGGCACTGTACTTCTCCATTCCTGAGGAGGGTAGAACTGCTAACTAAAACATCTTTAGAGGAAACCTCGTCTACTCCATACAGGATGGTTGGCAAATATTTCTTCTCATCATTTGGATCTACTTGCACATAAACAGTTTTAAATCTCTTAGCACAAATTCTTTAATTATTCTCAATTTCTTCTACCCTAAATGTCATTGAATGCTGTTTAGTTTGATATTGTATGATACTGACTGCTGCTTACAAATCCCCAGAAGCCCACTTTAAGAAATCTAAATCTAAATTAAACAATGTCTGTTAAAACTGAAAGCCGGTAATTTTACTCAAATAAAAAACGGCTTTAAGCCCAGTTATCTTTACGGCCATTTCAGCTACAGAGCATTTCAATATCCTGGCAATGATGTACAGCAAAAATAGGAAAGTGTAGTTAAGCAGTCAGGAGAAAAACTTTCCTTTTTAAGCCATCAATAATGGATGTTTTGTCAGATGATGTTGTACTAATATAAACTCTGCATTTTATTTAAGCAGAATAAGTAATCATACAATGTCTTTCCTTATAAAGTAGAGAATTATGTCAAAAGGAGCAGTTTTATTGGGAGTCCAGACATAATATAGTCAGTTTTAATCTGACCTAAACTTTTACTTGTGAAGAGGAAACTTGCACAAAGCTGACTCAGCAGGATAATATCAGACTGTTTCATGTCTTTATCTCCAAAGACTAAATAATTAATTAATTACTTTAGTCCTGCCAGAGCTGTTGATTAAACAGATCAGTTTCTGGATGAAGGAGATGAAACACATTGCTGAAATTTCTGATTGCTGGAATAATTGAGTAATTGAACTCTGAGGCACTGTTGAAAAAATAAATAGTAAGGATTCCATGCCTAGTCACTTATCTCAATGATAAACAACTAATAATTGTTTCTCGGATATTGTGTAGCGTTATCATAGAGTGTGTGCAGTAGGTAGGAAATAAAACGTTATGCAACCTATTTTAGGGTTTTTATGCTTACAGCTGAAAGTTTTGCTCAGTTTCCTCTTTGTTTACAAAAAGGTAAAAACCTAATCCTGTCAGGGCTTACATGGAGACCCATATTTTCACTGCTAATCCTCTAAGGCTTCAGGCAGTATAGAGTAATATATTTCTAGATGCAATGAGCCCATTTTTAACAGGATTCAGACATTTAGAAGTCCGCAGGTGAATGTTGATCCTTAGTTTTCCTCATCCAAATTGCAAAGCACTAAAACCACTTCTGTTTTTGGTTTTGTACCATCCACCAGGCCCTTACTCTCAATTTTTAGATCAGTTTTCAGACTTAGATTTAGTGTTAAATACAGATAAAGTTATTATAGTGGGGGATTTAACATTCATGTTGACACTGAAAGTGATAGCTTAAATATAGCCTTTAATGGTAGCTTAGACTCAATTAGCTTTACTCAAAACATTAACAAACCTACCCACGTTTGTCTTCATTCTCTGGACCTTGTGCTGACATATGGCATTGAGTGTAAAGACATAACAATATTTTCTCACAACCCTGTGCTGTCTGACCATTTTTTAATAACCTTTGAGTTTAATTTAACTGAGTACTCCACACCTGAAAGAAAATTGCATTATAGTAAATCATTATCAGACAATGCTGTAACAACCTTTAAAGAATCTGTTCCACTTTTAATTTCCTCATTATCACAGAAAAACACAGTGGAGGGCAATAATTTTGTTTCTTCCCTTTCAAAAATTTGATTCTCTTGTTCAGAGTGTTACTTCATCATTGCGTGGTGCATTAGACAATGCAGCCCCCTTTGAAAAGAAGGTAATTATTCATAGGAGGCTGGCTCCCTGGTTTAATTCAGAGCTGCGTACTTTAAAGCACAATGTTAGAAATTGGAGCGAAAATGGCGCTCTACAAACCTAGAGGATTCCTACTTAATCTGGAAAAATAGCCTACTGTTGTATAAAAAGACACTTCACCAAGCTAGAACAGCTTATTTCTCATCCTTAATAGAAGAGAACAAGAACAATCCTAGGTTTCTCTTTAGTACAGTTGCTAAACTTACACAGAGTCATAGCTCTGTTGAGCCATCCATTCCCCTTAGCTCTCAACAGTCATGACTTTATGGGATTCTTCCAAAATAAAATTAATTCTATTAAGAAGAAAATCTTTGACATACTCCCGAAGATGATTACTTCATCCTCAACAAGTGAGACAACATTGGAAGGAACGGTAGAACCTGATCTGTGTTTTGGACTGTTTTTGATCCTGTGGGGCTTCCTGAGTTATCAGAATATTTAGCTTCATCTAAACCTTCAACTTGCATGTTGAACCCAATCCCAACCAAATTATTTAAGGAAGCGTTCCCTCTGATTACCAGCCCCATTTTAGATATGATTAATCTATCCTTAGTAAATGGATATGTACCACAAGCTTTTAAGGTAGCTGTAATTAAACCTTTACTTAAGAAAACCTTCGCTTGATCGAAATGACTTATAATTACAGACCTATATCCAATCTTCCATTCTTATCTAAAATTCTTGAGAAAATAGTTGCTAATCAAATGTGTGAGCATTTACACAGCAATGACCTGTTTGAAGAGTTTCAGTCAGGTTTCAGAGCTCATCATTGCACTGAAACAGCTCTGCTGAAAGTCACTAATGATATTCTTATTGCCTCAGATAATGGACTTGTGTCTGTACTGGTTCTGTTAGATCTCAGTGCTGCATTTGATACAGTCGATCATAATATTGTCTTAGAAAGGCTGGGATATGCTGTAGGGATCAGGGGAACAGCGCTAGGCTGGTTTAAATCTTATTTGTCTGACAGATTAGAGTTTGTTCATGTAAATCATCTTTAAACACCAGGGTTAATTGTGGAGTACCACAGGGTTCAGTACTTGGGCCAATTCTCTTTACTATATATATGCTTCCAATAGGTAAAATTATCAGGCAGCATAAAATAAATTTTCACTGTTACGCTGATGACACTCAGCTTTACTCATCCATAAATCCTGGTGAGCCCAACCAGTTAGATAGACTACAAGCATGTCTTGAAGACATAAAAACTTGGATGACTTTAAATTTTCTGCTTCTAAATTCAGACAAGACAGAAGTTGTCGTCTTGGACCGGAGTCTTTAAAAAAGAAACTGCTTAGTCAATCACTTAACCTGGATGGCATTAAATTGACCTCCTATAATAAAGTAAAAAACCTTGGTGCTATTTTTGACCAGGACATGTCATTTAAATCCCATATTAAACAGGTTTCTAGGATTTCCTTTTTTTCATCTCCGGAACAAAATTAGAAATATCCTGTCCAGGATTGATGCTGAAAAACTAGTCCATGCATTTGTTACTTCAAGGCTGGACTATTGTAATTCTTTACTATCAGGATGTCCACAAAATGCAGTTAAAAGCCTTCAGCTGATTCAAAATGATACAGCAAGAGTTCCGATGAAAATTATAAATAGAGATCATATTTCTCCTATTTTAGCTTCCCTTCATTGGCTCGCTTTTAAATCCAGAATAGAATTTAAAATTATTCTCCTCACATATAAAGGCCTTAATGATCTAGCTCCATCATACATCAGAGATCTGATTGTTCCATACGTTCCTAACAGTGCACTTCATTCTCAGACTGCAGGTTTACTGGTGGTTCCTAGAGTCTCTAGAAGTAGAATGGGAGGCAGATCCTTTAGTTATCAGGCTCCTCTCCTGTGGAACCAGCTCCCACTTTTAGTCCGTGAGGCGGACACCCTGTCTACTTTTAAGGCTAGGCTTAAAACTTTCCTTTTTGATAAAGCTTATAGTTAGACTGGCTTAGGTTATCCTGAGCTATCTCCCTTATTTTACCTCCGTCTTCTTCTCCCCTTGTTGGATGGAGTAAGGGGGAGTCAGGTTTAGCCTAAACCGGCTCAGTTATGGTTGAGGTGCAAACACACCCTCCATTTCTGCTACCTGTATGACCCCTCTCTTTTCCAATGGTTATGGTCAATCTGACAGAGAGAGGTTATCCAATCGTTGTGGTTTTTAGTATAACAATGGCCATCAGTGGGCTCTAGATGGACAAACTGTCTACTTTTAAGGCTAGGCTTAAAACTTTCCTTTTTGATAAAGCTTATAGTTAGAGTGGCTTAGGTTATCCTGAGCTATCTCTGTAGTTATGCTGTTATAGGCTTAGGCTGCTGGAGGACATAATGACCACTTTCACCTTCTACGCTACTTTCTCACACTACTCTTCAATTTTGTATTATTTGCTGTTATTTCCGCTTTTAACTTTGTTCTCTCTCTTTTCTCTTCCTAGAAGCTACACCTGGCCTGACTCTGTGTCTACCTGTAACACCTTTCTGGAGAGGGGCATCGTCCGAGCTTCTGCTGGCAACAGCTTAATGCTCACCCTCTACCGATGATCCACATGGCCCTGTCGTTCAGTGTTTAACCCTTTCTCTCTCCTAGACATAGCTACTGACTGAGCTTTTACTGTAACTAACTCTTATGTGCTCTCTAAACTTGAAAACTGGCTCAGAGTTTATCTGTTCCTTTTTTCTAGGTGAAACGACTAAAGGAGCTACATCGTTAACATTTACCTTTTCCTTCCCATAGAAAGTACTCCTGGATCAGTGCTCCTTTGTTCTCTTTGTGTCTTTGCTCTGTTCTCTCTAACCCCCAGTCAGTCGTGGCAGATGGCCGCTCACACTGAGCCTGGTTCTGCTGGAGGTTTCTTCCCTTTAAAAAGGGAAATTTTTCCTCTCCACTGTTGCTACATGCATGCTCAGTATGAGGGATTGCTGCAAAGTCAACGCCAGTGACTGTCCACTGTCTCTACATGCTCATCCAGGAGGAGTGAATGCTGCAAGTCACTGACTGGATGCAATCTGCTGGGTTTCCT
The DNA here is from genome assembly GCA_036173005.1 of Crenichthys baileyi. Taxonomy (NCBI): domain Eukaryota; kingdom Metazoa; phylum Chordata; class Actinopteri; order Cyprinodontiformes; family Goodeidae; genus Crenichthys; species Crenichthys baileyi. The sequence goes on along the minus strand of JAHHUM010002946.1, from coordinate 140,499 downwards.
TAGATAGAAAACCTTTTAATCCAATTTGAATAAATAACAGAATCTGACTGCACTGTTCAATGATTAAGATTAATTGGAATGTATGTACCTGACTTTTGTGAAGTGCCTTGAGACGACAAGTGTTGTGAATTGGCGCTATATAAATAAACTGAATTGAATTGAATTGAATTGAATTAAATTTTACTGAGGAAGACAAATGAAGAAAAGGTCATTTTAAAATACACACACATAGAAACCTCTACCAGTTTATTAACTTTAGACTGCATGGATTTAATTTGCCAATGCAAAGCACTCTGCAAACACTGATATAATAACACTGTACAACAGATTTGGACTCTGTCTGCACCATGGCTTATGTGGTCACTAGAGAAATCCGTTCCGTCTGCATAAATATCATGCATGAGTTCTCAGGCTGAAATTAAGAGATTGCAGCGCAGTAACATGAAGTTTGATTGATGATTAATAGATGTAGTTAAACTGATCTCCTGAGGTGCAGATCCCCATGAAGAGCTCCAGCAGCTGTTTGAATGACAGCATGGCTCTTCGTTAGCACTTATCCCACATCCAGGCACTCCATCGCCCTTCTCGTGCCCGCCTCCCCTCTTGCTAATGAAGCATGTTCTGAGTTTTAGGTGGCTATCTTGCAAAGCCTACTGCTTTGCATATCTCATACATCTTACGCAAAAGGAACTTAACATGATCCCTATTATCCCTCAAAGCTTTGTCACCTGGTTCTTTCCCCCGTCATTGTGACATCAACAAGCTCTGGACCTTCCCTTAATGGAATTATTCCACATGTTTGCCAGAGGGGATGTGTGTGTCGCCTAGAATGGTTTTGTATCTGTATGATGTGGCCAGATGTGTGTGCGTTACCTCTGCACAGGCCATATTTTGTGGTGAAGGAGATCAGTCTAACTCTGCTGCATCTGGGGGTGCTGCCAAGGCCCGGAAGGAATCTGGGAGTCTGTTACACAAAAATAGGAATATAATCCATGCAGCCTGCTGTAAAAGTAGAGAGAGTTGTTCTAAAATCTCAACAGTTTAAACCTGCAGGGAGGAGCCGGAGCCAAAGTTGGCTAAAGGTCGGGTCCATAAGCTAAGCTGCCCATTTCTTTAAAAGGTTTTTCTTGACACGCTTACACCATGGTGTTAATACTGTTTCCCTTTTAAGGCATTTTAAGGTTTTGTATTGTAGTGTAATGAATTTAGGACGTACCCTTAAATATTTAGCTCTTTCTCACTTCCAACTGTGAGATGTTTGAAGGGTTTCTTGCATGTTGAGCCTATTTCAAGTCATCTCAGCATCTCATTGAGATCAGGACCTGGGCTTTGACTTGGTCCTGGACTTGCCATTTCATAATTCTCAGCCAGTCCTTGGTGAATTTACTGGTATGGTTTTATTCAATGAGTGTGAGCTGACCAGGTTCTGCGCCAGCAAAGTAGGAAATGGAAAATACTGTATATTCTGTACTGTTTTATTTTATTTCCATACATTTTGAAACCTGGAAAACGTTTCAAATTCCTGAATTTCCCAGCTGTGTTGGAGCCCTGTAGACAGCCCCTTTTAAGCGGTTACCTTACTTTTGTTAAATAATGTGTTTAAATATACAGTACAGACCAAATGGTTATGTTTTCTTACAATGTTTACACTTTGGACAACACAACAGGACAACACATATATATATACATATACATACAACACATATATATATATATTATGGCAAAAACCTAGAATATAAGACATATTTTCAGTTGTTTCACACTTTTTTGTTCAGTATATAATTACACATGTGTTAATTCATAGTTTTGATGCCTTCAGTGTAAGCTACAACATTCATAGTCATAAAAATAAGGACAGCTCTTTGAATGAGAAGGTGTGTCCAAACTTTTGGTCTGTACTGTATAGTATCAGAAACTCTAATATATTATATAGTATTGTTATGATTTACAGCAAAACAGATATGTCCTGCAAATATGTTAACGAAATTAAAAATCATGAAGTATCACACTGCAATGGTTCCATTATCAAGTTATCATCTTAAAGTGGCTTCCTAGCACCCATATATATATATTACAGTATTACTCAACAACCTCTCAGGTTTTGCAGATATTTCACTACTTTTATTTTGTGCTCTAGTAAAGACAGAGAGAGAAAAAAAAACGTTTTTTCTCCGCTCCTTTAATTCAAGAGCTACCCTGTAGCTTATCTCTGGAAATCATCTACACATCCTGCAGCCTCAAATCTAAAGCCACATCAGTGTTCCCTGGATCTTTGTAGGACCCGGCACGCTATTTTTATTCTCCTCACACAGTGTTCAACTTCGTCTCTCTCACAGGTGGAGAGTGGCCTTGCCGACTTCGCTCACTGTTGTTTGGTATTCCAGTGTTCACGCAGGCAGGTAGAGTTTGTTCTTAACTTTTACTCTTAGGTGGCAACAGAGGAGGTTTTAATGTCAGGGGCAGAAACAGGCAGTGACAGAATCTCCCCAGTGACTCTTTATGGAGTCTTCCTGAAAAACAAAGTCAATAAGACTTTGAGCGCAGATATTGATTACCTGTCTCCAACTATGAGGCAGGACTGGTGATACATCGAGGATGAGGAGAAAGCTGAGCTAGAGCATGTGATAGGTGATATGAGGGATATAAGGAAGGAGTTTGAAACTGCAAGGAGAGGGAGAGCACTGGTGTTTTGATGCTTCTGGAATTTGCAGACATCAGTGAGATGTAGGTGCTTGAGGGGGAGGTTTACTGCTGTTTTCAGTTGTGGTTGTGAGGGGAACAAGAATGAAAGCAGGAAGCTAGAACACCACAGCACTGAGCAGCAAGTGTGAAACTTTCATTTCTAAAAATAAAATGGATGTATAACAACTACCTCTTCACAGATCTGCAAGAGAGCGCCTTAAAGTTATTAAATGTATGAGGTAGGGATGTTTTGATCTGACCCAAGGTATCAAATTATTCTGTTAATCAAATCTGGGTTTTCTGCTTAGGATATAAGCTCTTTTCACCTTTTATGATAATGATGAAAGAGAGGGAGGCAGGCTGCAGCTGCTCCCTGTCAAGCGACACATTATGTTAGCTGTGCTCCTATATCCTTAGATAGCTCTTGATGTAGGAGAGAGCTGCACAGAGAAGCTTAAACACTAGTCATTAAGTTTTTCGACATTTGGAACATCATTTTGTGTTTTCGATGTTGGGGAACAGGTTTTCCTGTAGGTTCCTGTCTGCACCTGATTAAGTCAAACTCCACTGAAATATGTTAGGAGCTGAATTATTGAGTCATATCAAAACAGAGAGTAAGCACACTAATTATAGCCTAGCACCTCAACAAACTGCTCCAGATATAACGATGGTCAGCAGAAAAGAGATGCACGTTTTTTGTTTTTTTAAATGTTTTGGCACTAGTAGCCTTCGTTTTTTAAGCTGACCAACAGGAAATGGAGAGAGAGTGAAAGACATGCAACATGGTCAACGGGCCGGGACTCCGAACTAGATGTATCAACTAACTGAGACTGGTCATCTTTCTTCAAGTGTCTCGTTCTGCCTGAGGCATATTTATGCTTGGTTTTTAAAAAATGTCCTTGTACCTTTGGTTGTATGTTTACAGTTATTGTCCTGCTGAATGAATAACCTCTGAACTGATCTCAAGTCATTCTCAGCCTCTAATGGGTTTTCTTCCAGGATTGCCTTGTATTCATATTAATCCATCTTTATATCAACTCTAATCAGTTTTAATACCCCTGCTGAGAAAAAACCATCCCCACATCATGATGTTGCTACTACCACGTTTCATGGTGGTGATGTCCAGTGTTGGTCTTCTACCCAATATGGAATTTACATGTCAGTCAGAAAGGTAAACCTTTGGTCCAATTTGACCAAAGGCATTTGATTGCACTGACATTTTTATATAAAAGGTGCTATGCCACACTTTTTACTTTTTTTTTGAAAAGGTTAGGGAAAACATGCCTCTTTTTCATTCTACTACACAATTAAGCCCTAATTATCCATCCCCCAATAAATGAATTGAATGTTGTGGTTGTAATGTGACATAATCTCTCAAGCTCACTGTCAGAGTTAGACACACTGATAAACTCAGAGAAGGTATGCGATGAAGACACAAGCGAGTCAAAGTTATCTTCATGGCCATAGGTGAGGGTAGGAATGTAGACCGACTGGTAAATCGAGAGCTTCGCATTTCGGTTCAGCTCTCTCTTCACCACAACGGACCGGGACAGCGCCCCCATTACTGCGGCAGCCTCACCGATCCGTCTGTCAATCTCCCGCTCCATTCTTTCCCCACTTGAGATACTTAAACTCCTCCACTTGAGGCAGGAACTCCCCTCCAACCTGAAGAGGACAAGCCACCCTTTTCCGGTCGAGAACCATGGCCTCGGACTTGGAGGAGCTCATCCTCATCCCTCATCCAATGGGATTATTCCACATGTTCGCCAGAGGGGATGTGTGTGTCGCCTAGAATGGTTTTGTATCTGTATGATGTGGCCAGATGTGTGTGTGTTACCTCTGCACAGGCCATATTTTGTGGTGAAGGAGGTCAGTCTAACTCTGCTGCATCTGGGGGTGCTGCCAAGGCCCGGAAGGAATCTGGGAGTCTGTTACACAAAAATAGGAATATAATCAATGCAGCCTGCTGTAAAAGTAGAGAGAGTTGTTCTAAAATCTCAACAGTTTAAAACTGCAGGGAGGAGCCAGAGCCAAAGTTGGCTAAAGGTCGGGTCCATAAGCTAAGCTGCCCATTTCTTTAAAAGGTTTTTCTTGACACCCTTACACCATGGTGTTAATACTGTTTCCTTTTTAAGGCATTTTAAGGTTTTGTATTGTAGTGTAATGAATTTAGGACGTACCCTTAAATATTTAGCTCTTTCTCACTTCCAACTGTGAGATGTTTGAAGGGTTTCTTGCATGTTGAGCCTATTTCAAGTCATCTCAGCATCTCATTGAGATCAGGACCTGGGCTTTGACTTGGTCCTGGACTTGCCATTTCATAATTCTCAGCCAGTCCTTGGTGAATTTACTGGTATGGTTTTATTCAATGAGTGTGAGCTGACCAGGTTCTGCGCCAGCAAAGTAGGAAATGGAAAATACTGTATATTCTGTACTGTTTTATTTTATTTCCATACATTTTGAAACCTGGAAAACGTTTCAAATTCCTGAATTTCCCAGCTGTGTTGGAGCCCTGTAGACAGCCCCTTTTAAGCGGTTACCTTACTTTTGTTAAATAATGTGTTTAAATATACAGTACAGACCAAATGGTTATGTTTTCTTACAATGTTTACACTTTGGACAACACAACAGGACAACACATATATATATACATATACATACAACACATATATATATATATTATGGCAAAAACCTAGAATATAAGACATATTTTCAGTTGTTTCACACTTTTTTGTTCAGTATATAATTACACATGTGTTAATTCATAGTTTTGATGCCTTCAGTGTAAGCTACAACATTCATAGTCATAAAAATAAGGACAGCTCTTTGAATGAGAAGGTGTGTCCAAACTTTTGGTCTGTACTGTATAGTATCAGAAACTCTAATATATTATATAGTATTGTTATGATTTACAGCAAAACAGATATGTCCTGCAAATATGTTAACGAATTAAAAATCATGAAGTATCACACTGCAATGGTTCCATTATCAAGTTATCATCTTAAAGTGGCTTCCTAGCACCCATATATATATATTACAGTATTACTCAACAACCTCTCAGGTTTTGCAGATATTTCACTACTTTTATTTTGTGCTCTAGTAAAGACAGAGAGAGAAAAAAAAACGTTTTTTCTCCGCTCCTTTAATTCAAGAGCTACCCTGTAGCTTATCTCTGGAAATCATCTACACATCCTGCAGCCTCAAATCTAAAGCCACATCAGTGTTCCCTGGATCTTTGTAGGACCCGGCACGCTATTTTTATTCTCCTCACACAGTGTTCAACTTCGTCTCTCTCACAGGTGGAGAGTGGCCTTGCCGACTTCGCTCACTGTTGTTTGGTATTCCAGTGTTCACGCAGGCAGGTAGAGTTTGTTCTTAACTTTTACTCTTAGGTGGCAACAGAGGAGGTTTTAATGTCAGGGGCAGAAACAGGCAGTGACAGAATCTCCCCAGTGACTCTTTATGGAGTCTTCCTGAAAAACAAAGTCAATAAGACTTTGAGCGCAGATATTGATTACCTGTCTCCAACTATGAGGCAGGACTGGTGATACATCGAGGATGAGGAGAAAGCTGAGCTAGAGCATGTGATAGGTGATATGAGGGATATAAGGAAGGAGTTTGAAACTGCAAGGAGAGGGAGAGCACTGGTGTTTTGATGCTTCTGGAATTTGCAGACATCAGTGAGATGTAGGTGCTTGAGGGGGAGGTTTACTGCTGTTTTCAGTTGTGGTTGTGAGGGGAACAAGAATGAAAGCAGGAAGCTAGAACACCACAGCACTGAGCAGCAAGTGTGAAACTTTCATTTCTAAAAATAAAATGGATGTATAACAACTACCTCTTCACAGATCTGCAAGAGAGCGCCTTAAAGTTATTAAATGTATGAGGTAGGGATGTTTTGATCTGACCCAAGGTATCAAATTATTCTGTTAATCAAATCTGGGTTTTCTGCTTAGGATATAAGCTCTTTTCACCTTTTATGATAATGATGAAAGAGAGGGAGGCAGGCTGCAGCTGCTCCCTGTCAAGCGACACATTATGTTAGCTGTGCTCCTATATCCTTAGATAGCTCTTGATGTAGGAGAGAGCTGCACAGAGAAGCTTAAACACTAGTCATTAAGTTTTTCGACATTTGGAACATCATTTTGTGTTTTCGATGTTGGGGAACAGGTTTTCCTGTAGGTTCCTGTCTGCACCTGATTAAGTCAAACTCCACTGAAATATGTTAGGAGCTGAATTATTGAGTCATATCAAAACAGAGAGTAAGCACACTAATTATAGCCTAGCACCTCAACAAACTGCTCCAGATATAACGATGGTCAGCAGAAAAGAGATGCACGTTTTTTGTTTTTTTAAATGTTTTGGCACTAGTAGCCTTCGTTTTTTAAGCTGACCAACAGGAAATGGAGAGAGAGTGAAAGACATGCAACATGGTCAACGGGCCGGGACTCCGAACTAGATGTATCAACTAACTGAGACTGGTCATCTTTCTTCAAGTGTCTCGTTCTGCCTGAGGCATATTTATGCTTGGTTTTTAAAAAATGTCCTTGTACCTTTGGTTGTATGTTTACAGTTATTGTCCTGCTGAATGAATAACCTCTGAACTGATCTCAAGTCATTCTCAGCCTCTAATGGGTTTTCTTCCAGGATTGCCTTGTATTCATATTAATCCATCTTTATATCAACTCTAATCAGTTTTAATACCCCTGCTGAGAAAAAACCATCCCCACATCATGATGTTGCTACTACCACGTTTCATGGTGGTGATGTCCAGTGTTGGTCTTCTACCCAATATGGAATTTACATGTCAGTCAGAAAGGTAAACCTTTGGTCCAATTTGACCAAAGGCATTTGATTGCACTGACATTTTTATATAAAAGGTGCTATGCCACACTTTTTACTTTTTTTTTGAAAAGGTTAGGGAAAACATGCCTCTTTTTCATTCTACTACACAATTAAGCCCTAATTATCCATCCCCCAATAAATGAATTGAATGTTGTGGTTGTAATGTGACATAATCTCTCAAGCTCACTGTCAGAGTTAGACACACTGATAAACTCAGAGAAGGTATGCGATGAAGACACAAGCGAGTCAAAGTTATCTTCATGGCCATAGGTGAGGGTAGGAATGTAGACCGACTGGTAAATCGAGAGCTTCGCATTTCGGTTCAGCTCTCTCTTCACCACAACGGACCGGGACAGCGCCCCCATTACTGCGGCAGCCTCACCGATCCGTCTGTCAATCTCCCGCTCCATTCTTTCCCCACTTGAGATACTTAAACTCCTCCACTTGAGGCAGGAACTCCCCTCCAACCTGAAGAGGACAAGCCACCCTTTTCCGGTCGAGAACCATGGCCTCGGACTTGGAGGAGCTCATCCTCATCCCTCATCCAATGGGATTATTCCACATGTTCGCCAGAGGGGATGTGTGTGTCGCCTAGAATGGTTTTGTATCTGTATGATGTGGCCAGATGTGTGTGTGTTACCTCTGCACAGGCCATATTTTGTGGTGAAGGAGGTCAGTCTAACTCTGCTGCATCTGGGGGTGCTGCCAAGGCCCGGAAGGAATCTGGGAGTCTGTTACACAAAAATAGGAATATAATCAATGCAGCCTGCTGTAAAAGTAGAGAGAGTTGTTCTAAAATCTCAACAGTTTAAAACTGCAGGGAGGAGCCAGAGCCAAAGTTGGCTAAAGGTCGGGTCCATAAGCTAAGCTGCCCATTTCTTTAAAAGGTTTTTCTTGACACCCTTACACCATGGTGTTAATACTGTTTCCTTTTTAAGGCATTTTAAGGTTTTGTATTGTAGTGTAATGAATTTAGGACGTACCCTTAAATATTTAGCTCTTTCTCACTTCCAACTGTGAGATGTTTGAAGGGTTTCTTGCATGTTGAGCCTATTTCAAGTCATCTCAGCATCTCATTGAGATCAGGACCTGGGCTTTGACTTGGTCCTGGACTTGCCATTTCATAATTCTCAGCCAGTCCTTGGTGAATTTACTGGTATGGTTTTATTCAATGAGTGTGAGCTGACCAGGTTCTGCGCCAGCAAAGTAGGAAATGGAAAATACTGTATATTCTGTACTGTTTTATTTTATTTCCATACATTTTGAAACCTGGAAAACGTTTCAAATTCCTGAATTTCCCAGCTGTGTTGGAGCCCTGTAGACAGCCCCTTTTAAGCGGTTACCTTACTTTTGTTAAATAATGTGTTTAAATATACAGTACAGACCAAATGGTTATGTTTTCTTACAATGTTTACACTTTGGACAACACAACAGGACAACACATATATATATACATATACATACAACACATATATATATATATTATGGCAAAAACCTAGAATATAAGACATATTTTCAGTTGTTTCACACTTTTTTGTTCAGTATATAATTACACATGTGTTAATTCATAGTTTTGATGCCTTCAGTGTAAGCTACAACATTCATAGTCATAAAAATAAGGACAGCTCTTTGAATGAGAAGGTGTGTCCAAACTTTTGGTCTGTACTGTATAGTATCAGAAACTCTAATATATTATATAGTATTGTTATGATTTACAGCAAAACAGATATGTCCTGCAAATATGTTAACGAAATTAAAAATCATGAAGTATCACACTGCAATGGTTCCATTATCAAGTTATCATCTTAAAGTGGCTTCCTAGCACCCATATATATATATTACAGTATTACTCAACAACCTCTCAGGTTTTGCAGATATTTCACTACTTTTATTTTGTGCTCTAGTAAAGACAGAGAGAGAAAAAAAAACGTTTTTTCTCCGCTCCTTTAATTCAAGAGCTACCCTGTAGCTTATCTCTGGAAATCATCTACACATCCTGCAGCCTCAAATCTAAAGCCACATCAGTGTTCCCTGGATCTTTGTAGGACCCGGCACGCTATTTTTATTCTCCTCACACAGTGTTCAACTTCGTCTCTCTCACAGGTGGAGAGTGGCCTTGCCGACTTCGCTCACTGTTGTTTGGTATTCCAGTGTTCACGCAGGCAGGTAGAGTTTGTTCTTAACTTTTACTCTTAGGTGGCAACAGAGGAGGTTTTAATGTCAGGGGCAGAAACAGGCAGTGACAGAATCTCCCCAGTGACTCTTTATGGAGTCTTCCTGAAAAACAAAGTCAATAAGACTTTGAGCGCAGATATTGATTACCTGTCTCCAACTATGAGGCAGGACTGGTGATACATCGAGGATGAGGAGAAAGCTGAGCTAGAGCATGTGATAGGTGATATGAGGGATATAAGGAAGGAGTTTGAAACTGCAAGGAGAGGGGAGAGCACTGGTGTTTTGATGCTTCTGGAATTTGCAGACATCAGTGAGATGTAGGTGCTTGAGGGGGAGGTTTACTGCTGTTTTCAGTTGTGGTTGTGAGGGGAACAAGAATGAAAGCAGGAAGCTAGAACACCACAGCACTGAGCAGCAAGTGTGAAACTTTCATTTCTAAAAATAAAATGGATGTATAACAACTACCTCTTCACAGATCTGCAAGAGAGCGCCTTAAAGTTATTAAATGTATGAGGTAGGGATGTTTTGATCTGACCCAAGGTATCAAATTATTCTGTTAATCAAATCTGGGTTTTCTGCTTAGGATATAAGCTCTTTTCACCTTTTATGATAATGATGAAAGAGAGGGAGGCAGGCTGCAGCTGCTCCCTGTCAAGCGACACATTATGTTAGCTGTGCTCCTATATCCTTAGATAGCTCTTGATGTAGGAGAGAGCTGCACAGAGAAGCTTAAACACTAGTCATTAAGTTTTTCGACATTTGGAACATCATTTTGTGTTTTCGATGTTGGGGAACAGGTTTTCCTGTAGGTTCCTGTCTGCACCTGATTAAGTCAAACTCCACTGAAATATGTTAGGAGCTGAATTATTGAGTCATATCAAAACAGAGAGTAAGCACACTAATTATAGCCTAGCACCTCAACAAACTGCTCCAGATATAACGATGGTCAGCAGAAAAGAGATGCACGTTTTTTGTTTTTTTAAATGTTTTGGCACTAGTAGCCTTCGTTTTTTAAGCTGACCAACAGGAAATGGAGAGAGAGTGAAAGACATGCAACATGGTCAACGGGCCGGGACTCCGAACTAGATGTATCAACTAACTGAGACTGGTCATCTTTCTTCAAGTGTCTCGTTCTGCCTGAGGCATATTTATGCTTGGTTTTTAAAAAATGTCCTTGTACCTTTGGTTGTATGTTTACAGTTATTGTCCTGCTGAATGAATAACCTCTGAACTGATCTCAAGTCATTCTCAGCCTCTAATGGGTTTTCTTCCAGGATTGCCTTGTATTCATATTAATCCATCTTTATATCAACTCTAATCAGTTTTAATACCCCTGCTGAGAAAAAACCATCCCCACATCATGATGTTGCTACTACCACGTTTCATGGTGGTGATGTCCAGTGTTGGTCTTCTACCCAATATGGAATTTACATGTCAGTCAGAAAGGTAAACCTTTGGTCCAATTTGACCAAAGGCATTTGATTGCACTGACATTTTTATATAAAAGGTGCTATGCCACACTTTTTACTTTTTTTTTGAAAAGGTTAGGGAAAACATGCCTCTTTTTCATTCTACTACACAATTAAGCCCTAATTATCCATCCCCCAATAAATGAATTGAATGTTGTGGTTGTAATGTGACATAATCTCTCAAGCTCACTGTCAGAGTTAGACACACTGATAAACTCAGAGAAGGTATGCGATGAAGACACAAGCGAGTCAAAGTTATCTTCATGGCCATAGGTGAGGGTAGGAATGTAGACCGACTGGTAAATCGAGAGCTTCGCATTTCGGTTCAGCTCTCTCTTCACCACAACGGACCGGGACAGCGCCCCCATTACTGCGGCAGCCTCACCGATCCGTCTGTCAATCTCCCGCTCCATTCTTTCCCCACTTGAGATACTTAAACTCCTCCACTTGAGGCAGGAACTCCCCTCCAACCTGAAGAGGACAAGCCACCCTTTTCCGGTCGAGAACCATGGCCTCGGACTTGGAGGAGCTCATCCTCATCCCTCATCCAATGGAATTATTCCACATGTTTGCCAGAGGGGATGTGTGTGTCGCCTAGAATGGTTTTGTATCTGTATGATGTGGCCAGATGTGTGTGCGTTACCTCTGCACAGGCCATATTTTGTGGTGAAGGAGATCAGTCTAACTCTGCTGCATCTGGGGGTGCTGCCAAGGCCCGGAAGGAATCTGGGAGTCTGTTACACAAAAATAGGAATATAATCCATGCAGCCTGCTGTAAAAGTAGAGAGAGTTGTTCTAAAATCTCAACAGTTTAAACCTGCAGGGAGGAGCCGGAGCCAAAGTTGGCTAAAGGTCGGGTCCATAAGCTAAGCTGCCCATTTCTTTAAAAGGTTTTTCTTGACACGCTTACACCATGGTGTTAATACTGTTTCCCTTTTAAGGCATTTTAAGGTTTTGTATTGTAGTGTAATGAATTTAGGACGTACCCTTAAATATTTAGCTCTTTCTCACTTCCAACTGTGAGATGTTTGAAGGGTTTCTTGCATGTTGAGCCTATTTCAAGTCATCTCAGCATCTCATTGAGATCAGGACCTGGGCTTTGACTTGGTCCTGGACTTGCCATTTCATAATTCTCAGCCAGTCCTTGGTGAATTTACTGGTATGGTTTTATTCAATGAGTGTGAGCTGACCAGGTTCTGCGCCAGCAAAGTAGGAAATGGAAAATACTGTATATTCTGTACTGTTTTATTTTATTTCCATACATTTTGAAACCTGGAAAACGTTTCAAATTCCTGAATTTCCCAGCTGTGTTGGAGCCCTGTAGACAGCCCCTTTTAAGCGGTTACCTTACTTTTGTTAAATAATGTGTTTAAATATACAGTACAGACCAAATGGTTATGTTTTCTTACAATGTTTACACTTTGGACAACACAACAGGACAACACATATATATATACATATACATACAACACATATATATATATATTATGGCAAAAACCTAGAATATAAGACATATTTTCAGTTGTTTCACACTTTTTTGTTCAGTATATAATTACACATGTGTTAATTCATAGTTTTGATGCCTTCAGTGTAAGCTACAACATTCATAGTCATAAAAATAAGGACAGCTCTTTGAATGAGAAGGTGTGTCCAAACTTTTGGTCTGTACTGTATAGTATCAGAAACTCTAATATATTATATAGTATTGTTATGATTTACAGCAAAACAGATATGTCCTGCAAATATGTTAACGAAATTAAAAATCATGAAGTATCACACTGCAATGGTTCCATTATCAAGTTATCATCTTAAAGTGGCTTCCTAGCACCCATATATATATATTACAGTATTACTCAACAACCTCTCAGGTTTTGCAGATATTTCACTACTTTTATTTTGTGCTCTAGTAAAGACAGAGAGAGAAAAAAAAACGTTTTTTCTCCGCTCCTTTAATTCAAGAGCTACCCTGTAGCTTATCTCTGGAAATCATCTACACATCCTGCAGCCTCAAATCTAAAGCCACATCAGTGTTCCCTGGATCTTTGTAGGACCCGGCACGCTATTTTTATTCTCCTCACACAGTGTTCAACTTCGTCTCTCTCACAGGTGGAGAGTGGCCTTGCCGACTTCGCTCACTGTTGTTTGGTATTCCAGTGTTCACGCAGGCAGGTAGAGTTTGTTCTTAACTTTTACTCTTAGGTGGCAACAGAGGAGGTTTTAATGTCAGGGGCAGAAACAGGCAGTGACAGAATCTCCCCAGTGACTCTTTATGGAGTCTTCCTGAAAAACAAAGTCAATAAGACTTTGAGCGCAGATATTGATTACCTGTCTCCAACTATGAGGCAGGACTGGTGATACATCGAGGATGAGGAGAAAGCTGAGCTAGAGCATGTGATAGGTGATATGAGGGATATAAGGAAGGAGTTTGAAACTGCAAGGAGAGGGAGAGCACTGGTGTTTTGATGCTTCTGGAATTTGCAGACATCAGTGAGATGTAGGTGCTTGAGGGGGAGGTTTACTGCTGTTTTCAGTTGTGGTTGTGAGGGGAACAAGAATGAAAGCAGGAAGCTAGAACACCACAGCACTGAGCAGCAAGTGTGAAACTTTCATTTCTAAAAATAAAATGGATGTATAACAACTACCTCTTCACAGATCTGCAAGAGAGCGCCTTAAAGTTATTAAATGTATGAGGTAGGGATGTTTTGATCTGACCCAAGGTATCAAATTATTCTGTTAATCAAATCTGGGTTTTCTGCTTAGGATATAAGCTCTTTTCACCTTTTATGATAATGATGAAAGAGAGGGAGGCAGGCTGCAGCTGCTCCCTGTCAAGCGACACATTATGTTAGCTGTGCTCCTATATCCTTAGATAGCTCTTGATGTAGGAGAGAGCTGCACAGAGAAGCTTAAACACTAGTCATTAAGTTTTTCGACATTTGGAACATCATTTTGTGTTTTCGATGTTGGGGAACAGGTTTTCCTGTAGGTTCCTGTCTGCACCTGATTAAGTCAAACTCCACTGAAATATGTTAGGAGCTGAATTATTGAGTCATATCAAAACAGAGAGTAAGCACACTAATTATAGCCTAGCACCTCAACAAACTGCTCCAGATATAACGATGGTCAGCAGAAAAGAGATGCACGTTTTTTGTTTTTTTAAATGTTTTGGCACTAGTAGCCTTCGTTTTTTAAGCTGACCAACAGGAAATGGAGAGAGAGTGAAAGACATGCAACATGGTCAACGGGCCGGGACTCCGAACTAGATGTATCAACTAACTGAGACTGGTCATCTTTCTTCAAGTGTCTCGTTCTGCCTGAGGCATATTTATGCTTGGTTTTTAAAAAATGTCCTTGTACCTTTGGTTGTATGTTTACAGTTATTGTCCTGCTGAATGAATAACCTCTGAACTGATCTCAAGTCATTCTCAGCCTCTAATGGGTTTTCTTCCAGGATTGCCTTGTATTCATATTAATCCATCTTTATATCAACTCTAATCAGTTTTAATACCCCTGCTGAGAAAAAACCATCCCCACATCATGATGTTGCTACTACCACGTTTCATGGTGGTGATGTCCAGTGTTGGTCTTCTACCCAATATGGAATTTACATGTCAGTCAGAAAGGTAAACCTTTGGTCCAATTTGACCAAAGGCATTTGATTGCACTGACATTTTTATATAAAAGGTGCTATGCCACACTTTTTACTTTTTTTTTGAAAAGGTTAGGGAAAACATGCCTCTTTTTCATTCTACTACACAATTAAGCCCTAATTATCCATCCCCCAATAAATGAATTGAATGTTGTGGTTGTAATGTGACATAATCTCTCAAGCTCACTGTCAGAGTTAGACACACTGATAAACTCAGAGAAGGTATGCGATGAAGACACAAGCGAGTCAAAGTTATCTTCATGGCCATAGGTGAGGGTAGGAATGTAGACCGACTGGTAAATCGAGAGCTTCGCAATTTTCGGTTCAGCTCTCTCTTCACCACAACGGACCGGGACAGCGCCCCATTACTGGCGGCAGCCTCACCGATCCTTCCTGTCAATCTCCCGCTCCATTCTTCCCCACTTGAGATACTTAAACTCCTCCACTTGAGGCAGGAAACTCCCTCTCAACCTGAAGAGGACAAGCCACCCTTTTTCCGGTCAGAAACCATGGCCTCGGGACTGGAGGAGCTCATCCTCATCCCTCATCCAATGGGATTATTCCACATGTTCGCCAGAGGGGATGTGTGTGTCGCCTAGAATGGTTTTGTATCTGTATGATGTGGCCAGATGTGTGTGTGTTACCTCTGCACAGCCATATTTTGTGGTGAAGGAGGTCAGTCTAACTCTGCTGCATCTGGGGGTGCTGCCAAGGCCCGGAAGGAATCTGGGAGTCTGTTACACAAAAATAGGAATATAATCAATGCAGCCTGCTGTAAAAGTAGAGAGAGTTGTTCTAAAATCTCAACAGTTTAAAACTGCAGGGAGGAGCCAGAGCCAAAGTTGGCTAAAGGTCGGGTCCATAAGCTAAGCTGCCCATTTTTTTTAAAAAGGGTTTTTTCTGACACCCTTACACCATGGTGTTAATACTGTTTCCTTTTTAAGGCATTTTAGGTTTTGTATTGTAGTGTAATGAATTTAGGACGTACCCTTAAATATTTAGCTCTTTCTCACTTCCAACTGAATGTTGTGGTTGTAATGTGACAAAATCTCTCAACCTCACTGTCAGAGTTAGACACACTGATAAACTCAGAGAAGGTATGCGATGAAGACACAAGCGAGTCAAAGTTATCTTCATGGCCATAGGTGAGGGTAGAAATGTAGACTGACCGGTAAATCGAGGGCTTCCAACTCACCACCAGGAGGTGATCAGTGGACAGCTCTCTCTTCACCCGAGTGTCCAAAAAATGCGGCCGAAAGTCTGATGATACGACAACAAAGTCGATCATTGACCTCCTGCCTGGGGTTTCCTGGTGCCAAGTGCACTGATGGACACCCTTATGTTTGAACATGGTGTTCATTATGGACAATCCGTGACTAGCACAGAAGTCCAATAACAAAACACCACTCGGATTCAGATCGGGGAGGCCATTCCTCCCGATCACGCCTCTCCAGGTGTCACTGTTTCCCACGTGGGCGTTGAAGTCCACCAGCAAAATAACGGAGTCCCCGGGAGGGGCACTATCCAGCACCCCCGACAGGGACGCCAAGAAGCCCGGGGACTCCGCACTACCACTCGGCCGTAGGCCAAAATGACAGTCAGAGACCTGTCCCCAATCCGAAGGTGCAGGGATGCGACCCTGTCATCCACTGGGGTAAACCCCAACACGAGACGGCTGAGCTGAGCTGAGCCGCCTTTTATTAAAAAAATAAATAAAAAAAACACTCATGTTACAGCATCGTGGGTGTGGCTACACACAGTTTCACAAATACAAGTCCTACTGAATAAAACTGGTTCTGTCCCGATACTGATACACCACACACATCCACATCTGGCATTCATGGACAAGAAGATTGGATGGGGTGCGAACAGACTGCTTCCCAGGCACACAAGTTCCTGCTCAGTCTGCATAGCTATCACCCAAATGCAACTCTAAGACAAGATGACAATTCTGTTAATAGTTCATAACAGTACTTCAAAGACAAATGTGAAAAGTATTCAAACCACTTCTATCAAAGTTCACCAAACTAAATACATGGAAATGTCTTTTAATGGTAAATCATAAGGATAAGGAATCTTTTTAAACTACGCAATGATAATTCATGTACAAATCTTCCAACACTCACAAAGAGGACCAGAACATACTGGAATACCCAGATTGCTGCATATAGTCTTACTGAAGATGCAGCAATCATTTCAAGCTTAGTAGTTATAAAAAAAATATTTTCAAGTCCAATCAAAATATTCTGTTAGGATTTAAAGATGTGCTGCATTTACTGCCACCAACAATAATCGCCAGGCTGAAAGAGCCCATTTATACCAGTCAACAGTATTGCCTGTACCATCACCATCATTCCAGTTAATCATGAATACTGACCTTAACTGAGGGAAGCAAGATTTTCTGAGGTCATTTGTGACCTCCTGGCTGAGTTGTTGATGTGCTTTTGGTAGGTTAGCCTCTCCTGGTAAGGGTCACTACTGTTCCACATTTTCTCCATCTGTTGATAATGGCTGTCACTGTGGTTCATTGGAGTCTCACAGACTTGGGAATGGTTCAAAATGTGAGATTCAACCCCTTGCAACTGGAACACTGCCTCTTTCCTCAGGGAAAATGGCCATCAGAACAATTGAAAATAATAAAACATGTATGTTTCTTTTTCTTTAAAAAGTCCTTTCAGATTTCTAATGCCAGTTGATCACCTTGAATTGTTCATCCAAGGTGCATGGTGTGATGTCATCAATATTATTTTTTTCCAAGACAGTTTAAAAAACAATTTTGTAAATTCCTGATGTAGAAATACATCTTTTATCATCCAAACGAATATTAATATAAGTAGTTGTCAGTGTGCTGTCCATGCTATGACTTCTAGAAGCTTTAGCATTTATTTATTATTTATTTATTACTTTCCACAGGAAACAAAAAAAGTTTCTCAACCAGTAAACAGACCTGTTTTCTGCAGTGATCTCACACTGTTTGACAGACAGATGATCTCATGAAGCGCAGCACAGAAACAACACAGCGGTGAGGGCTCAGCACAGTGATGGTCAGCCCTGAAAAGCTCTCCAGCATGTTGCCGTCAGTGAAAGTCAAACCTAGAACACAAAGCAACGTGAATGCTCAAACTATGGGGGCTTTTACTCATTTCAAACCCGAAATAGTTTTTTCATTCAATGTTGGAGGACAGGAGAAGGTTCTGTTGTGTTTACATACCTCTAGCTCAGTGGTTTGCTGTAAACTGTTCCTGTTATTTATATTATATACATGCATTTTCTTGGTTTGCCATTGTATCAACTTTTTCACCGAGGACTTTTTCCAGCGGGATTCTTATGTAGAGACGAATTGCATGAAATCTGATTTATGTTATCCAGGTCTGAAGCAGTTTATTTCCAGCTTATATTCCCTTTCCTATTCCATCCATCCATCCCATCCATCCATCCATCCATCCATCCATCCATCCATCCATCCATCCATCCATCCATCTGTTGAATATCTAATTCATCCATCCATCCATCCATCCATCCAACCATCCATCCATCCATCCATTTGTTTAACACCCAATTCATCCATCCATAAGTTAAACATGCAATTCACCCATTCATCCTGGACTTTTGACTTTAAAAATACATTGTAATCTTGTTCCATTTTGACGGACATCTGTTTCTAAAGGAAAACATGCATAGTTTCAGTGAGAAGCAGTGACTGCAAACATATTGCCTTTTTGCCTGTTGTTTCACACATATAATGATGTTATGCCAATGCAGCAGCAAATTTGTATTTGTTTTATTTCTATCATTTCTGCACTGTTATTTGCTGTAAACCAGCTTACAACCACAAAAAGAAATGTAATGGTATGTGAGAAATTAAACCCACAGCCATTCACATGGTGCCAACTGAAAATTTAAGGTTTGAAAAGACACAGAAAACATCACAACATGGACTGCAGAGTAATTGCTAAGGTTCTTAGGTAGGTTGGAAACAAACACTTGCCTTATACTTGCTTTCCAACTAAATCCAGATGACATGCTGAATCCTTTGTCTCTCTATTGTCACAATGTCTTGCAGTCTGCCTCAGAGGTCAAGCTGCGATATGGCATTTCTCAGAAAAATGAAAGGATTGGGGATCATGTGCAAGCCCAGACGTGGCTTCAATCCACCATGAGTCTTAGAAGCCTCTGATTAAAAAGCACACTTCATATCCTCCTAAGATTTGTGAAAAAAAAACAGGCCATGAGGGTGTGAAATTAAAGTTGAAGCAGAAGGTGAGCTGATGTGGACAGAGACAATGAAAAGGGAAAGGGAGGTGGTGCTGTGAGAGGGTGGCCTGAACCTGAGCCTGTTCCTTCCCTGCTGTCTGTGCTTCGTGATTAGGCTGAAGCCCAAGGTTGGAGCTCAGATGTCACAGCATGAGTTGGTGATAAACATCCAACACTGCAAAAACAATAAACTTAAATGATTAGATGAAGGGAAATCAGGAGGGTTCCACAACACTGTTAATTGAGTCACTGCTGGTGTAATTTACACACATTATTAGTCAGAATATTGGTTTGTATTGATAAGAAGGTTGTATTTACTTTCAGTTCCATTAATTCTAGAGATGAAATGATAAGGATTTTCTGGCCAGTATCATGTTGCAGTTTTCTTTCAGGTCTGACCTGCTCATTACAATTTTGACAAATTTCATTACTTTTCTAAGGGCCATACCAAAGAAAATAAAAAAGGGTTTTGAGTTATTTCATTTTATTTAACAGGAAGGGAAGAAAATACACAGTTATCCTGATTTTTACATCAAAGCATATGTCCATAAATATCTTGGATTTATTATTCTAGGGTCATTCATTAAGTTATTAAGTTAGCGTTCTTAATACCACTGTATTGAGAACTAAAAATGTCATAGTTATCAAATAATAGGCATTTGAATGACTTCAATTTTATTTAAACATATTAGTCAATATTTGTTAAACCTTGATAACATGGAATAATTTATTTGGTAACAGATCCTACTTAAACATCTGACTAAAATTTAATTGAACTGTTATTCTCATTCAACGGGTGTGGTGTACAACAGACAACTATAAGGCTGGAATGTTTATATGGGACTTGTTAGAGATGAATATAAACTTTTTAAAAGTAAAGAACTCTTATAAGACTTGTGGATGACTTGCTTTCAAACAACGCTGAGGGGGTCTTTGCCAATGAAGGACATCTTGGGGGTTGGTTTTTTCCCCCCCCCCCCCCCCCCCCCCCCCCCCCCCCCCCCCCCCCCCCCCCCCCCCCCCCCCCCCCCCCCCCCCCCCCCCCCCCCCCCCCCCCCCCCCCCCCCCCCCCCCCCCCCCCCCCCCCCCCCCCTAGTAATAGATTGTAAAAGTGTATTACTTTTTAGTCGCATTTTCTACTATTGCTATTCAAACAAGATTTATAAAGTCAATATTTTTAGCAAGCTGAGCTTCTTAAACATGTGGCAGCCATTTCTTATGGGCGGCACATTTCGACGGTGGCTGTTAGGGTAAAAGATGTAAATGCCACCCACAGAGTAGATTTGAAAAGTTCAGCAGTTTAAGCATTTGATGCCTTAGCTTGTTCAGCAAAAGTGTTGAAGAAATGAGGCAGTTGTTTCTTATGGATGGTACATATTGCTGATGGTTGTCAGGGAAAAGGTTTATATACGACATTGGGGAGAAGACTTAAAACGTTTTAGTACAGTTTTACTGTTTCAGCATTTTATGATCAAAATCTTATTTATAGTCTTGGATGATGTAAAGTTGTCATTTTACAGCCAAGGAGAGCTCAGCAGACAGGTCTATGATGATGTCAATCTATCTGAGCTTGTCATTTTTTTTGTTTTGTTAAATAATTTGTTTATTGATGGAAAAGAGAAAAATCATTTACAGACAAATTCATTTGCAGACACAATACAGTCTATTCTCCATCATATTTCTTTCATACAAATAACACAGTAAGCAACCATTTCTTAACATACTACAATTTAAGATCTGATTTATAGTGGTCAAACCAATAAAAAACAAACATTCACACACCCACGCACAATAGGAGGTGGGGGTGATCATATTAGTCAGATGGTAAGATGTTCAATGACTTGCAATAGCTCACTAGAGCCCCATATCTGATCACATTTTCCACAGTTGCCCTTTGTTGTTAGACCTATCTTCTCCAACTTTAGAAATGACATAACATCTCGAAACTGGTGCCTCTTAGGATTTCCAAAGGAGCAACATGTGACACCTGGCTGAAAATGATGTAAAGGCTAATATTTTAGAATGAGCAGGGCCAGTCAGTACAGTATTGACTGGAAGCCCAAAGATAGTGAAGTTGGGATTCATGCAAACCTGAGTTCCAAGAGCTTTGGAAAGATCTGTTGAGTACTGGTTCCAATTGCCATTAGGGTTTGAGTATAAAAAGAACATGTGACAAGGTTACTTTGAGATCAAGAGTTAGGTCAGCTACAATTTCTCTGTCTATGTCATTCATTTGTGTAATTAGATTTTGAACTGTAGCTTTACAGTCTTACTGGAATGAACAGAGAAGGAAACCTGAAGTCACTTCATTAAAGGCTATATATTCATCAATTGTGGAGTTGATAAAGGTAACAAATGCCTCATCTGAGAACAGCAAATAGTTGGACCTGTATGGAAGTAAAATAGTCTCATTAGAATCAAACATTTATAACACTGAATTTTTATCCTGTGCAATTATGTATGTGAATTTTTTTTGTACTCAAAATATGCCAGCAAAAATTCACCTGCAAGATATCGCCTGAAAAAATTCACCTGCAGAAATTCACCTGCAGAAATTCACCTGCAAAAAATCGCCTGCAAATGTGTTGACCTTCTGGTGACTCAAGCCAAAGCAATCAGCACTCGTTTGAGTCGAGAGTCTTTTAGCCAATCAGATTACGCTTATTTGATCTTGTGACATACCATTGCCTTGGGCAGAGGCAAGTCTCTTAACAGTTTGCTGGATAGTGGCTTAATGAAGATCAGTGATGAGATTCAAATGGGTGTTAATTACCTGGCGTTTTGTAATAATATATTTTTGGCAGAAAAATCTCATCACTGAGTAAATAAAATTATTGTGATTTTTCTTAGTTTTTAATGAAATTAATGTAGTCTGATTGTTGAAGAATTGGGGTCTCTAAATCATAATGATTTGAAAAATAAAAAGGTTTTTGTACAAATGCCTTATTAAAAGAAAGGCATTCAACTCCTAACATTTTTCTCGTGGATCAATTTATCCCTTTGTCCAGAAAAAAATCTTCTAGCTGAGCAACAAGAACTGGAAAAGGGTCACTCTTCCTTCAGAAATGTTTTTATTTAAATTTAGCCAAGTTTAATGAATGGATGTGCCCAAGTCTAATTTTGAGTAAATGCCACTGAATGTTTGTGGTCCTATTTACTTTTAAATTAAAATGAAACCATTTTTTCCATTTCAAGAAGATCCATTACCTCTGACATGTATTAAAAACCTGTATTCTATACTGTCCTTGCATCTTTGCTTGTGGGTGACTTTCAGTAACAAGTTAAGTAATACACCCAGAGTCTATAGTATATTGAAAAAGCTATATTCTTCCCCCACTCTACCAGGGCTGGTTCAGAAAGAGCCTTAGCCTTCAGTTCAATTTATTCTTGCTTCATAAAGAATTGTGGGAGAGCCTCGAAGGATGAAAAACATTCAGCATAGCTTGATCTGGGAGTTCAGCACTGCAGGGATCACAAACAGAAAAGCGTAGCTGCTCGTAGGGAAGGTTTTTTAGCAGTTGTGTTGATGCATTTCCTCGCTTTTGCTTTTACTGTATGTAAACAGCCGATTTCCAATAGCTTGTGCACATATGAACTACTTTTCTTATATTTTGTCCTTAGAATAGATTAAATACAATAGGAGCCTTGCTTTCTTCCTACTGAACAACAATACTGTTCTTGTGTTGAAGTGCTGCTGCAATTAAGCTCAAGATTTTTACAAGTATTATAGTGATTAAGGAAACGAAGGCTTAATTTTAATACCTAGCTTGTACAAAGTCACATACAGCGAGACAGGTTAAAAATTGTGACACTCAACAGTGCAGTAGGGTTGCAACTCTCTATTCTGCATGTTAATCAGGTTGATAACAGGCCACTACCTTCTTATTCTAGGGTTTTACCAATCAAGAAATAATAAAGATTATCTGGCCTGATATTATTTAAAGAATCATTCCCAGTGTAAATATCTCAGAGTGATTAATTGTTAAACACAAAAGGCCCAAAGTAAAAAAAATAACAAAAAACTATACCTTGCTTCTCTGAAATGTACACATGCGTGTGTTAGCACAATGCCAGAGCAGAAAGACAACAGCAATGATCTTGGAGAAGCAAGTGTTATTACCCATCAATCTTGGAAGGGTTATGAGGGTATTTCCAAACTATTTGAAGTTCACCATTCTACAAAGAGAAAGAGTTTGCATAAGCAGAAAACATTTAAAATGGCTGCAAGTCTTCCCAAGAGAGAATGTCCCTGTAACTCAGCACTAGGTACTGGGCAGTACTCTGAGAAATTGCAAGAAAACCCAAGAGATCTGTCTCATACTTCACAGGCCCATGTCAGCACGTTAAATGTTAAAGTTCCTAACTACATAATAATACAGAAAATATTTTTGTTAAGGTTCAATGAGGAAGACTTTTCTTTAAGAATGTGACTGCTCAACCTAGTATTTGCAAAAGTGCATCGACAGGGGTTGGACAATGAAACTGAAACACCTGTCATTTTAGTGTGGGAGGTTTCACGGCTAAATTGGACCAGCCTGGTAGCCAGTCTTCATTGATTGCACAGTGCACCAGTAAGAGCAGAGTGTGAAGGTTCAATTAGCAGGGTAAGAGCACAGTTTTGCTCAAAATATTAAAATGCACACAACATTATGGGTGACATACCAGAGTTCAAAAGAGGACAAATTGTTGGTGCACATCTTGCTGGTGCATCTGTGACCAAGACAGCAAGTCTTTGTGATGTATCAAGAGCCACGGTATCCAGGGTAATGTCAGCATACCACCAAGAAGGACGAACCACATCCAACAGGATTAGCTGTGGACGCAAGAGGCAGCTGTCTGAAAGGGATGTTCGGGTGCTAAACCGGATTGTATCCAAAAAACATAAAACCACGGCTGCCCAAATCACGGGAGAATTAAATGTGTACCTCAACTCTCCTGTTTCCACCAGAACTGTCCGTCGGGAGCTCCACAGGGTCAATATACACGGCCGGGCTGCAATAGCCAAACCTTTGGTCACTCATGCCAATGCCAAACGTCGGTTTCAATGGTGCAAGGAGCGCAAATCTTGGGCTGTGGACAATGTGAAACATGTATTGTTCTCTGATGAGTCCATCTTTACTGTTTTCCCCACATCCGGGAGAGTTATGGTGTGGAGAAGCCCTAAAAAAGCGTACCACCCAGACTGTTGCATGCCCAGAGTGAAGCATGGGGGTGGATCAGTGATGGTTTGGGCTGCCATATCATGGCATTCCCTTGGCCCAATATTTGTGCTAGATGCGCGCGTCACTGCCAAGGACTACTGAACCATTCTTGAGGACCATGAGCATCCAATGGTTCAAACATTGAATCCTGAAGGCGGTGCCGTGTATCAGGATGACAATGCACCAATACACACAGCACGACTGGTGAAAGATTGGTTTGATGAAGATGAAAGTGAAGTTGAACATCTTCTATGGCCTGCACAGTCACCAGATCTAAATATTATTGAGCCACTTTGGGGTGTTTTGGAGGAGCGAGTCAGGAAACGTTTTCCTCCACCAGTATCATATAGTGACCTGACCACTATCCTGCAAGAAGAATGGCTTAAAATCCCTCTGACCACTGTGTAGGACTTGTATATGTCATTCCCAAGACGAATTGACGCTGTATTGGCCGCAAAAGGAGGCCCTACACCATACTCATAAATTATTGTGGTCTAAAACCAGGTGTTTCAGTTTCATTGTCCAACCCCTGTAAATGAGCTACAAGACATTTAGAACATGTTTGAAGAAAACCAAACATAGCACCCCATACCTACTGTCAAGAACAAGGACTGGTGGGGTAATGATTTGGGCTTCATTTAAAGCCACAGGACTTGGGCAGCTTGCAGTCATCTGGTCGACCATGAGCTCATCAGTCCAAAGTTTTCAACTGTGTCAACTTTGAGGCCAGCATTTCCAACCTTAGAATTATTATAAACTTAGGATCATAGGAGAGCTGAAATGAACGCCTGTATCTCAATAAACAGAATGAATTTTACTTTTGTCCCTTGTATTCTTTTAAGTTCTAGATTTAAACTCTTTTGATTCTTCAAGTTCTGAAGTGTTTTTTTTTTTTTTTGCAATGCTTCGAACTGCAAGAAGGGTGTGGCATCTACTTGATTCCAAATCCACTATTTGATGGAAACGTGAGGGGCAGACTGAAACTGTATATTCTAGGCATGTGTATAAGTCGTCACATACCTATAGCAAGAAGCCATAGACAGATGGGCAGTTCCAGAGAGCATGTAAAAAACCTATTTAAAACATTCTTTTCCTGTGTAAGGATTTTATATAGGTCTGTAAGAGTAGATAAATCATGGTCCCTTTTACTGATAGGGAGTGACAATGTTAAATCTACTTCTGAAAGTTCTATGTGAGCTTTGAGAGTGACTTTGGAGGTCAAAATTTAAGGAAGCTTGTTATTACTAGAGGAAGTTCTGTGTTTGTTTAGCTACCTTTTTTTATCAATGACTTACAACCCAACTCAGCCAGGGGTAGGGGGAAGTAAACATTTAAACCAGATGTTATTGGTTTTGTGAAAGAAAATAGCAGTTTATTGCTTTTCAGTTAAGGTTTTGTCTTTTTCTTGACAAAATACAAACAAAAGGAGGGTACTTAACAAGTACAAACCATTAAAAAGGAGGTAAAACCCAAAATACCACATTAACAACAAAATACACAACAACCATTAATTTAACTAAAAATAATCCCACAATAGTAGGGACAAGAAGCTAATTTGCCACTGGTTCGTTCTTAAAACAAGTTTAACAAAAAAAGAGGGGGACTGAAAAGCTTTAGTCCCTATTTAAAGTAAACAAACAACTCAAAGAAAAGCTTAACAACCTTACAGCAAACTCCTTAGAGCCAAGTTAGAAAAAGGCTCTAACAATCAAGCAAGCTAACAAACAAGCAAGCATGCAAACAACCAAAGTCAATGGTTTCAAGACACCCAGAAGAAACGAGGCGAGCTGTTCAGTCTGAATCACAGCCGCCCTTAGTGGCAGGTGCAGAGAGTTTATATAGGGTGATATCTTCAGTGATTGGCGGCACATTGGCAGAAACAGGAAATGAACAGTCCAACATGAGCTCCCGTGGACGGCCAGCAGGAGGAGTGCAGAGCGCCCAGGAAGATCCTAATCCAACAGGAACAACAAAGAAGAGAAGACCCACCTAATAAGAGAGTAACCAGGGGATGTCCAGCAGGAAGAAGAAGAGATCCGAGCCCAACAGAAACAGCGCTACCAAGAGCAATGAAGAAAACTGAGCTTTGCAGCGACACCGGCCGGCCAGTCTGTTGACAAGGTTACAAAACAAAACAAACACTTATGGCCACCAGCCGTTACAATGACTTATAAATTTACCTCTGTCTTCTTCCCTCCCTCTTGGATGGAGTAAAGGGGAGTCAGGTTTAGCCCAAACCGGCTCAGTTATGGTTGAGGTGCAAACACATTTCTGCTACCTGTATGACCCCTTCTCTTTTCCAATGGTTATGGTCAATCTGACAGAGAGAGGTATCCAAATCGTTGTGGTTTTTAGTATAACAATGGCCATCAGTGAGCTCTAGATGGACAAACTGTCTACTTTTAAGGCTAGGCTTAAAACTTTCCTTTTGATAAAAGCTTATAGTTAGAGTGGCTTAGGTTATCCTGAGCTATCTCTGTAGTTATGCTGCTATAGGCTTAGGCTGCTGGAGGACATAATGACCACTTTCACCCTCTTCGCTACTTTCTCACACTACTCTCCAATTTTGTGTTATTTGCTGTTATTTCAGTTTTTAACTTCGTTCTCTCTCTTTTCTCTTCCTAGTAGCTACACCTGACCTGACTCTGTGTCTACCTGTGACACCTTTCTGGAGAGGGGCATCGTCCAAGCTTCTGCTGGCAACAACTTAATGCTCACCCTCTACCGATGATCCACATGGCCCTGTCTTTCAGTGTTTAACCCTTTCTCTCTCCTAGACATGGCGATTGACTGAGCTTTAACTGTAACCAATTATATGTGCTCTCTTTCAGATTCTAACCTTGAAAACTGGCTCAGAGTTTATCAGTTCTTTCTTTCTAGGTGAAACAACTAAAGGAGCTACATCCATTAACATTTACCTTTTCCTTCCCATAGAAAGTACTCCTGAATCAGTGCTTCTGTGTTCTTTTTGTGTCTCTGCTCTGTTCTCTCAAAACCCCAGTCGATCGTGGCAGATGGCCGATCACACTGAGCCTGGTTCTGCTGGAGGTTTCTTCCTGTTAAAAGGGAGTTTTTCCTCTCCACTGTCGCTACATGCATGCTCAGTATGAGGGATTGTTGCAAAGTCAACGCCAGTGACTGTCCACTGTCTCTACATGCTCATCTGGGAGGAGGGAATGCTGCAAGTCACTGACTGGATGCAATCTGCTGGGTTTCCTTAGACAGAAAAACTTTTTATCCAATTTGAATAAATAACTGAATCTAACTGCACTGTTCAATGATTAGGATTAATTGGAATGTATGTACCTGACTTTTGTGAAGTGCCTTGAGACGACATGTGTTGTGAATTGGCGCTATATAAATAAACTGAATTGAATTGTTAAGAAATTGTTATGAAATCTTTTCCATCAAATACTGTATTCCCTCTAAGTGATGGAATATCAGAGATGTACTGATATTGATGCTTTTAAAACAGCTGTGCTGCTCAATTAACAGGTTGACAAATGGAATATCTAAGATATAGATTTCCTTACATAGTGTTTTTTTTCCATTTCTGTCAATAGACCGCCTGATGAATTTTTCAAAATCAATTTAAGATTTTTTGTGATCTGTGTGCATGGTTCTATTTATAAAAGTTTTTAAGTTCTAGTCCTCCTAAACATTGAGCCTTTGTAAAGTTTTTAAACTCATGCCTAGAGGTTTAGATATCCATAAAAATCTGATTTGATAGAACCTAAGATGTTTAACAGGGATCATATTCAGGGAGGACCACCATTTAAATTGCAGACAGTTTTCCAATGAGTTCTACATCATGTGAGGTCGTCTTCTTTTAATTTGAGTAATGGCATATAATTTAAAAGTGTCAGTTCATTTAGCCTGTTAGAAATATTAATGCCCAGGCACCTGATGTTTCCAATCTTTAAAGGAATGGATAGAAAGAGATAAGGACATTTGATTTGTTCCAATTAATTGAGTAATCTGAAATTGTTGAGAACTTATTTATTAGGGTTATTGTCTCTTTGAAATTTAGGTTTGCATTTTTACGAAGAAGCAACACATCATCAGCAGCATATAGTAGCTGCTCCTCTTTCTTTAGAATTATAGTTAACTAAATAAAAATGAGGAAATGCCAATGTACTTAGTTCATTCAGTCCAGATTTGAATATGTAGGTTACCTAAGTTTTTCTCAGATTTTATGCTTTTTTTTTAGATTTGTTTTCATGGCATAAGTGGCCTTTATTTTATTAATTTTTTTGTCTGTTTGACAATGTTTATTCTGCCAGTTCAGCTAGCCTCACCTAGGTAGTGATCAGTTTTTATTTTATTATTATTTTTTGTTATTTGAATGTAGGCAGACAAAAAATGTTAAGAAGAGAGGAGGACATGCAGCACAGGGCTCCAGGGTCAGGACTCAAACTAGGAACAGTTGTGTAGAGGACTGAAGCCTTCATTTATGGGTCACGCTACATCGCTACGCCACACACCGTGTCCAAATTTTAGGCTTTTTAACATTTCCAATTTCCAATTCCACGTTAGTTCCATGTGACAAATCGTATTGGAGTCATATCATTAATTAAGTACAGGGGTTGGACAATGAAACTGAAACACCTGGTTTTAGACCACAATAATTTATTAGTATGGTGTAGGGCCTCCTTTTGCGGCCAATACAGCGTCAATTCGTCTTGGGAATGACATATACAAGTCCTGCACAGTGGTCAGAGGGATTTTAAGCCATTCTTCTTGCAGGATAGTGGCCAGGTCACTACGTGATACTGGTGGAGGAAAACGTTTCCTGACTCGCTGCTCCAAAACACCCCAAAGTGGCTCAATAATATTTGGATCTGGTGACTGTGCAGGCCATGGGAGATGTTCAACTTCACTTTCATGTTCATCAAACCAATCTTTAACCAGTCCTGCTGTGTGTATTGGTGCATTGTCATCCTGATACACGGCACCGCCTTCAGGATACAATGTTTGAACCATTGGATGCACATGGTCCTCAAGAATGGTTTGGTAACCCTTGGCAGTTACGCGCCCATCTAGCACAAGTATTGGGCCAAGGGAATGCCATGATATGGCAGCCCAAACCATCACTGATCCACCCCCATGCTTCACTCTGGGCATGCAACAGTCTGGGTGGTGCACTTCTTTGGGGCTTCTCCACACCGTAACTCTCCCGGATGTGAGGAAAACAGTAAAGGTGGACTCATCAGAGAACAATACATGTTTCACATTGTCCACAGCCCAATATTTGAACTCCTTGCACCATTGAAACCGACGTTTGGCAATGGCATGAGTGACCAAAGGTTTGGCTATAGCAGCCTGTCCATGTATATTGACCCTGTGGAGCTCCCGACGGACAGTTCTGGTGGAAACAGGAGAGTTGCGGTGCACATTTAATTCTGCCATGATTTGGGCAGCTGTGGTTTTATGTTTTTTGGATACAATCCGGGTTAGCACCCGAACATCCCTTTCAGACAGCTTCCTCTTGCGTCAACAGTTAATCCTGTTGGATGTGGTTCGTCCTTCTTGGTGGTATACTGACATCATCCTGGATACCGTGAATCTTGATACATCACAAAGACTTGCTGTCTTGGTCACAGATGCGCCAGCAAGACGTGCACCAACAATTTGTCCTCTTTTGTGTGTGTGTGCATGTGTGTGCATGTGTGTATGGTAGAAAAAGATGGAGAGATTTTGTGTAAAGAAGTAAAAGAAAAGAAAAACTGGGTGTCTGGAGAGATGCATACACCAAAAGCACAATCACAGTGAAAATATTGAATACAATGAGTAACTAAAAAAAAATAAAAAAAATAAAAAAAACTATAAAGTTACTAAAATCCAATAAACTTAAGCTATTGTCTAATTGGTGTTTACTGTTTAATCGTACCTGCAGTTGTAGTCAGTAAAGCCACAGAATAATCTCTCGATCCTGGAACAGCTGCCCATTTAGATAAAGTCTATCAACCATGACCACAGTGCGAGCTCCCTTCGTAATATGCTTCTTCCTCACAGGAAAAAGAGCATGTTGGTGGTCAAGGATCCCCTTTTGGAACTGATCGTTCACACTTTAGTTTGTACCACGCAGTACCACAGCTTTTGACTTTATCTTTCTGTTTGAAATGTTCGAACTAAGCCACAATAGGTCTCGGAATTTCTCCAAGGGCCTTTCTGGCATTGAGGCTGTAAAGCTACTGGTCGAGTCTAAAATATCTGTGTAGTTCTTATCTGGGGAGGTGGTGGTACTGAGCATTCAGACATTGTTTGCTTTGATGTTGGAGTGGCCACTGGTTTCTGTGGTTTTCCCATAACAACTGAAAAGACTCGTCAGTTTAGCTCATCAGAATGTCAACAGTTTCCTCGTCCAGTTGGTCCTTGATGAGGAATAAAATACAATGGTTAATATTTTAAATTGTATTCAGTATTTGGCTAGGTTTTATTGGCTTGTTTTTAACTGAGAACAATCGTTGTTTGTTTTTTAGTGCGCTGTCATGTTCTATAGGACTCACAGCACACCTGCTCTTAAGCCACGATCCTGCTGTCCTCGCTCCCTAGTAATTAAAGTAGTCTGTTTGTTTTGGTCTGTATGAACAGCCGAAGGAGGGTAGGAGTAGTTTAAGTGGGCATGTTACAAATAAAAATAATATTTTCGAATAATTAGAAATAGTAGGCTGACAAAGTGAACACATTTCTTGTGATGGCAAAGGAGTGAAGTCCTATAAGCTTTAACTTCTTATTTAAGCTTAACTCATCCATTAAAATTTCACTAAACTTTACTAAGCAAGTTAAGGTTATTTTTGTGGATTTTTTCCGTATTTCCGTGGAAGTTTCCGTATTTGATATATAATAGTGTGCTTCTCCTGTAAAAAACTGCTTTTTGTTTATTGATCTTAAAAGAAGGCAGCTATGAGAAACATGAGAGTCCCTAGGATCAGCTCCACCACACCGGAGCCAGAAAAGAGTTATTTATTTAACTTTATTTAGACATAAAACATTACCTTGAGATTCACAAAGGAACAAATTTAGAAACAAAGTAAAAAAAACACAAGAACAAAAAAAACACAAAGACTTAAAAAGATGATTTTTCCATATTCTATCAAATGTGCTTGAAATGTCCCAGTGGGTTCAAAACGGACAATTTTCGTTCTTGGTGCATTGTATTCCCGGAAGACGGAGAAATTCTGTGCAAAACTGAGGGGACACTGAAAGAAATTAAATTCTGGGAGCGTAGGCTGTGACTGTACTGTTTTTGTGACATCTTAGAAAGTTAGTTTCATGTTTATCGAACAAAATCTTCTGAGATGTTTTAGTATTTTAATAATAATAATAATAATCCATTTTATTTGAAAATGCCTTTCTAGACACTCAAGGAAAGCTGTAAACAAACAATTACCACAAGCAATATAGCAAAACAGAAATGGAAACTAGAAAATGCAACAGAAATAAAGCTAAAACAATCAGGAAAAAATGGATGGTAACTAAAATTCTAAAGAATCAGAATCAGAATCAGAATCAGCTTTATTGCCAAGTTTGTACATACAAACAAGGAATTTGACTCCGGTACACTTTGCTCTTTGGTTTTTGTTTTTGCACTACAGAATATACATATTTACAATGTACAATATACACATATATAAATAAAAAGGTGCATTTGCAACAACTGTATGCTGTTGTTTTGTATTTTATTGAATGTTCAACAGAGAAACAGCCTGAGGGAAGAAACTGTCTCTGTGGCGGCTGGTTTTTTGTGAACAGGGCTCTGTAGCGTCGCCCTGAAGGCAGAACTCTAAACAGTTTATGTGCAGGGTGTGTGGGGTCTGCAGAGATTTTAGCAGCTCTTTTCCTGACCCTAGACCTGTATAAGTCCTGGATGGAGGGGAGGTCAGCCATGATGATTCTCTCTGCAGTCCTGATTATTCGTTGCAGTCTGGACCTGTTCTGTTTGTGTAGATGAACCAAACCACACTGAGATGGATGAAGACAGGACAGACTGAATGATGGCAGTGTAGAAGATGACCAGCAGCTCCTGTGGAAGGTTGTACTTCTTAAGTTGCCTCAGGAAGTACAGTCTCTGCTGGGCCTTCTTTCGAACAGTGTCTATGTGTGAAGACCATCTCAGGTCCTCAGAGATGGTGGTTCCTAAGAACCTGAAGTGATCCACAGCCGACACGGTGTTGTTGAGGATGGTGAGGGGGGTGTATGGAGGTGGTGTTTCCGAAAGTCCACCACCATCTCCACAGTCTTGAGTGGGTTTAGCTCCAGGCAGTTCTGACTACACCAGTGTACAAGCCGATCCACCTCCAGTCTGTATGCAGACTCATCACCGTCCTGGATCAGTCCAATGACAGTGGTGTCATCTGCAAACTTCAGAAGTTTCAACGGACGAGTCCGCTGAGGTGCATCATTTGTGTACAGGGAGAAGAGGAGTGGGGATAGAAACACACCCTGGGGGGCACCAGTACTTATTGATCTGGTACGGGAGAGGATGCTCCCCAGTCTCACCTGCTGCTGTCGGTCCGTCAGGAAGCTGTTGATCCACTGACAGGTGGAGGCTGGGACGTTGAGCTGAGTGAGCTTCTGGTGGAGGATGTCTGGTATGATGGTGTTGAAGGCCGAGCTGAAGTCTACAAACAGGATCCTGGCGTAGGTCCCTGGGCGGTCGAGGTGTTGCAGGATGAAGTGTAGACGAAGTGTAGATGAAGTGTAGACCTAAGTCTTAAGTGTAGACCTAGGTCTTAAGTCTGGATTTGAAGGTTGAAAGTGAATGTTACAGAGGTCAAAGGGGAGTTGGTTCCAAAGATGAGGAGCAGAGAGGCTTAAAGCCCTACTCC
Organism: Crenichthys baileyi; assembly: GCA_036173005.1. Lineage (NCBI taxonomy): Eukaryota > Metazoa > Chordata > Actinopteri > Cyprinodontiformes > Goodeidae > Crenichthys > Crenichthys baileyi. The sequence goes on along the minus strand of JAHHUM010002946.1, from coordinate 107,396 downwards.
CCATGGTGCTAAGACAGGAGAAGGGACCGTAAGATGGGTGGATGAGGAGGAACTAAGGGAGCGGGAGTGTGTGGTGAGATGAAGGACTTCTGAGAGATAAAAGGGAGCCAGGTTATGGACAGATTTAAAAGTGAGAAGCAGAATTTTGAACTGAATGCGGTTATGAACGGGTAGCCAGTGGAGCTGCTGCAGGAACGGGATGATGTGTCAAATGGAGGATATTCTGGTAATGATCCGGGCTGCAGCATTTTGGAGGTTTGGAGGCTTGTTGTAGTTGTAGCTTGTTAATGGTTTATTGGGGGAGACCATACAGGAGGGAGTTGCTGTAATCAAGACATGAGATAACAAGGTTATTGACAAGGATGGCTGCTGTATCAGGGAAGAGAGATGGACGAAGACGGTTAATGTTTCTGGGGTGAAAGTAAGCAGTGCGTGTGATGTTATTGATATGTGACTAGATGAGAGTGTTGTTTTCAGTCATCAGTTACAGTCAAAGATTGGAGACACTCATCAAAGACCATACAGCTTTTTATGAAACAATATGCGATTTTTTTTAAATCCAGATACGCAACAATTTTCTTTTTTTTCTCTGGTCCACGGCACTTTCTCTCGTATAGATTTCTGTCTCACTGACAACAGTTTGCTTCTCTTTGTTCATGCATGCTTTTATCTTTGACCATGCCCCTGTTGTCCTGGACTTATCCTCTCCGGGAAGATCCACAACACGCTCTCCATGTCACTTAAACACACTTACTACTTAAAGACCTGGAATTCATTTTGCTTATGAATGACCGTATAGACCTCTTTATCTGAAATAAAATCACATCGAACGTCTCCACGGACGAGACGTGTGGGAGACATTTAAGTCCTTTTGCATGTTGAGTATATAGCATGTTCTGCCTTTTGGAGGAAAATAGCTTCACATTCCAGTTGGACTGCTTCCATCTCTGATCTACAGGCCAGACTGACTGATTTCCCAGACGCAGACCTGATTAAGGAGTTACTGTTAAATGAAGCTGGGTTTGATATCTTGTTGTCCGATATTGTAGTCGAACCGTTGACTAGAAGACAATTTGTCGCTCATTTGTGTCAGTCTCTTGTTGTTTCGAAAAAGGCCCTAAATAGTTAACAAAGGAAAGCACCAGACAGACAACAGGAATTTATTTTACTTAAAAACAGAAAAGTCAATTCAAAATAATTGGACCAAGGCTTATTAATTATATAGCTATGTCAATTGAGCTTGATATGTGGTCGTCAGTTTGAGAGCTATGCTTTAAAGTAATTTTGTATTAGAAAAACAATAAGCCAATGACAAATTTGTCTGCAGCCCCTAGGCAGATTTTACCACTACTTACCTTTGTTGTGATTATTCATTTAAAAATGTCCAGCTATCAGTATGCCACAGGTGAGATTTAAACTAAGTGCTTAACTTGGTTTTAAAGAGTGATTCTTTTGCTATAGCCTCAAAAAGGCTATCAGATCGGCTATGGAGCTAGCCCAGCTGTAGAAGGTAAACCTTGCATTATAAAATGTTTGGTGGAAGTGCTAATCTCTATTTTCCTCGGCCAACCCAGACGGTTCAAACTACTTGGTTATCAAACCAAGGAAACACAAGTATTTGCAGATTTACCAGCACTTGATGGCCTAGTTTGACAGGTGTGGATAATACATGAGGCCCAGTGGTTTTATCTGCAAAGATCTGTCATATGGAGAGGGCACTTCATTACACATGTTTAGGAATGATTTAATGTTGATTTCAACATCAGGCCTCTGTGACTTCTTTGCCTCTACAGATACCAGACAAATGCATGATACAATGTTTGGCCTTACATCTAGTGACGTCTTTTACCATTTTGACTGTTGGATGATCCTGCAACTACCTGATAATACGTCTTTCAGTGCGTGATGCCATCATTTATGTCATTTGATGCCGTCTTTATCCATAATTTTTCTCATATTTTACATTGATGTAATTCAAATGAAAAGAAAGTGGTTAGCCTTCAAAGATTAGACATTCTGGGCGATTTCTGGGAAAGTGGGTGTTTTCTACACATTCAACTAAAAACAGACAAAACAACACTGTGGGAAAGAGCTTCCATCGAGATAAGCATCAGCATTAAAAGAACCTTACCGTTGCTTCATGCAGTTTAATGGCTCACGCTGGTACAACAAATGACACCAAAACATTGGCGCACATCTGAATTTCTGTCAGCAGGAACACAATTACTGAACGTGAATAAAATTACAAACTATGATTCTGTAGTATCTGTGAGCTGGAGGAAGATCAGTCCCCAGAGAGAGACGCAGCACAACAGATGAACTAATTTTAGAAAACCACTTTACACCAGTTGAAGTGATGAGGGAATATTCATAGAGCTGCAATCCAGTGTTACAAAACTCTACATTAGTAACAAAGATGGTTGATAATTTCAGCAAAAGGTATTTTGCAAAACATTAAATGTGTTCTGAGTGCTGTGTAATATCACTGATTATTTTGCCTGATGAATGAATCAGTGTGCAGCACTTTATCTGTTTTGTCTTATTTGGATGCTGACGAGGATGTGAAATGAGAAAGATTCTATCTCTAACAAGATGGTCATCTTATACAAGTGTTTTGCACACAAGTATTTACACATATAATATGTCACATAAACAGCCAGCCAGCCTAACAGCCTATCACAGATCAGGTAGTGGGGGATAAAAAATCCAGGAAGAAAACCTTAACATCTCTCTTACCAGTTACACTCTTCAGATCATTCTGGTTGATGGTGTTTCTAGGCCAGATTGGATATATAATCTCTCCAGTGTGTCGACATACCCTGAAAACCTACAAATGGAGGTGCTGATGAAACATCCTGATCAAATGCACAAACCATCTCAATTGACATTTTCACTGTATGAGCAGTGAAAATGTCTCTTCTCAAAGCCTCTTACACATGACAGAGCTCCTCATCCTATCTTTAAAGCTGAGAGTATCTTATAACCAAACTTGTGAGAGCCAGAACATATGTGAACCATTAAATCAAGTGCCTGCTTGTTGGCTTGGCTATGTCCACACCATGAAAGATTGGAGCTACACCTACATTAATACAGACAAGTCCCCAAACCATCTTCTCATCATTCCATCCTGCCATAACTTATGAACAAGACACTAAGATACTTTAAGTGCTTTGGCTGAGGCAAGGACTAATCACCACCCTTGAAGTAGCAGTTCACCTTTATCCTATTGTGAACCATGGCCTCAGACTTACAGAAGCAACCTTCTATTTGGGTCCCGTCATACTCTGAGGCTCCTGTATCACCACAAATGGGATTGGAGTCCAGGTGCAGGCCTGGTGGGCTGTAATTTCCCTTTTGAATTAATAGTATTTTTAAAAAGGAATTTTAAATTGAAGTGAGTTGAACCCTGCGCTCGCAACAACCTCGACTTTGTCATGGGACTGAAGACGCAGTTCTTGTTTTTGGTATTAAAGGACCTGATAGCCCTGATTTTTAAAGCATTTAAAAATATGTTACTTCTAATCATCAGTTATAGATTTGTTCTTATAAGGCAAATATAAAATTAACCTTGTTTAAATGCTCTTTGACTTTTGAATTTTTGTCTTTTATGTGTAATGCACATTTATAGTTTCAGTTTATTTTTTTTATGTCTGTGAAGACTAAATCCTCTGCATAGCAAAATTTAGGTTCCTAGTTTGCTTGCTAAAAACCAAAATAATCCCTTAACCATCCACCCTACCCCCAGTTTATTCAGCCCAGTCCTGTCAGAAAATGCAGAACGTTTTCTTGGGTGAGAGGCTTTTGCAAACATTTTCCAATCCACAACATGACCTGCCCTTCTTAGTATAGAAAAAACTTTGAGATAAATTTTAATTTATTCACTATTTTATGCACCACTGCAACCTGCCAGAAGGAGTGTTAGGGTTTGAAAACTTTTGTATTGTTTATCACTCATGTCTGTACAAAGTGCTCTTCCTTCCCACATGCCACAGAAAGGGGGATGGGGGAGAGTAGTGAGTTATGCCACTATCAGCAACATCTGGGGGCAGCTTGTACCAGTCCCCACTCCCTCTCTGTTTAAAAGCAAAACACATGCACCCTAACCCTTCTAAGCCCACACACACACAGACACCCATACACCCCCTAATGCCTGAACTGTCTGTTGAATTGTGTGTGTGAACCACATAAATAAATAAAGAGAGAGGGTGCCAACATTTTATAGATTTGCACTGCAGTGTGAGCTACCTCTTGCGCAAGAAAAATACAGACTCTGTGTCGTTCCTCTGAGTTGACTAATTAATACCTAACAAAGAGGGAGAGGGAACTTGTTTTTGGAGCTGCTTTGGAAAAAAAAAAAACTGACAGTGCATCTACCAGTAGAAGCTGTACTGTATGCAGGAGGCTACTGAAACAATCCTTCACAATAAAGGGCTCTTGATGTCATACAGCCTCCTGTGGTTTCAGTCCTGCCTGCAGTCTTCCCAGCATGCACCATTAATGGTCGCCTGATTGAGTTTTAAGGGAAGAGAAGAATAAAGACAGGAAAGAAGCACTAGAGTGCATCACACTTAGCATTGTCAATCAATAATTAAACATTTGAATGATACAGAAAAAAAAAAAAAAACTCTCGTAACAGCTTGATTCTATAGTTAAGTCAAGTTCAAGAGAAATATGCTTTTACTGCCTCCCATGTAAGCTTTTTCAGACTTTGATTAGACACAGTCCAAGACATATATTTGTTGGACCACTTGTTTGCTGAATATTGGGCCATTTACACATTGCTGGACACCACCAGGCCTTCCGACATCATCGGCCCCTGGGCGGAAGCAGTAAACCACCTTTCGCTATCAACCAAGTATCCAGTTTGGAGGGGCCCAAAGAACCTCTGGCGAAGCTCATGCCTCCCACAGAGGCATACCCGTGGTGCACAAGTGTTGTTTGGGCCCGAGCCAGCGCTCCCTCCAGTCCCTTCCTGGGAACCCCTGAGGTCATGCTGTCAGGACAAACTATCCCTCAGGCCTCCCAGGCCATCAGTGAGGCTGATTCACTAGTACCGCAGCAAACAGCAGGGGTACCGATCCGGCTGACAGTCAAAACAGGACAGAAGCTTCAGAGCACCCGCGTTTTCTTTCAACCTCTCCCCTACTTCCGAGAACTGAACCTGGTGGTCTGTGGCACGCCCATGCTTGAGTTGAACAACCGTTCAACTTATCTTTTGGTGGGGAATCCAACCCTAACCCGATCCAGGTAACCACAACAAAACCCCCGGGGATGCTCATAGACAGCTCCTTTCATGACTTCGAGCTAACCATCCCCGTGATCGGAGACCTGCCCTTGTTTGTGTCCGGCAGACAGGACTCCCCAGACGCTGTGTTCACGTTTCCGTCGGACATGATCACAGTTAAGAGACATGAGGTTTTAACAACCAAATCCACCTGTGGTGCTACCCTGGGGGCTGAAGGCAACCTGGTGGTGTACGCACTGGCGACACACCCAGGGCAACTAGCTCAAGAAGAGCCGGGGACCCAGGACCCAGCCAGCGAGCCCTACCCCGGTTTCGAAACCTAGGTCAGAGAACAGTTGGAGAAAGCCGACGCACTAAGCACCGATGTGGAAAGAACAGCGCTTAGGAGGCTGTTCTATGAATATCAATCAGTCCTCTCGACGGACTCCCATGACTGTGGGGTCACCGAGCTCCACACGGTTCGTATTCCAACGAACCCAAACGCACCCCCTACGTTTGTGCGCCAATATAAGATTCCCCTGGCCGCTTACGAGTCGATCCAGGAGATCCTGGACCTGCTGTTGGAGAAACGGATAATACGGGAATGCAACTCCACGTACAACTCTCCAATTTGGCCGGTGTTAAAACCGACCGGGAAATGACGCCTGACAATCGACTACCGTTCACTGAACAAGCAGGTACCCCTCTCACGCTGGCCCATGATTCACCTGGACCAGGAGCTGGCTAAGGTGAGAGACGCTCGTTTTTTTTCCACAGTGGATGTGGCGAACAGCTTCTGGACAATGAAGGTGGACCCGGCCGACCAGTACAAATTGGCATTTTCCTTCGGGAACCGACAATATACCTGGAACAGGTGCCCCTTTGGGTACTCAAACTCTCCGGCCAAATTTAATATTTTTCGTCACAAGGCCATGTCTGATGCCGCAGCCCGGGGAAACCTCATTTACGTCGCCGACATCCTTATGAGGAGCAGGATGTTTGAGAAACATCTAGCAGAACTCCGGCATTTCCTGGATCAGCTTGGCGCGGCAAGGGCTAAGCTAGCACTCACGAAAGGCCAATGGTGCCAGACAAAAGTGGAGTACGTCGGTTTAACGGTGGGCCCAAATGGCATTGAGCCCCAATCTGGCAGGATCCGGGCCATCCAAGACATAATAGCTCCGACGAACGTGTCGGATCTTCGGAGTTTCTTAGGGGTCTGTAACTACTCCCGCCAGATCATTGAGGACTATGCGGAGATGGCCAGATCGGGTGCGCCTTCCTTCATGAAGGCCGACCAAAGGCTGGTGTGGGCATCATCTGGGTTGGACACCACGTCACCAAACCAAATCACTACCAACTGGGGGCGAAAACAAGCCAGTACGCAGAGATCGCAGCAGTACTCATCACCCTCCAGCAGGCTACAGCCCTGGACATGAAACAATTGGTGATCTGCTCCGAATCCAACTATGCTTGGCACAGTTTCATCTCCCACCTCCCGGTGTGGAAAGAGAATGGAATGAAGAATGCCAGGAAAAAAGAGGTAAAACATTCAGAACTCTTTCTGGCATGTGACCATCTCACTACAGAACAGGGTATGGTAGTGTACTGGAAAAAGGTGAGGGGTCATTCCTGGACGTTGGGCCCAGACAAGGACGGAAATGATGAAGCAGACTGTCTAGCTCGATTGGGAGCTGAAGGTGGAACCCCGTGGGGTTTCCAAAAAGAATGGTTTCCTTCCCCTCATACCCATGCTGTCTGTGCCGTTACTTGGCGAAAGACGAAGGAAAGGTGTGAAAACACCCAAAGCTCTGGGGAGACTCTCCACCTTGGATGAAAACCCAGTGATACAGACTTGGCGACCATGCAGGACCAAGACCCTAACCTCCACACCATCAGGAAGCTGGTGGCCAGTGGTCTGTCAGCTGAAGCGCCGCCACTGGCGACAAGTGAGACCAAAGAACTGAGGACCCTCCGACCCAACCTGTACCACCTGAGGCTGGAGAAAGGGTTGTTAGTCTACACCCACAACGGAAGTGGGACGCCCCGATGGGTGGTACCAACTGACCATAGGGGGGTCATGTTAGCCCACGCTCATGACTCTCCTGTAGGGGGTCACAGGGGTCTTAAAGCCACACTCCACACCCTCCAACAGCTGGCGTACTGGCCTTCGATGGCTCACGACGCCCAAATCTACATCCAAGGATGTTTGACCTGCTGTCAATTCCAACCATCCCGGCCACTCGGCCGGGCCCCACTTCAGCGAAGGGGGGTTACATTCCCGTGGTCCCACCTGCAAATCGACTGGGTTGGACCAGTCCCCAAATCGACCAGAGGTAATAAATACCTCCTAACAGTGACGTGCAGTTTCACCAAGTGGGTTGAATGCTTACCTGCACCAAACGACACAGCTGTAACCACGGCTTTTTTTTTGCTGAACCATGTTTTCAGCCGTTGGGGTCTTCCCCTGTCCATTAACTCAGACAGAGGAACACATTTCACCTCGAGCGTCATGACAGCGCTTTTTGACATTCTGGGTGTGGAAGTAAAATTTCACATTCCCTACCACCCACAATCGTCGGTTCAGGTGGAGCAGATGAACTGCCCCATAGTGGCCATGCTAAAGAAATATGTTAGCAGGAACGGAAAAGACTGGGATATCGTTGGGGGTGGACCGGATGGCCATCAGAACCCAAAAGGGAGTTTCCCTTTGGTTCTGATGGCCATCCGGTCCACCCCCCATGCTCCACAGGAGTAACACCCTTTGAGATGATGACTGGAAGGCAAATGACCCTCCCACTCCATCTGCTGTACTATCCAGAAGATGTGAGTGTGACAACTGCCTACACAGCACATCAATATGTCACAGACTTGAAGGAGCACCTCAAATCCACATTCGGTTGGGCACAAACGAACCTGGAAGCCAGCGTAGAGGGTGCGAAATCTATTTCAGATTTGCCCAACCAACTGGGCATACCAGGAAATTCCTCCCAAAATGGGCAGACCCCTTCGAAATTGTGGGAAAACTCTCACCAGCAGCCTACAGAATAGGAATCTCAAAATCCAAACAGGTGTACAAATGGGTTCACGCAAACCAGATCAAGCCCTACCACCGACCCTCGTCCACAGGAATAGGGTTCCCTTACAGACAGGTGGAAGGGGAGGATAGCACATAGGGTCAACCAGATAGTTGCATGTTAAAATAAACCCACACTAACGTGCACTAACCACTAACAACTCCACCCATAAAACTCCCTTCTATAATCAGGATTTCTCTGTTGCAGGATGGAGGTCATCTGGATGATTGGCATTCTTGTTGGCTCAACACTTGCTCTGCCAACCAGCGTAGTAGAGATAGGACCCCCAACCGGCACAGTCCTGCAAGACACCCCTGGGCTCCTTATTACACACTGTAGACTTCATACGCAGAGGGTTCCTTCCTCCACTGATGACTGAAGGAAGACCGCAGGGGACTCAAGCCCCCGAGACCATAGACCATGCCAGGCAAACTACAATCTATATCCTCAAACAACTACAGAAATTCATGGTCACCGAAGAGGACCTCAGTGGCAGTAAACGCCCAAAAAGATTCTTAGGTGGATTGATAGCCTCAGCGACAGCGCTGGGATCTTTGTTTTCCATTGGCCTTTCGGCAGCAAATTCCGTGAGCCTGAAAACTATTCAGAGACACGTGCAAGAATTAGATGAAGAAATGCCAGAAATCCAACAAAGACTCCTCCTCCAACAGAGACTATTGGAAGTACAAACCAAGACCCTCCAGGGCACCGTTGTTACCGTAAATTTACACTCAACTCTTATTAACAATACCCTGCATGCACTGCAAACCCTCACAGAAGTGGTCAAGAATGTTTGTTGTACACACAGGTTGTAAGAGACTTGATGCAAGACCGGATTAGGGAAGTTGGTTCATCGGTAGACAGTCTAACCAAAGGACGTATACCCACTTACCTAGTTCCGCTGGATTTAGTTGACAAGATCCTAAAGTCCACCACAACAGACACTTTGCAACCTCCACAAACACACCTAGCTTATAGCTTAGGCAGCGCATTTCCAATTTTCGTCAACCCAGATGACTTAGAGATAGGATTTATGCTCAATCTCCCTATCATTGAAAGACCAAATGTATATAGGCTTAAAACAGTGTTAAATGTCGGATTTTGGAAGAAGAAAACACACGTACATCTGAAAACCCCATCACTCTTAGCTTACCACGATGCCGACCCGAAACTTTACTTAATTCCCAATTTAGACCTGTGCACCAAAACCACGGACCTCCATTAAGTGTGCCCAAGTAATCCTTTCATTAGAAACGTCACCGATTACATGTGTGGTTTAAGGGAGGGATCTCCTGAACAAAACTGTCAGGCTAAAGTAACTCTGAAGGACGCAGGAATAGAAACCAAAGTCGAAAGTTCGGGTAACAGATGGCTTGTAAGCACACCAGTGGCAGAAGCCTTGCTATCTTACGATCAGCACGACACAGTTACCCGAATGAAATTACCCAACCAAACGATGTTCATCTCCGTACCCCAAGGGGCACTCCTCCACCTCGGAGACCTAATCCTCCATCACCTTAAGCTCGACCGATATGATACAGAAATTGAAATTATGGATGCCTTCAAAGGATATAATTTCAGCATTGATGCTAGTATTGAAGAACAACTTGTGGTGGAAGGTACCAAACTGATTAAGTTCAGCCTCACCCCCTCAGAGTTAAGCTTCACACCTCTCCCTCAATTCCCCAGGCGAACAGAATGGACAGAAACCCACACTATGACCGTTACTGTAGTTCTCCTTGTAATCGGGTGGGCCGTGACGGCAGTAATGGCACACACCGCATAACGACAGGTTAAGCGTTTACAAGTCAGGATTGATTCCCTCACATTCATTCCCCCACGGTTCATAGCACCACCACAGGCAGGTTTCCAGTGCCTAATGGAAGTTGGATGCATGAGCTATGAACCATGATCTTGTTTTATTATTATTATTTTCTTTTTCCTTTCATATATATACATATATGTGTACTGTATCTTCTATTCGTTGTTTCAATTTGTCTCAGGGCTACCAAAGCTGATGACCAAAGAATGTAATGATGATATGAATGTATTGTTTTGTATTTCTCATTGAACAACGTAGAAAGGTATGAGTTAGTCAGAGTTTAGTCTTGCCCAGGCTAACCTCTACTCTGCCCAGTCATAGGTTTTGAGGAACACAGAGACTGTTTTCTTCTGCTTCGCCACGGATCACGGATTTTTCAGCAAAGGACAGGATGGTCCCAGTAGCTTCAACGACTGCGATTCATCTCACCCTTTGAACCTAGGGGGGAATGTTGGACCACTTGTTTGCTGAATATTGGGCCATTTACACATTGCTGGACACCACCAGCCCTTCCGACATCATCGGCCATTTTGTATCCAGTATTGTCCGCCACTACAAATCCCAGTGGGCACTGCGGCTGGTAGGACGGGGACGTCCCAAGTCTGACGTCACAAGAGGTCTGACGTCACAAGAGGTTATATATGGAAGGCGGACGCTTTAAACCTTGCTTTCAGCTGGGGACCTCGACACGGTGACCACGCAACTGGAGCAGCAACTCTGGAGACGAGATCCTGAGTGGACTTACATTCTCCCGTTGGCCAATGAAAAGAACGTTCATGACAGAAATTCCTGGAATTAGAAGGCCAGAAATTTCAACTTTACCGATCGAAGGTGTTAGTTTAACACGTAACCAAAAAACCACGGAGTTTCAAGGAGACGGATTGCCACCTTGTTTTTTGTTCTAGTCGAATGCTGACGGTCAGATCGTATTTTTCCCTTTCGCCAAGGAGGCCAAAGGACGAAGATTTACCGCTCTTCCCGAAATTAACCGTGGACACACGTTAACTTCCAACTTTCCCCCTCCTCCTTTCCCCCTCACGCTGGCAGCCCTGAAGAATTGCTCCACAAAGTAATACCCATCTTTTATTATTTTCTTTGATTTCTTTATTAGGAGTAGTCTGGGCAGGGTAGAGAGATAGGATTTGTTTTTGTGCAATCAGAATCGTCACGTATAGTCTAATGTTATGAAATTGTATTTGCATGCAACATTGTATTGAACCCTGATGTGCTGTATTGACCGCTGAGGCCGCCGTGTCTCACAAGTTTGTGTCTCTACCATGCGAACACCGGAGCGCCGGTAATACTGGACTACGACAGTAACCTCATGGTGAAATTCACCATTTTCTTTGTTCCAACTTCACTGCTTGCTAACTGGCCGCCAAAAGGTTTATGACTCTTTGTCTAAGCTGAGTTTACAACTTGCTTTGGGGGTTTTATGACAGCCCGTGTCCCGCTGTGAAACGCTTTCTGGCGGGCTGTTTTCAAACTTCGTTCAACACCACATTCCTTTGTCATATTACCACTTTTGCCATAACTGCTGGTTGATTCAATACACAAACACTGCTGTTTTGCTTCATTTTGTTTGTTAGATATTTTACCCTTTTGTGTAGAACTTTGCATGTTTGAGTAGGTGAAGATTATTGAATCGGAGAGTTGATTGTATCAGGCTGATTGATTTAATAAATTTTCACGTAGAGAAAGAGAAGGCGTTTGGTGTTTATTTTGTGCAAGAGTGATTTGTCAGTCAAAATAAGGCAAAGTTCCCCACGTTTCGGCAGAAACGGTTGATTAAACAGTGTCATTTAATAATTGTAATTATTAGAGGCCTTGAGCCATAATTACAACACAGAGGACAGCTCTGGTTTCAATTCATAAACGAGGATTTTGGTTAAGGAGTTAATTTTATCGGATTATGATTTTAATTATAATTCTTGATAAATATTCAATTAATCAATAATCTATAATTACAACAGATTTTAATTGTTAATGTGGCATGGATCAGGGTTTCCCAATCCTGGTCTTGCAAAATGTAGATATTTTCCTGCTTCAGTACACCTGGTTTCATCTAATGAGTGGCTAAGTGGTTTCTGCAGAACTCACTGTTTAGGTTATTCATTTCTAAAACAGTGGGACCTCTCAAATTTTTTATACAAGTACCTTATGTGTAAATGCCAAGTTTTCCGTCTACTACTATCTTGATAGACATATTAAAGCCCTATTGTTTTTCAGTTTGTTTTGTTATATAAAAAAAAAAAAACAATGAAAAAAACACTCTCATCCATCAGCACTCCTGCCACACCTTTTCAATTAGCGATGCCTGGTTCACACGGTAGGATTCTTATGCTGATTTTTGCCCCGATCTTCGCCTTCCGACATGCGCTGCTTATCGTGATGGCTCTTAAAATAATCTTATGAGATAATCCTGCCTTGTGTTGTGTGTTAAGAGTGATCTAGTCTGCTTGGAAGTATGTTGGGACCACTCAGACCTCAAATCGGGAATATACAACATGTTGGATTGTCTTGCCCCTTCCATGTGGGGTGTTCCCCGACAAACGAGTATGAAGCCTGTTAAATGTGACATATAGCCAATCAGAAAGCGACTTGACAGAAACACGGAAGGGAATTACTCTGACCTCACGTTTGATCTGGAAAGGGTTTGTGAGATTTCGCGTCTGACATCTGAATGTTTGTGAGTGAAATCTGTTCGTCTGTGGTGTGTTGTGCTTGCAGTGTGATTGCACAATACATACTGTTGAACCAAACCTGTTATTTCTATGATTTTTTATCGTCACATGTGGGGTCTCTGAGGTTTTGAAAAACAGCCGACAATTTGAAAATCCTGCCATGTGATGGCAGGATTTTACTTCAACCAATAATGCCACCAGGCATTATTGGTTGAAGGATACAACTAATTATGCATTACACATTTTTACAGAGAATTTTAAAATGATTTTTTGTTGGAAAAACAAACACAGTTATTGACCGTCATAATTCCAAGACCTAAAAATCCAATATGGCTGCCTTGTATATCCATCAATCCATCCATCCTCGCGGAGTGGTTGGTGCCTATCTCCAGCGTTTACTGGGCGAGAGCCAGGCTGCAGTCTTACAAATAATGGTGGTAAAGAAACATTTTTTGTACTTCCAAACGTTTTGTATCTAAATATCTCGTTTTCCACTGAAAGTCCTGGGATTTAAATGGCTGTTGTTTTTTTACCTAGGTAAAAGGAATCCCAGGTAATTTGTGTGCATTTTGTTTCAACGTCTATAAAAGGCCGTGGAATATTTATTTATTTAAATGTTTGCAAGGGAAAAAAAGCAGGTGATCACCTGAAGACATCATGTTAGAAGACAACAACAACTTCTACGAGTCATTCTCGCAATGGGCAGCGATATGAAGATATGTATGCCATGACCAACAGAGAAATCAAATTCTTTTAAAGGTAGGAAATAACACAATTAACTTCAGAAATATGGCGGGTGAGCAAAAGTCAGAACACTGCAAGAAAGGGTCCACCAATCATCGTTGCTCAGGACATTACCGTGCCCCTCATACATCCAAGGGTAATAAGGAAGTCCTACCCGCAAACCAGGACCTTTTATCTGGGAAAGTGTGGACCTGGGCAATTGAAATCACTTGAGTAAAATTGTGTTGAAACATGTGGAGGGCGTTCAAAATCCCCGGTAATGGCTGAAAGTCCGTGAAATGAAAAGGGGCTATTTATCTGTAAATAGTGTTTTACAGTCTCTTTTGTAAAGATGCTGCCACAATGTTTGAAAGTACAAAACTGAGAGAAATACCATATTATTAGCTTTTTACTGGTAGCTACTTAGGTCAATGGTTACTCAACATATTAATTAGCAAATCCCGCTGTTCTTCGAAAATTTTAACTGGAACATGGTAAAGTTGGGTTTTATGGTATTCCCAGTTTAAGGTCTGACTTCATAGACATCTGGGAGATGGGTATAACCCATTTCTGGTTTTAACAAACAATTGCCAATATTTCTTCTGAGTAACGGTAAAGACAGCTTACTTGATATATAGTTTTCATGTACCAGCGGTGGTACTTAAGAACTATATCTCTAAAACATTCAGGACAATGTGCACCAATAATATAATCCTGGTTTGTGAAACCTTTTCAATTTTTTTTTTTGTTATTTCTGTTCTGAAATCCTATATTTTTTCACTCTAGCGAACTAAATACTATGTATTGTTTTGTCCTGTGATGTTATTGCATTTTTTACAGTACAGTGCAGTTGTTTTTTTTTTTTTACAAAATTAAGATTTTTTGATTTTAAATAAACCTTTTTTAATGATTTATTTAGCTAGCATAAAAAATATTACAAAAACACATGTTTGAAACAAATGGTGGCTTGTAAAAGTTTTGGTTGACTGGTTAAGTTTTTATTCACCTAACGTCACCCATGATTAAGGGGCCGTGATCCCTCCAGGTAAGTCATACAGAGCTCATCAATTTCTTCAACCAGTCTGCTATGATTCTTTCCAGCTCTTCTCCCCCTATGAACATTCCTGGTAAAAGCACAAGATGACTCAGGTTATGGTGATTTCTAGCATTGTTTTTACTATATATAAAGCGCAGTTTTTTTGTCACACCTAAATGCTGTGGAGCATGAAGCAAAATTTATTTTCAGATGAAGATGACCTGAGTACTGTGGTCTTTTGTTGCATCTTCAATACAGAACCATGTAGATAAAATATAAAGATTGATAAAAAAAAACATCCCAACATAATTTATGTGTAAAATGTTGCTGTTGTCCCTGTGTGGCTGCATGTGGTCACTGTGTTTTTGGAATTGCACAAGGCAGAAATCCCCCCAGTTTCTGAGTCAGCATTAGAGGAGTCTTGCCGCATTCAGTAAGGGGAAAACAAATCACTAGGGTGTACACTAATAATCCTTTCAAAAAGAGAGCTTTCGGCAAACAAAATGTTGTGATTTTCTAGAACATGTAAGGGATACATTTTATAGGCTAAAAATGTCTCCTGTGAGGTTTAACTGGAAAGGGCAACATCTCTTTTTAATGATTAAATGAGTGCAAACTGTAACTGGACGGCCAGTCTGTGTCCTTGCACCAGCATGTTTCAGATCTGGTACCCCCTGAAGACATAATCAAGGGTTTGGACACCATGTGCAGGAGTGGTTCAAAATAAAGCTGCCTCAACTTCCTGCGTCCTGAAAGAGCACCCTCGAGTTATATTTCAGATCCCTCTGGACCATCTGAGAAAACTGCTGAGAAATAAAAAAGATAAATAAGAAGAAACTGACACAATTGGACCTCAAGACTGGCAGAGACTTAATGTGGAAAGCTTACTGCAATTAACCAACAAAAAGAGCCCCCTCACATGTTGATTCATTCTTCTGTGGCTACACATTACAGCTCAAGGTCAGAGAAGGCTGGCCTTAATTTTGAAAAGACAGTTAAACATACTTCACATGACCGAATTCTTTTCATCAGTTTGTTTTAGTAAATATATAGCTATGGTTTTGTACTGCAATGCATGCATCCATTGAGTGAATATACATACATACATATACTGGACATACAGTCTAGTCCTGTATGTCCTCTGATCCTGTGACCCTGCAAAGATTATACGTATATTTGACATATATTCTAGAAACTTTCCAGGAATAGTTGATTTACATTTTGTCTGCAATTTGTAACCACAAGCTCAAGTGTATTTCATTGGAATTTCATGTAAAAGTAAAATAATGTGTAGTAATCCATTTCATTTACAAATAAAAATCCTGAAAGTGTTGCATACATTTTTATCAATTCTTTGTAAAACCCACCATTGCTGCATTTACACCTGCAAGTCTTTTAGGGTATGTCTTAACCAACTTTATGCAGGTGGAGACTGAAATTATTCCGCCATTCTACTTTGCAAAAAAGCTCAAGCTCAGTCAGATTGGATGAAGAGCATCTATAGACATACATTTTCAAGTCTTGCCACACATTCAGGTTTAGAGTATGACTTCTCCATGGATAATCTTGGATTTAAACCATTCTGTTGTAGCTCTGAATGCATATGTTTACAGTCACGGTCAAGTTAGAAGGTGAACATCCACCCAAGTCTCAAGTTTCTTAGAGCCCTTAGCAGTGCACTACTACTGTTCCAAAAGGGGCATTTTTGAAGAGATTTAAAGAGTGCTAACAGTTACTAATAGTTGTCCTCTCAAACGTTTCTCCCACCTGAGTGGTGGATCTCTTCTGCTCCTCCAGAGTTACCATTGGCCTTTTGGCTGCATTTCTGAGTAATGTTCTCCTTCCTCGGCCTGTCAGTTTAGGCCAGTTTGCAGTTGTCCCATACTTTTTCCATCTTAGGATGATGTATTGAACAGAGCTCTGTGAGATGTTTAAAATTTGGGACATTGTTTTATAACCTAACTGTGCTTTAAACTCCATGAAAATGCTTGTTCACCAATGTTCTCCTAGCCTCTTAACCTCTGAAACCTTCACACAACAGCTGAAAAAGAACATTGGATAAATGAACAGTTTCTTCTGTCAACAATTATTGAGAGGTATATTTTCCAGCAATTTTGACCACCGTGTCACAAGGCAAAGTGAAAATTAATTGACTTACAGATCAGAACATTTCATTTTTTGGACCTAATCTAAATACCCACTGAGAACCTGCAGTCGGCTCCCAAAAAGTGGGTGGAAAGAAAGAAGCAAACATCATGCTCAAATCCATCTATTTCATCTTTGTGAAATGTGTGTGAACAACTAAATAAGTTTAAAGCATGTCAATTCTCCATCCAATTCCCAAACTGAGGTAAAACCAAATAAAACAGGTATAACCCAAGGATGACGATTTACCTTTCAGGCAGGTCTGAGTAAATTCAGGTAATTCTATGTGGACAAACATTTCCAGGAGCACTTGTAACTTGACAGTGTGCCATAAAATATTTATGCTATTCCTTGTTGAAAGAAAGTCTCTGTCTTCAATTATGGTAGCGATGTGTATGCATGAGATCAGCAAACAGGTTTAAAACATTTACCTGCTACAGTTGGATGCAGTGGTTTGGTTCCATTTGTCAATTCAAACAGCTGGATAACACGCTAGCGGATGGCGTCATGTGAGGAATTGTTCATGGTTACAAACGCTTCCTTCACACTATTTACTGAGTGACATTTACACAATGTTCTACAGAAGGGTGAGCTGAGGTAAGCTGCTGAGATACATCCTGCTGTGCCTCAGATGTCACACTGACTAACATTATTCCATGCTCGCTGTTTGAGGCACCGCTCTGCTATGAATCAATACATATATATTTTTTTATCATTATTCAAATAAAACCTTGGATGACATTTATTTTTTTATGGAACAGCTTGAGGTTTTGGCAGGTCAGTCTGTGAGCTTGAAGTGTCACTCTGCTGTAGATCTTTATTAGTGTAATCCGTTTTTGAGTCACATAGTTTATTCAAACCAAACAGGGATTCAGTGATGTGTAATAAAACAGTAAATCATGTTCTGGCCACCTAGGAGTGACAAAACAAGCAGTGAACAGTTTTATTAACTTGTTTAACCATCACCTTCAACATACCATGTTCACGGTGATGTGCAGTGTTAGTTTCCTACCACATATGCCATACATGAAGTCCTCAATTTCATGTTTCATCTAATCAGAACCCCTTCTTTCAACCAGATGCTGGCTTGCTGCAAACTTTAAACAGAACTTCCTATGACTTTCTTTCAATCACGGATTTCTTTAGGTCACTCTTTCCATACAGGCCAGACTTGTGGATTGCATGATAAATAGTTGTCCGGTTGCTGGATTTTCTCACCTGGGCTATGGATCTTTGCTGCTCCTCCAGAGTTGACCTGGGAATTTTGGCTGCTGCTCAGAAGGTGGACAGCCATGCCTTGGTATCCTACTCAATTTCTTGAACATTGCTCTATGGTCAAACCTTGGGGTATGGTTATATAACCTATCCCTGCTTTAAACTTCCCCATAACTTTCTTTTTCTCCGACCTGTGTGGTCTGTTCCTTGGTCTTCATGATACTTACACAGGAATGAAAGGATAGAAGGAGAAATAATTAAGGGCAAAAGGAAAGAAAGACACAAGAAAGTAATAATGGTAGGACATAAGGGAGCAAGGAAGAGAATGTTTAGAAAATGGAAATGAGCAAAGAGTCTGCATCAGTCGACCCAAGTATGGGTCTCTTTCTACAAGGTCGAAATTTTAAATAATTTAACATAAAATAAAAGTGTGAACATGATATAATAATAGTTACATGAAGAGAAAATTGCCCCAGGACAGAAATTTAAACTTAATAAAACTGAAGGGAATTACAGAAAGCCCTTCACCACTGTGTAGTGTTTCCATCTAATGAGCTGTCAAATCAAGTGAGTAATGCTTGACTTAGATACTAATAGAAATTAAAAGGCACTTGTGCTTGACAGTTTTAAAATGACTTGACTGATAATTTGCAGAGAAAGATTTTACATATAAAGGATGTTCATTGTTATAGATTACAAAACCTAACAGGATTTTATGTAGGTTGATTACCTTTGATAAATTACATGCTGCTTCATTTGAATTTCCTTTCATGCAAACCCCAAAAACTAAATGGAAGCATCAATGGAGTCATAGGTTTTCCCTCACTTTAAGGGCCTGATCTACTACAGGCTTGCATGATAGCTCGCGCAAAGCTGATCTACTAACCATTTGCACAGAGGATTGCGCCTGTCAAATAAGCAGAATAGCAGGCACAATCCATTCAGAAGTAAGCATCGGTACAATGACAAACGACGGAGAGAGAAAACCTGTGCACGTGTCAAAATATTTGGACTGTCAGAAATAAAAATAGTAGAGACATATCATCTATCCAGCAAGGCTGTTTTTTTGGGCAAAGGCCACAAATAAAAGCCATGCCATATCTCCTATGGAAAACCTCATTTTAACGCTGGATGTTGTTGTGTCTGGATGATTCTAGAACACCATCACTTTATGGCAAAACATCATTGTCTGGATTGCACTGAAGAAGCGCTTCTAAATCGCCCAGGAAAGGTGCAGATTATAGTTGTCTGCTGCAAGTTCAACAACATATTCACGATGTCACGATGTGGGGGAAAAAGATGTCTGCGTGGGATGGATTGATGCAGCTGGACAGCAGAAACAGCTCAATCTGATTCAAAGGCATTTTTCATGCGCCATTTGAGGTACGCAGTTTATATTTCCTTAAGTATCTAAACCAAAACGAAAAACACAGTGACTGAACTTTAATATTGTGGCACTATGGGTCTTTCTGATCACATGCCTGAATGTGTTCAAACTTGGTGACAGCCAAACCATGGTGACAGCCAGTAGCACACACAAAATCCTCATTTAAATAGGGCTGTCCGCAAAACTTTTGCACCTGTTATCCTTTGTGCAAGCAATCTCAGTACATCACCCGCAAAACGCCCACTAATTACACATGCAGTTTCTTTGTTAGCATAAGCAATTTAGGGGTCCTTATTTGGGATCTTAGTAGATCAGGCCCTAAGTCTGTTAAACGTTTTGTTTTTATGAATTTAAAAGCTATTTAGAGTAACTTACCCCAAACAATGTTTATTCTAACTTGGAGTGTGACCATGGACTTGGCCATCACAGTTACTTTAAAACGAGGGTGGATTGTTCCCGTTCCGGATCGGAGAATGGACTTTCAAAATCACTGCTCAAAAGTATCCCACTTAATAAAGGGGTAGGGTAAGTTGTAGCAACAGTTAAGATAGTATTCAGCCTGAATTAGTGTACAAATAATACAGAAAGTATAAATTAGATAATGTAAAACCAAATGCCTAAGTTCCTAAAAAAATGACAAAGTCAGATTGTTTCTTAATTTGGCAAATATGAATATATCAGGACTTAAATTTATTTGTTTCAAAATATGTGATAACTGAATCCAAATGTAATAATGCAAGGATGTGATTGTTTTCTCCACAGTCAAGGGAAACATTTTTTCACTGTAGCCTCACATATTATTACACCATCCAGCAGGTATCGCTTGATTGCTTGTTACTATGAAAGTGAGGAAAAGGAAGCAAGACAAAATAATATCTGCCAGGCTCGCATTTCAAAGTTATCTTTGACTCGACAACTTTCTTGCTAGATAAACAACCCCTGCTCTGAGCTTCCCTCCTGTTATTTTTATTGTGGTTATTAATGCGGCATTCTGGAAATAAAGAATCCCCATGAATGTTACGATAAGGCTGCAGATGATAGATAAGGGCTGCTTTCAGAGAGCATTCTCTGTAATGGACACCCACTATTAATGGGAATATGAGATCCACCCGGCTCCCACACCCACTTCACTCTTCAAACTTTTTGACATGACCTCCAATGCAGTCTGCTGAGCTTTTATACAAACTCACAATAAACAGCTATGGGTCGTGTTCATGTATAAAAGATCATGGATAGAATATCTGCAGGCTGCTGAAGTGTGCAAAAGCTGCATTAAAGTAAAAAAAAAAAAAAAAACTTGCAACGTGAACGTGAAAAAAAAATACTTCAGTGAATCTAAAAGGGGTTACTGCCCTGAAAAATAAAACATTAGTAATATATTTTTGGAAGAGTAAAAAGTAACTGAAGGTCAGAGATGAAGGATGAGAAAAATTATTAGTATGAGTGGTCCCGGTAGGCAAAATACCC
Source organism: Crenichthys baileyi (assembly GCA_036173005.1). Classification (NCBI taxonomy): domain Eukaryota; kingdom Metazoa; phylum Chordata; class Actinopteri; order Cyprinodontiformes; family Goodeidae; genus Crenichthys; species Crenichthys baileyi. Next base: position 86,616 of record JAHHUM010002946.1, on the reverse strand, counting down.
CTCGAATTTACAGTTATTTTTATGTACTGATTAAATATGTGCTGATAAAAAGTTTGTTTCAGTTACAAAATTTCAAATGACTGATTTTTGTATCCGGTGATGACAATGAATCAGCATGGATTGACATGTAATCAGAAGCCCTGCAGATATCAGTATTCTCATCCTAAAATAACACCATCTACAGACATGAGTTGACAAGTCGTAGAATGAGTTGTTTCATCTCTGTCTATCATCTGGCTTCATTTTAAACACCTCACTGATACTGAAAATGGTTAACTTTGGGGTTTCTTCACTTCACTTCAACACACTGTAGAGTGTTGGCTGTTAAAGCAATCAGCTCTTGGGTACAATGTGTTCATCAGTCGATGGCCAATCAAGCTGAAAATCATCCCTTTCCTGTTAACAAAAGATTTCTCCCTGTATCTTGAGTCTTTATTTTAATGTGAAACAAGGCAGAATTTTCACGCATCTGAAATATTCATATTAGGCACCAAGAGCATTAGTCCAAATTGACCAGTGATCAGTAGCTATGTAAAGAGTTTGAACTAGCTGGTAGACTATAACCTGTTCCTAAAGTTATGTTTTTATGTTTTTTCTAATCAATTTACTTTCTTTTATTAAGGGTCCAATTGAAGGGATGCAGACTTAAAAAAAAGTTTCACTTCAGTTCTTTTTGTATAGCGCCAATTCACAACACATGTCGTCTCAAGGCACTTCACAAAGGGTTTGGAATGGTATAGGGTTGTTGGGGAGGTTAGATTAAACTAGTGAGTGTTAGAGTTTGGCCATTTTAGAATGGGCTATGTGTAAGGGTACTAAGTAAAATAATACACTGATAAAGTGTGTCCATCTAGACCCCACTGGTGGCCATTGTTATACTAAAAACCACAAGGATTCGGGGTACCTCTCTCTGTCAGACTGATTATAACCATTGGAAAAGAGAAGGGGTCGCACAGGTAGCAGAAATGGAGGGTGTGTTTGCACCTTAACCATAACTGAGCCGGTTTAGGCTAAACCTGACTCCCCCTTACTCCCCCTTACTCCAACAGGTAGGGAGGAAGGGAGAGGTAAGAATAAATACTTCTTTTTAACTTTTTATCACATTAAATATTTAAGTTCACTTTCTTTTTAGTTTGAAATTCGGACTTTTCTTGTTTTCAGTGCTATTTTACATTTACATCTATTTTTTTTCTATATATTTTGTGTTGCACTGTAACTCTAAACAATGCCTGTTCTCCTAGTGTTTAAAACTTTTATATAATGACTGACAATGTAGGATACAAGGTTTGAGTAAAGGGCCAGTATTTCTGTCACCCATTAACTGTCTGTGTATTGTGGATTAATGCTTATAATGGCACATTTATTAACCAGAATTTATGAGTAAAATACAGTTATATATTTATTTAATTACAAAAAACCTAAGTAAAAAGAAAACGAACAGTTCCAGTGGATTAAAAATAGAAGAAATGTGTAGAAGAAACGGTTTGGTCTGACACAAATTAAATCATGAGCAAACACAAAAAAGCAACAACACAGTGCAACACATTCAGTTCTGTGGTATCTCCCTTTTCCAATAAAATCTTACTTTGTATCAAAAGCTAAGCTACTGTATAACATCTTCCTTAGCATAGCTATTATCTGCTAGCAACTCTTATGATGAAAATCATACAGGCTGAGCTGTGATTTAAGGTCCCTATAGTTGGCAGAATTACCAAACATTATGATTACAAACTCCATCCACTTAAGAGACTGGTCGAATAAGAGTGGCAAGTCCCACTAGGATTTTATAATGAGGCCCAGCAATCACTGAGCTGATACAGTCCCTTTGCCTGCCCACCTATCAAGCAAAATGAATGTGATAAAAAAAGTGTGAAATTCCAACTCTTAGCGGGCATTTTGTTTTAGCTGGTCTACTTTTTTAGAAAATAAAAAAAATAACCAAGATAGAAATACATTTTATTTTTGATTAACAGGTCCATTGAAAAAATAATAAAAACAAGTATGAAGCTCTCAGAAAGGCTCTATGGAGTCCTGACTTTTGCCTCACCTTGTCACAAACAAACAAAAAAACTGTATTTTCTTGTGGGGAAAAAATCCTTCTCTAATGGAAAATTTTGAATAGCTGTTCCGTGAAAAGGTTCAATATTTTTTGTCACTCGTTTCAAACTCATACACTATATACATTCATTACACAGAGTGGAATATTTTTAAGCCTTTATTTCTCGTAATTTTGACGATTATGGATTACAGATAATAAAACCCCAGAATTCAGTGTTTCAGAAAGTTAAAATATTACATAAGATCAATAGAAATTTATATTTTAAACAGAAATGTCAGGCTTCTTAAAAGTATGTTCATTTCTATGCATTCAGTGCTTTGTTGGGCCTCCTTTGTCATGAATTTCTGCATCAACACGGCATGGCATGGAGGTGATCAGTTATTAGGTCTGTCTAAATGCAGCAGAAATTAAAGTTTTTAAATTACTATTTTTTACCTGGAGTAGTGATTCGCCACTGTGGAAGATTACAGGCAGACTTGGTTTGCCACAGCGTACTTTTAAATACCTGAATAGAATGCCAGTTTGCTAGGTCTATAAGCTACTGATCAAAAGCAAACCTCTTCCTCACTGGACATGCAGCATGTAAACGTTTGACTAGTAAACGTGTATCAAAGTTGGAGTTTTTTCTGTCACTAATAGAATGTGCTATGCAATGATGTCCGAGGTTCATGTAACGTATTAGAGCCATCACTCTTGTGCAATTTTAGGATGTGTTCTTCTTAATTTTGACCTTTTTCTTTTTTTTTTCTTTTACATATTTCTCAACATTTGAGACATTTCTTTTCTGATGACTTTTTTCTGAGACCCTTTAGAAGTCTGAAGCTTTGATTTGAAGTTTTCCTGAGACCTGAGGATGTCCTAAAATGTACAGTGTACTAGTTAGTGGCAGTTCTCACATAAATAGCGACCTACCGCTTCTTCTGCCACCCCCCAACATATTGAAATGCAAGAAATTATCTGAGATTTTGGAGTAGGAAAAAATGCAGTGCTGTCCTGCAATAAAGCATGTAGCCTAGTCTCCCAATTCTCAGCAGCACGTAGAGGACACCTACTCAACACACTAACGTACAAACGTTAGTAAACATGCATTAAAGCAATAGAAAACTGAAAACTGAGATAAGTTACATTTTATCTGGTGCTTGTGGATCTCCCCTCCAATGCCACTCTGGGCAACTGCTAATATGGCACATGTCAAACAACAGCTGCGTTGGTGCCTTCTCAAGATTTTTCAGTATGATGGGCTGTGATGGACTGTGTAACATAATCATTCCTTTAAAACGTATGCAATCTGAAGTGGACAAGATTCATACTATAGATGAAATGGATTTTAAAAATTGCTCTGAACCAGTTTAAGCTGTTTAAAAAGATAAAATGAGCAAAGATCCAAACTGCATGTTCAGTATTTTGCCTAGTACAAAAGAGATGTTCAAATGCAGAGCAGAAATACATTCATTCATTCATTCATTTTCTAAACCGCTTATTCCATAGTGGGTCACTGGGGAGCTGGTATCCCCTATCTCGAGGAGTCTACGGGCGAGAGGCAGGGTGTACCCTGGACATGTCACCAATCCATCCCCAGTCCATCCCATTTTTTTTTAAAGAAGTGTTTGTCCCATTAAATTGGCATCTGTATCCAGTTGATCTTTCATGCAAAGCAGATGACCTACAGTTTGAACTGTCCAGCTTTAATTTTCAAGAATGACCCAACTGTAGATGATACCTTGTGATAGATTTAATAAACAGTTTGACACTCAGGATAAACAAAATAGAGTCAAACTGTGCAGAAAATATTTCTGATATTTGAAAAAAAGTCTTCTATTGTAGTTTTCTAAGTCTCAAAAAGAAATCCTTGATTCTCAAAACCTGACTTGTCGTCTTAAAACTTTAATTTGTATTTTCAAACCCAGTATTTGCAAACTAAAAGCCTGTTAATACGAACTCATGCAGTGCTTGATATCCAGCGGTCGTGTTCATCCTGGACCTTCATCATGCAACGCCTGCCCCTTATAGAGATTATATTTACTCTGTGCTGCCGTAAGCACCTTCACTAACAGATTATATGAATTAGGGCCTTATTATGGGCTCTGTCAAGGAGCTGCATGTACAGGTGATTTGTAATAAGGACAGCGTTGAGGTGAGTCAGCAGCGACTGGCCTGATTACAGCTGCTGGACCTCAATAAGAAAACCCCCTCTGCTCATCTGCAGGGTAAAGGGAAGGACACTTAGTAAGTACCAGTGCTTTGTGGGGCAGCACAGAAAGGCAGCATTTAACTAACACTGACTGAGTCAAACATTTTAGCTGTAAACAGACAAAACGATAAATTTTTCAAGAAAAGAAAAACACGGTTGAGCCAGTTTGGTTCATTGGAATTTATCAATATTTTATGTCATTTTGTAGCAAAATGTTTTCACACAAACAACTTTTTTTTTATTAATTTTTCTGCTTGAAGTTTAGGTGAGAATCATGTCTATGTCGAGTCAAGTACACATTTAATTTATAGTGTTAGTTAGAGTGGAGAGGGATGATACATGATGTTACAGAGTCTCAACAGTTTTTTCACACTGGTCATCTTCACATTCATACAATGAAATCTTAGCATCACACAGATTTGATTTTGTTTTATCCTGTCTGGAAATGTAAGTTTTTAAAATGATCTCATTTCTAAGCAAATAGTAAACTGAAATAAAGTTGTTTTCTTCTGCCATAAAGGCAAATGTAAAGCTGTTGCTTTGACGTAACATTAAGTTCGATTAACAATAAAAACAGTCACTTATATTTTTTAACTTTAGAAAAAAATTATGATAATTTTGTTGTAGAATAAGTCATCCAGAATGAATAACTTGGAAAATAGAAATGAACATCTATGGGTTCATTTAGGTTTAATATACAGTAGGTGCTTGTATTTGTGCTATAACTTTAAAAATCACTGAATTGCATTGTTTTTATATTGGTAGGTTTGTGATGACAAAGCACTAGAACTAATATAAAATTTAGCTTGGTTGATAAAGATCTTTTTGATTTCTATCCATTTTTTAAAAACTCAAACTGGGGTTCTTCCTAACCTCAGAAAAATTCATTTCAAAAACGAAAGTTATTTGTATTTTTGAAGTAGAATGAAGAGAAGACATCTGAGATACAAAATTAATTTGATTTTATTATGCTTTAAAACTTAACAAATGTGGAAAGTATAGAACTTCCTGTAGATTATGTTGTATTTTTTTTCAATAAATAAAGTAGTGTAAGCAGGCATAGCCAGTACCTTGGTAGATTAATTATACAACAATATAACCACTTGAAAATGGTCAGTGTTGATGTTTCGAAATTTTTAAATAAGATTTTAAATAAGACTGTGTCCATATTTGACAATAAAACAGGTCTAAAATCACTTTTGAGTTGTTTTGATATTTTGACAACCTAGCGTCCCAGCTGTACATGACTGCAGCATGCAGCAGCTGTTGGGAAGATCCACTCAATTTACTTTTTGGGTTCTTTAACAGAACCCAAAAAGACTAGTAAAAAGACAAGTTATTCATGTAAATTTACAGGAAGGATCTTAACTTAGATGTCAAATATGGAGTCAGCAGAAAATTATAATTTTCATTTTTAGGAACCATGTCAAACAGTTTTTAACATGAAGTAAGTATTAAAGATGGACATGGTGTGTGTTTGGGCAGGCACCCTTCATTACAAACATTATTGTAGGCCTCTTCCCTAACTTTAAACATGAGGGTAAAGTTTTTCTCCTGGTTTTAAACTTAACAATACAAACTTATATGGCCTTATACCCTAAGCATCAAAGCTGAGATTATGAGATGTTTGTACACCTTGTTTCTGTTGATACTCTGTAGAGCCTGCTGCAAGCAGGGAGTAAGTCTAGCTTTGGGTTCAGTACTTTGTTTGTTCAAAACTATTGGTTTAAAAACTACCATAAAAAATTTTAACCTCATTTTGTCTTTGAACAAGCATTAAAAACATCAAAATGTTGGCAGCTTTATGGGCATTTTAGACTAACTGAAATGTAATTTATGTGACGAAAGAACAGGAGAAAATAAAGGATTTCAATAATCAGACAAAGGCCAGGTTGCAAATGCTATGCAGTTTACTAATTAGTTGATCACATCATGACCTACATTTTGTTCTGAACGTTATACAATAATATAATGAATGAACATCAATGCGTTAAATTTAAATTGTGTTTTCTCTTTTTTAAGTTGGTAAACTAGAATCATGAATTATTTCAGTTTAAACCTGTGAAAACATTAGAACAATTGTTTGCTAAGGATGAAATTGTATAAACAGTTTTAAGTTTTAAGTACTGATAAACATACTATGGCATGACTTTTGGATAATATCTTCAGAAGTGGTCAGAACCTTGACCCTCAACTCTAGAAAAATATGGCATTTAGACATGTTAAAATAATAATTTCTCCAGTCATTGATATCAACTACAGGAAAAGATCATTAGCATTTTGATTTATTGTGACTTGTGCCCAAATTTGGTTTAAGTGAGCTGCCAGAAGAAATGTACTGAGACATAATTATTAGGTGATTTGGAGGTTAAACTTAGCTGGATAAAAAAACAAATTATACAACTTTTAGAGTTGTTTTAGGTAGGTAAAAACATATCCGGCTTTGTATAAGGGTAACGCATCAAGATCAGCTATAAAATGTGCACTTTAGTCTTTCAGGGATTCCATGCACTTCCAGTCCTCCTCTCCACTTGTACCATCATGTAAAATCCCATTTTTGTAAGCAAACTAACAACCACCTTTTGTTGGTACACCACAGTAAAGCACCTTCTCACTGTTTGCTTCACATGAAAAAAAAAGTACTACTGCACGATCCCCACCCCACCCCCTTACACTCTCACCCGAATATTGTACAAAAAAATATACCAATATACAGAATAGTACATCTACTGTAGGAGGGAAAGGAAATGATGATTACCCAACATTTTGAAATGTAGCAGAGTCCCACAGAATACTGAGAAAGGCATTGAAATGTAGGGTTGTTGCAGCTATCTTTAGGCAGTGATCTGAAAAGTGATGAATTTTAAGTACCTCACTGCAATGTACAGCCCAGTATGAAAGAAAATGACAGATGAATTGTTCCTCAGGTGAATCAAGTCAAATTACACAATAATCAAAATAGGTTCTGTATCATGCAATGTGGTAAAATAAATTTCCAAACTTTGGAGCTTATTGGTTGCCTAAAAGTCACCTATCTCCCTATTTTTCCAAATAAAATCCTCTCATGAGCAGCATAGTGACCTTTATGAAGCCAATAAATGACAAATTCCTCCATTTAACCTGGCTAAATGAGTAATTATCATGTTTTCTCGTTTGTGTTGCCTGAAGCGATTCAGAGACAAGTGATATATCATGCTGCTGGCTGCTTTGGGCAAATGATTAAAAGAGCTTGATAAATTTCAAACACCATTTGCATTTGGCTACAGTAATTTGTGCTGATAGTATCTGAAACCACACTCTAAGGCAAACGTTAACAACAATGAGCTGTCGGTCTGCGGGGACTCTGCAAACCAGCACCAAATAATCAAATTACTTGCAAAACAGGATTTCAACCTGAGCTGGACAAACACTTTAATTGTCTCCTTGGAGACTATATCTATATTTATTTCTCTCTCTCTCTCTCTCTCTCTCTCTATATATATATATATATATATATATATATATATATAGAGAGAGAGTATGGTGCCATGGCGGAGTAGGTGTTAGCGGTCAGTATCTTTCCTGAAGTTGGAGCAATCTCAATATTGAGAACTGGGGAAATCAAGCTAACAGCTTCTCCCACAGCTAATTTTGCACCTTGATTGTAATTTAAGCAAACTCATGAAGTTTTTTTCAATCACCACCTTTTGCACAAAATGTTCTCATTGTTGTTGCTATTTTTTAAAATATATTGATAATGAGCTCAGTCTGCTAAAAGTTAAGTAATTTTCTACATTTCAGGATCAATAACTTGTGATCAAAGCATCAAACTGCTAAGGAATCACAAACTACCCCCACTCAGCAGCAAGGATGTATAAACTTGACTGCTTGAAAGACATTTATAGGAGACATACAGTGAATATATATACATCCAGCCACCCACCCACCAATCCATCTATCACTTATCCAAGATTAGGTCATGGGGTTAACAACCTAAGCAGAGATTACCAGATGGCCCTTCCCCCAGATGAGCCTGTGGAGACTAACACGTTCCCAAATAGGGTGGGAGATTTATCTATCCAGCAAATTTTGGATAATAAGAAGATCAAAAGGTATCCTTACAAGATACCCAAACCACCTGACTTGTCTCCTATTGAATGCAAAGGTGCAGTGCCTCTACTGAGAGCCTTCCCCTAGTACTAGGGAAGCTCATTTCACCTACTTGTATTCACGCTTGATTTCTTTTTCCTAATCCCCCAGATTTCACTAAACTGCATTAAATTTTCATTGACGGGTTAATTGGGAAGTCTGTCTTTTTGCTTGGTTCTTTTGTCACCACTACATTCTGGTCAATGTTTGCATTACTGCAGATGTCACTCCAATCTAACAATCAGATCTTTCCCTCTGTTTTATCCCTATACACCGTTACTTAAGGCAGTACCTTTTAAAACGGAGATCTTCAGACCTTGCCCCCCCAAGGATACTTCCTTCAGCTCATCTGGAGATGTATCTAAAGAGCTTCCTAAGACAGTTGTAAGATTTAATCTCTCCAACAAATCTTGGATCTGTAGAAGGGGCTCTTCCGACTGGGATAAGAAGGTAACCTTATAAGGTACCCAAATCACCGATGTTTGCTATTGTCGATATGAAAAGCCAGGAATCTAATCTAAACACCTTCTATATAGCAGACCTTCACACCTTTTCTTAAGAGAATCCAGCCACCTTGCCGAGGCAAGCCAATTTCAACAATTTGTATTTACAATTTGGTTTTTATCCACAAGGATCACAAGGGATAGAATTCAGATTGACTTGTAAATTGAAAGCTTTATCTTTTGTCTTAGTTCTCTTTTCATCACTACACAATGATGCAGTGTCCACATCACAACAGATGCTGATCTAATCTACAAAGTAAATATTTCCGTTAATTATATCCTGACTTGTGAACAAGAGCCCCTTCAGTGTTAGGAATTTACAGCAAATCCTGGATCTGTCAAGGGGCCTTTTCCTCTTGGGACATGTCCAAAGAGCTCGTACAAGCTACCCAAACAACTTCCACTAGTTCTAATCTATACAGACAAGTAGGGATCCCTCCCAATAGCCAAGCTATTGTGTGGTTAAAAAAATGAGCAAAAACAACAATTTCCTTCAAAAGTGACAAGTTACAAATTTGACTGAGTTGTTTTAGATTCCATACTTATGGTTTTACAGTGATTTGTGATATGATTAGCTGTTAGCTCAACTCCCCAATGTGAGCTTCGCTCAAACTTCTCAAGATGAGATCACTCTGACTGCTGTGTACTGCCTTTAAGATACTGATTGCTCAAACAACTCATTGAGAACTTGAGTATAAGAAAAATCTGTGATTTAAGTTAGCATTTGTTTATTTCCCATACTGCCACCTCATGCATAAAGGAAATGACTTAATTAATCTGCAACTTCTAAAGAAAAAGTGTATAAAATGGGGAAGTGAGAGGTGGTACATCCTGTGCAAACCTGTTTTTAATGTTTTGAAGTGAGTCTGGCTTCTGATGAATCACCTGAAATAATAAATAGTAAACCAAGATGAAAATAAAAATGACTTTGTTTTAATTTTCTACTATACTAGCTTCTGTGGTCCCCCTCTTTCTATAGTAGTTTCCAAGTCAAGTCTGCAACGTGTGATCTAGATTATCACAGTTGACGTAAATCCAGTCTGAGTGTCTTCTCTTTCTGTAGATAGTTATTCCATGTACGTAATTTTACCAGTTGTTTCCAAATGGAACATTTTTTCAAATGTAGTTTACAGAGTTTTCGACAGTTATCTTTATTTATTTTTTTTCAAACAATGATTTGAACAGTATTCACATGTTTGAACTTCATAAAGAACATCCCTCTGTGTTCATATTTCTTTAGTTTTCTGTAATATAGATATGTTTGGTCATCGACTCAAACTGTGCTCTCCATTACCCACTCAGAGCTCTCAAAAGAGGGTTTCTCATCCTCACTGTCTTCGTACTGCAGAAGCATGCCATTAACAGACAGGCTGCGTTTAGTCCAGATGTTACTGATCCTGCGTGGCTGATTGCTGCGACACTGCGCTGCACCGACATGCCCCATGTCGAATGAGTGACTCCTCTTGGGTTTTCCCTCTTGGGAAAACCCAAGTAGACGTCCTAGCATTGTTGTGGATTCAGCCCTCCCAAGCAGGGGTTCTTTATCAGATGGTGGTGCCACAGCCGCTGTTGTCATGGCATTGGCAACAGCAGAGGAGGAGGAGGCAGAGGCTCCTTGGTGGTCCTTCGCTGCACCCCGTAGCTCTAGTGAGGTAAAGGTCCCTAAAAGGTGGTCCAGGCTTTGCCGCGCCTTGGTGCCATGCACGTGCCTCCTAAATTTGCTGCTGGGCAGGGTGCTGGATTCGCTGCCCTGAACATTGTAGCGGTCACCTGTTCCTCTTCCTATTTGGCTATCAAACGAGTTAGAAGACGATGATGACGAAGAAAGGCTGCTCTGGAGGGATCCACACTTAAACTCCACCATTTCTTCACGCATGACGACCACTGTGGACTTTACCTGCGGTGGGGCTCCATTAAACCTGTTCACTCCCCCATTTGTCTGGGAGTATGTGTTACTCATAGTGGGTAATTTACTTGTTTGAATTCCACTGGTGACCTTATAGCGAACCATAAGGATGATGATGAAGACCAGCAGAGTTGCAACAATAATGCCACCTATGACCAGAATCATGGTGCCACCCATAAAGCCACTGTGCAGTGACTGGCACTGTGGGTAATCCTCCGTGGTGACAAACTGGACGCATCCGACAATGTTGGTGGCAGTGAGAGTGGTTGCTGTGTCATCCCAGATGGCTAGGACACACAGGTCGTACTGCATTCCCGCCACCAGATTAGTGACTACAAAGGCCCGGTGAGTGCGGGGAATCATCCTGAAATCAGAAATAGGAATATAAAACATGGGAAATGTTTTTCAACAGGAGATCAAAACACACTGATAAGAACTAACATGCTTAAAGCATGTCTGAATTAGAGTGAGCATATCAAAGAAATGCCAAGGAATAAGCATGCTAAGTAGCTATTTATACGCAGAGAAAGAGGAAAGTTTATTTCTTCCAATGTATAGCATTTGATGTCGATGGTAATAAAATAAAAAATGAATATCCACTTTTTGGATCTCATTTGGGTTGAAGACTATACCAGATGTTAAGATGTTTTTAAGATATGCAGAATGATGTAATTCACATTGTTTGGTAATGGCCCTATAAGCCTTCCCAGATTGATAGACATCAACAGTTACTTGTCTAAGATCACTGGTATTGTCTTTCTGACTCTGCCCACTTGCATGCTCCAGAGCTGCAAACTACCAAAACACCTGCTGTTATAGAGGTAGTAACACTGAAAATAATCAAGTGTTTCTGATTAGCACCATGTTGCTCATAATTTCCTTCTTGAATACCGTGGATGAAGCAAGGGGACACCTAATTTTTCCCATGACTGTAAAAACATGTCAATGAACGTTACATATGTGGACAATTTAAAAGCTGTAACAAAATTATTTTAAGGTATTAGCCACCAGGTGAGCATGAACATAAGCTTCAACTGGAAAATGACTATTAATCCATCTGTCTCATAATCTATTTGTCCAATTATTAATCCTCTCAGCCATATTGTTTTGACACAGCCCTCTGAAACTTATTAAAACAATGTCCTCTCAAAGAGTTTCTTTATTTCTCAGCCTCAGATATACGAGCATTTGCAGGGTTAACTGTCAGCTTCTATTGAATTTCAGTGGCTTTGGTCTTTTGCTCATTACTCAGAGAATTTTTCTTTTTCATTGTTGACAAGACGGATTCAATGTGAGTGTTGCGTCTGGCTTGTTATGAAACAGCATAATACATCTTCTCTAAATGAGATAAAAATCCAGTCTTCACAAACCAACTTGAATGATAAATAATAAAATATTCAGCCCTTCTAAGCTTCTGTAGCTGCATGTTGCTGTATTCATTTAAATCTTCTTAAAATCTTTCTGGAAAATTTATATCCCTAAAAACACAATATTAAATATCATATTGCTGTTGGTCAACAAATTAATTATGGAAAAGCTTTTAAATATATAGCACCCTAATGTTTTGCAGTCATTGTTAATATCAGGGGATGTAATTTGTAAAAAAATAAACAAATATTTTCCTGGGAATTGGTTTAGCTTTGTCAAGTTCCTCATGAATGCAAATGTAGGTGACTCATCCAATATTGGGTCAGCAGGCAGAAAAAGAGGAAAGCTGGCACAGAATGTGCATGAAAGGAAAGGAAATCAGATAAAACGCTTATTATTGAATTTGCAGGGATGTGAGATGTATCAACATCACTTGTGCAAAGTAACATCCTTCTTCATTGCTGTGTTTGGTTATAAACTCAGATTCCCTGCCAAAACCAGTCCAAGGCAGGTAATAATGGAAAATAAATTATTTGATAAGGTTTTGAAGAAATATGCTGTCAATTGTCGCGGCTCAGAATGTGTCACATAAAACTGCTGGAGCTTAAAGGGTATCTAATTTTCACAATGGGTCGTACCTTACAATGTGGTCATTCTCTGGAAAGATCTATAAATGTTACTTAAAATAACATGATAAAATAATAAAATGGACATTGAATCTAGAAAAGGCAATTTTTCCTCACCGTATGTACCAAAGGTGATTTTAAGCTGAGCATTGGTGCTATTTTCTACATTTGCAGACAATTATCCGTCTGAATATTTCTCCATTCACGATCTCATTTAAAACAGGAAATTGATTTCACAAAGCCCCAAAGATCTTCTGCTACTGTCGCGAAGGCCCAAACTTGTATGGCGTTCAGCAGCTTAAGACGGATCCATTAGAATGAGCTCTATAATCCTTCTCTTCTTGGGTTTCTAATTAATGGTTCAGGGCAAGGATTTCTCTTTGCGTCTTTTAGAATGTGGAAGCCACATCACCACAAATTATCTGCTTTATAGTGGTAAAAAAAAGGAAAACCCAAAGAAGGATTAAGAAAGATGAATGCTGATCTTAGAGTACCGCTTCAGAAGAAATGGTTGTCACAGAGCTCACACAGCAACTAGCAATCAACTCGGAAACCTGAGCTGATTACACTATTGTGAGGCAAAAAGATTATACCTCAGGCCAAAGTGGCCACTTCGACCAGCGAGATCTCTTAAAGTTAAATATAAACACCAACTGTTTGTCGTTCTTACCTGTAAATAAGGACTTCGTCATCAGAACAGTTGTACTGAAGCTGGAACATTTTGACCTTTGGAGTAGATTTGCTTACGGTCCACTTGATCAGAGCAGATACAGCAGTTACTTCAGATACAGAAACCACCTTTTCTGGAAGAGGCTTGGGTTCCCCTTTGCTTATCTTAGTAGAGCTTGTTATGTCTGAAAGTCCTGATTTTGGCAGTGTGGTACGATTAGTACTGTTAGTGATGTGAGGCAGTTGAATGATTGATAGCTCAATAGAGGCTGTAGACTCCCCTGCGGCGTTAGCAGCGATGCAAGTAAAAATGCCATAGTCCTTGGACGTGGTGACTGCTATGTCAAGAGTGCCATTTTCATATACAGTAGCTCTTGAGGAGTTGCCAATCAAACGATCATCTGGAGCAACCCAATGCACAGTTGGCATTGGATCTCCGACTGCTTTGCAACGCAAGTTAGCTGTTTGGCCCTCCAGCACTAGCAACTTATGTGTATGTTGAGTGATCAACGGAGGCTCACAGACAAATTCCTCCTCACGAACAGACCAAAAGTAGCGCCCCTTTAGACTAGCTGGAGAGGCACAGGTTTCCATATCATCCTCGCGGTCCAGCCTTCGCAGCCACAGTACCTCACAGTTACAATGCAGTGGATTTCCACCAAAGCTCAGAGACAGTGAAGGTGCATAAGGAGTGCTAATAACCATGCTGCTCTGGGAACGTGCAAAGATTGGGTCGGGAGGGAGCTTCTGGAGGCGGTTGGATGTCAGATCCAGGCGAGCCAGTTTTTCAAGGTCTGTAAACGTCCCCTCAGCAATGAAGGAGATGAGGTTATGGTCCAGACTCATCTGATGCAGGTTGACCATTTTACGGATGGCCTCCCAAGGCACACTGCGGAGGTTGTTGTAAGACAAATCCAGATCCTCCAATGTCAGCAATAAATCATCAAAAGCTCCATCTGAGATTTGATTTAGCTGATTGTTGTTGAGAATAAGGTGCTGCAGATTGATCAGCCCTCGTAGGTCGTCTGCTCCCAGTTCAGTTAACCGGTTGCTGTCAAGATGCAGTGACCTCAAGGTCTCCAGATCAATAAAGGAAAATGGTTGGATGCTGCTGATGGTGTTGCGGGACAAAGTGAGATCCACCAGACCTGTCATGTTGGCAAAGTCCTGAGTGGTGACCTTAAGGATGAAGTTACCACCAAGCCGGAGTTCAACAGTTCTCCGGTCGATGTCCGGTGGCACGAAGAGCAGACCTTTGGAGGGGCACAAGGTCCCCAGGGACTCTGAGAGATTCTGGCAAACACAGTATTTGGGACATGCATGGACCATTGTCATAGCGGTTCCCAGAATCAGGACGCAGATGACCACTTTGTCCATGTTGCCTCATTAAAGAGAACCTAGAAGAGAAGAAGAAAATAGGAAACTGTTAGGTTTTGACATTTTTTACTTGCAAAAAGCCTCTTGTGGTGCTTTGATAATTCAGATTAATATTTAGCAATATAACCTCATGCATACACCTGACATCGGAAAGAAGAGTTGAGTTTTTTAATGAGATGATACACCCTTGCAACATTGAGAGTGAAGTGCGTTTTTACATCCTCTGTTTCTCTACCTTTGTATCTACCTTAATTATTTAGTTCGACTCAGTTTCTGTGTCCACTGGTTCTCCACATTTGCAAAACATAAAACAAAATAAAAATGATGTCAGATAGAAAAAGATAGCAGAAGCCGCAGGTGTTCGATGAAGTCAGCACGCTTCCGTGAACATCTTAACAACCCTCACACCTGGCTGACTCTTCCGAATGAATGGTCACCCTCGGCTTCACCCGGAGAACTTTTAACTCCCCAAGATGTTTGTATCATTAATTTCTAATACGGTCAAAATGTAAAAATCTATTTTTACTAATCGAAATCTCTTCTCTGGGTATTTTTTATCAGCAATCAAGGGCAAAATCATTTATTTTTTCCTTTGTTTTAATATGTATCTGTGAGGGAGATGCTGGCTGCTCCAAGGGGATGTTTTTTCTTGGTTTAATTTACAAGACCCCCTCATGTGTGGACTGTTTTTGAGATTATCAGTAGAGAAGTAATCAGGAAGTTCAAACACAGAACTAAACTACAAACAAGTTTAACAAAGCTGGACTTTCTCTGTGTAGCTTGGCTCAACAAAGCTTTAACGGCGGTCCTGAAGCCGCTTTAAGTCAGGCTTTCTGATTATGAAGCTGTGTTCATTGATAATAAAATGGGTGGTTTTTTTTTTCATCATATGACACCTCTCCCACTACAGGATGCATTCGCATTTTATTTACAGATGTAAATTAGAGGTGTGAGCATAAAACACTGTTACTATAAATACTATGAGGAAAAACATGTTGAAAATGTTTGTTTTGTAAATAAGTGTCTACATTCCTGCAGTTTTTAAGGTTGTTATATAAAGTGCCTGGAAAAGTGTTTATGCCCCTTGAATTGTTGCACATTTTGTCACATTGCAATCACAAACTTCATTGTATTTTATTGGAATTCAATGTGACAAACACAAAGACCTGTTTCTCTGAATGTACAATGAATGGTTATTCCGTTGACTTCTACCCGAGCTATGGATCTCTGCATCTCCTCCAGTTACCATGGGGCTCTTGGGTATTTCTCTGAATAATGTTCTACTTCTCCGGCCAGTCACTTTTGGTGGATGGCCATGTCTTGGTCGGTTTGCAGTTACCCCATCCAGTTTCCGATGGTGGATTGAACTGAGCTACGTTCAAAGTTTGGCATATTGTTTTAAAGCCTAACCTTGCTTTGACCTTCATCAACTTTATCTTTGTCCTGCTTGGTGTGTTTCTTGGTCTTCATGATGCTTATATACAGGTGGATTTTATTTACTAATATGGTGACATCTGGAGGGGTTTTAGATAGAAAAGCAAACTGAATACATGCCACACTCAATTTTTTATTTGTATTTTGGGCATTTCTTTAATATACTGCAGAATTTACACAAATTATGTTTTTATAATCAGGTCGTGTTCATTATAGTCCAGTACAGGTCTGTCCTTAAATAATTTATTAAATATATATATATATATATATATATATATATATTGTTTTTAGAGTTTTTGACTTTAAAGTTTAGAGTCATAAATCAGGAATACAATCTGAAAATGCAAGTATTTCTTCAGAATTGACAAATCTCAATGATTCCACACTTTTCCATACATATTTGTGATAAACTAAGCTCGAGAGAAAGGAATAAAAAATTAAACCGAAGATGTGGCCTCACATTTCCAACACTCTCCTCCCGAGGCAATTTCACAGCTATTGATGTTTTTAAAAGCAGCCAAAAATACCTCAGATGTTGTTTAGGTAGGTAAAAGCCATAATGGTTGGGTAGATGATAATAATAATGCACATGTGGCTCTGAAAATGTGAAGGTCCAGACAATTTCTAAGTCTGAACGTCTCCAATTATTAGTCAGAGCTAAAGAAGTCCAGCTGGATTCCTAAAAAAAAAACACCTAGGTTGTTTATTGCGAGGCTATACTTGATCATAACTTGACCTTTTCTCTCTAGACTGCCACACATTACTGAGTGGTCATATAAAAATTCAAACAGCTCTGCTGAAATTATGCAACCCTGTAGAAGAGTTTAATTTCATCCAAATTCTTGCAGACTTGATGCAAACAGTTCTGATCTTCTCAGCACTCTGAAGCTAATCCCCACAAGGCTTCGTGGAGAGAACTGTCAGCAATGACAGACAGTTTCTCTCACGGACCTGTTTCAATGGATGTCATCTAGAAACACTGACTAAAAAGCCCTTAAAAGAGCTTCTTTTTTCCAGTTCCTTTACATCTCTCCTTTTTCTCTAAGTGGGGACAAGTGGAGTAAGTAAACATTTTAGAAAACAGAAGAAACTGTGGGGCTGAAAGTAGAGCTGGCTGAATCTTATAATAATTAATATTAATAATAATAATAAAATCTGAATATCATAGATTTTGCCTGTAGAGCGTGTGCTGTTTGTGGTTGCCAAGCAACAAAAAGTTGGTAAACGTGATGTAAAACTGACCTTTCAGAGATGCAAGAGGTTCAGCTGTAAAGAGATGAGAGCCATGGGCAGTGTTTAAGGCCTTTAGCCATTTATTCACTGCCTGCTCTGAATAATAAAGAGACAAAACTGCCTCTGAAATACAAAGAGGTTATACAACTCCACAATATGTTAATGAAATGGTTAGGTTCATTTAGAAGGTGACGATCCGTTAGCCCTTTTAGGGGTTTTAGAAATGTTAGAAATGTTACCTTCATTTTTTCAATGTTGAACCATCATTCTTTATTTACAGGGTTTGTGCATATGGAACAGTAAATAATTTTTGCTTCAGACCTAGATATGTTTGAAAAAAATAAAAATAGAACATGAAAAAACATCTTGATTGTCATGTATTTATTTCCATACTAAAAATACTGTCCACCCATCAATTCATCATCAGTCTACTAAACCGTCTATTCATTTGTCCTAGCATTTGTCCATCCATGATTTAACTGTCTGTTTGTCCATCATTTATCCAGTTGTCCAGCATCCTTGCACCCATCTATACTTTAATCCATCCCTCTATGCACACATCCGTCAATCCATCTGACCATCAATTCATTCATTTGTTTGTCCCTCATCCATCCGTTTGTTTTACCAACTATCCATTAGTCAGTCTATACATTTGTATTTGCTTGTCCATTCAGCATTATTTCATTTTTTCATCTTTCCATCTGTCCATCTATCAATCTTTTTGCCCATCCATCCATCCATCCATCATTCATTCTCTGTTTTTTTAAGGTTTAATATTTATGAACCTCTGTAGAAATATCATTAATTCACAGCAAGCTTTTGAAATTACTTTAAAATGGTTGAAAAGGATAGACAACTTTAGAAATGTCTGGACAAGTACGTAATGTTGACAGGAACATATGTAGGAACCGTAGAGGAGTAGATGTCAAAAATCAAAAACATAGCCTTTAAAATATATATATATATATATATACCTGAAGAAACAGTAGCTGACAGAGATCAATGTATTCCTATGCATTTCCAGAAAGAGAACATACATTTATGGGTCTAATTTCCTGCCAGGAGCAACAGAACAGACATATGTCTGATGATTATTATCTAAACAGATTCTTAGTCAATCAGATTGCCTGTGAGCATATATTGACCTAAAGACCAGACAAATGTACCACAAATGTTTCTGTGTTTGAGCAGTGACTGTTAGTTGCTAAATAAAATTAATAATAGTTTATTTTATTGAAGGACTACATGGGATTGGGTTCACTTACAAATTGCCATAATGAAGCCCAAGTTTGTTAAACAACATGAAAATAAAAGAACATATAGAGAAGATTATGAAATGAAATGTTTGGATGGCCTTGTGGCTATATGCCTCCTGTAAATAACATCTACTAGTAGCAGGTCACTTAGTTATTTTGGTTTGATCTGGGGCCCCAATCTGTTCTATTTTATCAGGGTAAACTGGGATCAGAATTGAAATCAATAGTTGTCATAAAAGAATATGGCAATTTTATAAGATTTTTCACTTTTATTTATCCATAAATAAATAATCAAGTCACATTTGTACACATGAACGTTGTTCATGTGTACAAAATGGTTTTGTATACACAAAATAAATAAGAAAGGACAGTAATGGCAATGTGGGGGTACAAATTGACATACAGTGATCACACTAAATCTAGTTAGGAAACCTAATAAAAGCTCTGAGGCAGCAAATAAGATATCCACCAACACAAACTTAAATAAATCAAAGATCAAGTTTAATTTCTGTAGACTTATTCTTGATATTTAAACAAGAGATTAGTTTAGGGGAGATATGACTGAGATATGGAGCAAATGTTGGAGCATTAGTTGGGATTTGATGTTTTAAACAAACACTAAATATGTATAGTTTTCACAAATTAAAAATATGGAGCAATCATTGGATGCATCCCTGCTCCAACACACCTGAATCAAATGAATCGAATTCCCTCATCAGCAGTCATTCAGTTCTGCAGAGGCCTGGTAACAAGCTACTCATTTGATTCATTTTGTTGGGGAAGTGGTACATCTTAAAGTTTCAGGAAGGTAGCTCTTCACAACTCGACTTGGGCAGCCCTGCACTAGATGTTTTGGACAGGCTTGTTGATGAAGCAGTTGAGTTGTGTTTTTTTCTATTTTCAGTTTCTACCTCTAGATGTTGTCAACCTGGTAGTACATTGGTTCTTTTAGTGTCACTGTTCGTTAATCTGCCATTCTGCTACCTCTTAGTTGTGCTTAGATGCATCTTGAAAGACAAAATGTAAAGGTTTTAAATTGAAACAGGTCTCATTGGGTTAGGAAAGACATCCTCAGTGCCTAGATGGCACAGTATGAGGGATAGCTGCAAAGTCAACACCAGTTACTGTCTACTGTCGCTTCAAGCTCATCCAGGAGTCACTGACTCGATGCAATCTGCTAGGTTTCCTTAGATAGAAAAACTTTTTAACCAATTTGAATAAATAACTGAATCTGACTGCAATGTTCAATAGCTGGGATTAATTGGAATGTATGTACCTGACTTGAAATCTGTATGATTCCATTGAATTGACTTTGTGAAGTACCTTGAGACGACATGTGTTGTGAATTGATGCTATATAAATAAAACTGCACTAAACTGAATAGAATTTTATTTTATTCTATTATTATTACTTGTTTGTTGCACATCTACCTTGTTCTTCTTTGCGCATTTTTTCATAACTATCTGCACCTACTTGTGTGTTACTAAGAGCTGCTATACAAGTTAATTTTTCCATTGTGAGATCAATTAAATCAATCTTATCTTATCTTAAAGATGATTGTTTGTGAAGGAACTTGACAGAAAACCAGAAATCCTTTAGTTTTACTGAGGAATTGTTTGATGGCTTGGTTTGATCACTCACTTAAGGCCTAGTCCTGTTGGTTTTGAGACCAACCTAAGCTTAGCTACAAAAAAAAGAGAAATCTAATTATTTAGGCTTTAATTTTAGGCAGGGACAGATCCGAGATTTAAACCAACTAAGACACAATCAAATAAAAACAACCTAAAATTTTAAATGAGTAAGAAAGAAGCTGTCTTTACTAATCATGGATGTGCTGCAGACCCATATGTCAAAAAGACATATGCCTTGAGAAAAGTGTTTTACAAAGCTGCCAACAGTCTGTAAAATCAAGAAAAAATCAGCTGCAACTCCCCAGCAAAGATAGTGGAACAACAAATTCCTCTATTTTTCTATACACTCAAACATTTGGGGATTACATGAAGACAAAAGGTCAGTGTTTCAACAGAACAACATTATTTATACATGGAGCGGGCAGGTGGTTCTTATCCGTGACTGTCAACGCAACTGAAAAGTCAAAGGAGAAAGAAGCAGACGCTCCAAGTCAGTCTCCAGACTTAATCTCCACTGACCTAACATGCAGGCTGAATGAGAGATGATATCTAGCATACCGCCCTGGGTTACAGGTTGCTCTAACTTAATAAAACCAACTAATACTTTTCATTCTGTTCGTTTAAGATGCTTGGGTGATCTGAACACCACCAGCAATCTCATCATTTTGATTAGAAAGGTTTCAAGTCTGCATAAACAACACTGACCTAAACACAGATGTTCCACAGAGACGTGTTTTTATATTCTTTATTTCCAGTGTATACATAAATGAGATGAACCATAATGCCCAAGACATCTTCCTAAGAAGTACCTATTTTAAAACAAGGCTATACAAAAATAAAGTGACGTTTGATGGGGTTCATGACAGGTGAGGCACAAACTCCTCTGGAGTCAGATGTACAAATATATGAAGACAAAACAGAGGCTTATATTTCAATACTGACTTCAACAGAATTATTTGTTTTAAAAGGTTTTATTTATGCTTTAATCAATTCCTTACTGCTCAACAACACTATAGCAAGAAAAACAAACAAATGTTTTATGTTAGATCAAATTTGAATATTTAAAATATTTTTTATTTTATTTTGGCTGATCTCTTTTTTTATTATTAAAATTGAGTTCATTGAAGGAGGTTGCATTAATCATGTCTTTTAAAATGTTCCAGTTCTCCTTGACCTTGACGTTGCCCATTCAATACCAAGTCAAATCCGTGTACTCCACACTATTTTCAGGTGTTCCACTCAATAGAGTGGGTTACCTTTCTCCCACTTGTTTGAAGCAGATCTTTTGGAGTTGGTCTTTCTTTCTCTAAAACCTCCTGCCTGTTTCGACTAAAATAATGCCTCTTTCCTCAGTCTTTCCTCAGGTTTGTTAATAAATGTTGCTTTTAAATGTCTTTAATATAAAAATGGATTTGTGAGTTTATGCATGCACATGCACAATGGTAACTCCATAGAGTAAAACAAATCACAGTAGACACTACTGAAATCATATTCCCTAAATACAACAGGCGTTGAGGTCTACAAAGAAAATTGCTGGAGAGAAGCACCTTTCTCTATCAAGGAGCCAAAGATTAAAACTTTAAACAATAAAACAAATACTTAAAGTGCAAACAGAAACCCTAAAATTGACACAAAACCAAAGTCCCAGGACTCATGCCTAATTATTTGTGCCTATAAAATGTAGTCAGGTTGCATGTTGGGTTATTCTACTCTGTAAAGAAAAAATATTTAAATACAGCAATTAGTCCCAAATTAATAACACTCATGCCTATAAGTGATTGTATACTTCTGACCAGGGTTGTGGCTTTTTTTTTTTCCATTGACTGATGTACTTTGTGCAATAAAAGGATTTTTTTAATGATCTTCTCTTACCAGCAGAAACTTCCATGTCAAATAGATTTAATGAACATCGAAATGTTTAAACATATTTAATTTGAACACTTTGGGAAACTAAATATTGCTTCATTCTCATAATCCTCTTTATTAGTCAACATATGTACAAAACAAATGGCATTAGGCTGCACAGAAGTCAGCTGAACAGAACTAATTTGTTAGGTCACCACACATCAAGCAGAAGGCGTTACTTCTGCTGCAGCCTCTTTATGACTTTCATCTGATGGTTTAAAATGTTGAAACTAAACTATGTCAAACTGAAACCAGTTATTACAAAACAGAGCTCTCTTAGTTGCAGAAGCTAGTGTTATTGTCGTGATTTTTGCTTTTTGACACAGCGACAGCAGCATCTAGTTAAGAAAAACTGTGTGCGTTGTGAGTAGCTTATGCTTGCATAAGCATAACCTTCCTATGAACATAGCCTCTGCAGATGTTTTGCCATCTGTTACACAAATATCCAACTGTTTTGTAGGTAGCGCTGGCCTGAGAGAAAGGACAGTGATTCTGATTGCTTCTTCTTTCCTTTCTGCTGCAACAAATCACTCCATTGTTCAAGTCCATTTAACTCATGTCACCCTACAGAGTCCACTGAACTCTTTAGATTCCAATTTATGTTCAAGAAACATTTCTCAGCTTTTCTTTCACTGCTGAATTGTTTTTTTTTTTGTTTCGATTGTGCCTTTAGGTTGTTACTCCTGATCTTATCATTCTTTTGATAACATTTGATTTTTTCAGCGACTTTCACAGGTGTTTCACATTAGAAATACAAACCTCAATGTATTCCATTGGGATTTGATGTGTTAAACAAACACTAAATATGTATGGTTTTCACAAATAAAAATATTTAAAGTTGCCTTGTATTTGAACATGACACTACCGCCTCCATGCTTCAGCATGGGGAGGGTTTGTTCAGAGTGATGTGCAGGGTTAGCTATCTGCTTCAAATAGAGTTTTGCATGGAGGCCATAAAGTTCTGTTTTGGTTTCATCCGACCAGATAATCTTCTGACACATCTTTGCTGTCATCTACATGGCTTTTAAAAAAAACTGTAATGATGTCCTTGCCCTGTCAGTTTAGGTGAACGGCATCCCTTGAACAGGGCTCCAGAAGATTTTTAAAGCTTGGGATATTTTTTTATAAACCAACCCTGCTTTAAATCTCTCCACATCTTCATTCCTGACCTGTCTGCTTAGTTCCTTGAACTTCTTTAATTTTTTGTCCACTAATAATCAGCAAACCTCTGAGACCTAACAGCTGAATTCATTCTGAGAATGAATTATACACAGGGAAACTTTATTCACTCATTTTAAATGACTTCTGAAAGCAGCTGATCTTTGCTGGATCTTATGTTGGGGTATCAGAGTGAAGAGGGTTAAATTTATATGCATGTCAAACTTTTCAGATTTTTTGGATGAAAACAGGTAAAGAATTCAGATAATTTTCCTTCCACGTCAGGTTCTGAAAGACTTCTTTGTCCTTCCCACATTGAATAAAATTCTGCTTCGTAGTCCTTGTATCTCAGTGAAAACCTTACTTCATTTTGGTTTATAGTTTAAGTCATTATTGTCATGTTCTGCTTAGTGATTTTGTTTTCTGGTTTATGTGTTAACTTGGTCTCTTTCCCTTGATCCCAGTAGTACCCTTCTGTATTTCAGGTCAGTCATAGCTGTTTCCACTCTGTTGATTAGCCTCACCTGTTCTCCGTGCAGTCATCACGCTTTCTAGTAAACAGTAGAGCCCTTCTGGTTTTGTTAGTCATTGTTAGTTTATCCTCTTTGTTTGTTTCTTCGACTCTATTCAAGTTTTGTTGGCATTAATATCACTTTAACTACTATCCACCACTACCTTGTCTGTATTTCAATTTAATTAAGTTCAATTCAAAAATACTTTACCCAAAGGGAAATTAAATGTTTTTGCAGCTCATTTTATACAGGTTGCATCCTTTATCAGCATTTTGTGACAACTGTACAACTACGCCCTACTTTATATGGTTTTCTCATATAAATTCAGACATAAATACATGAAGGGTGTGGTAGCAACGTGACAAAATGTGGAAAAGGTTAAGGGTTTTAAATACAGTTGCAAGCTATTGCGTATATATACACATCCTCCCATTGGAATGCGACTGGAAACTCTAAAAGGGAGGCATTCTCACTACATGCTCTATGTAGACACATTTTGACCAATTTCTGAGCGCTTTGGCTCTAGCAACCCAAGAATATAAAAATTTAATTAAGGGCAAAAACCAAAATTAATGCCAGATTCAGTCTCCAATATAAACGAAGGCCGTTTTGCCTTAGCAGAAGAACCCTTTGAGGTTCACAGCCAGAAGTGGACGCCCTCTCACTCTCTCTCTCTGCTGCAATTTGATAAAACGTGTCAGGATGACAGCTAAACCTGCAAGTGTGGCGTGCAAACCGATGCCACGTTGCATCCTTTTTGGGTACTGACGCTCAAAATAGTGACAGCAGCTTTCTCTCGTTGCACATATAAAGTTTAAATGTATAAAGTATGAATGACAGACTGATGTTCTTTACATGTTTTTTTTTCTAACATGTGAATCACCTCCATTCTGGCAGGTTTTTGAAGGAAAGTTGCATAAATAGAAGTGGTTAATAGCTGGAGTTAGAGTAGGTATTTTGGAAAAATCTCAAAATGCAGTAGTACACGGAGTAAGCTGAAACATTGCCTATAAAATGCATTTGCAAATGCAATGCAGTTAGCAGAAGTATAAAGTTAGAAGGTATTTGCAGCATTACAGATTTCTTCTGTTTTACTTTTCTGTTTTGAAATCAGACAAACATAACCTAAATAGAAAATGTGTTTTCAAGTGATGATTTGACTGATTAATGAAGAATACTATTTTAACCAACCTGATCCTTTGTCAAGAAGTAATTGTCACTTAAACCTAATAACTAAGAACCTGGGTGGCATCAGCTGCCACCAAGCATTTGCATTAACTGTCCGTTAATCTTTTACATCTCAAGTGTGAATAGCGTGTTTGGAATCATGCTACAGTAACACATATTTAAATTTGAACTTAAAACTAGGCCACCTTATAACCCTGTTTTTTATGTGAGCCATTCAGAGGTAGATGAGCTTAAGGTCACAAAGTGAAGAATTAGCAAGAACTTAGACAAGTACTTGTAACTTTTTATGGTTTATTTTCACAAAGAGAAAGCTCTAAACAAACCAAAACCCGTCACTACGAATCACCTGAGGACGTTCAGTCAGCTTATTAGTCAAAAGAGTCTAAGGCAGGAGAACCAAATGTAAAACAGATGCCATATTTCAAGCTAATTAAACACATGGAGGATTTTATGATATTATTTATACTTTTCTAAGTACTATTTTATTCAAAATTATTTGAGAAATATAACCAATGGAAACATCTTCAAAGCTGCTTTATGCTTAACAAAAATGATTCTACAGGTAGGTGTTTGGCTAAAGCTTAGATCATACACCTGGCAGAAATGCAGAAATGGTGTTGTAGCTCTTTTCTGACCGACAGCTATTAAAGACTTATCTGTTCTTAAATGTCTTTAGATCAGGGCATTATGTGTTGCTTTTTGACATATTTTAGCTTACTTCATGTTGTTAGACAGATTCTATTTAAATTGTTTCTTGATTCTTCAGGTCTGGGTGTGGCCAATGAAATTTAACAAAGAAAATGTGACTCGTTACAGGTAATCCATAATTTAATAGGGATTGGGGTAAAAACATTTCTGCATTATTTCTTGTTTTATTCCCTGATTAAATAAAATTTGAAACTGTTTTTTGCATCTACTCAGGTTACTTGTTTTTGATAACAGGAATAGTTCGATCTGAAATATTGAAGTGTAACAAAAAAAGCAAAACACAAGATAGCAAATACTCTTTGCAGCACTTTATATTATCTTAGTATTCATTCCAGCACGCCCTCATTTTCGAGGATAGAAGAACTTGTCTAGACTTTAGATCTGAGATTTCAGGAAAACCGAAGACAATCTGTTAACATCAATATCAGTGGTTAAACGACAACTTGTTTAAGTTGCAGGTTATTTGGTATGTCTGTTAGCATGTTTAATCCCTCCGTGTTTGTGTTTTTTTGCACCCACATTCTCTGTGTGATGTAATCCAGCTGAAAGAGCTAAAATTCTAAACATGGTTAACCGCGTCAGAAAAAAGCTACCACAGTGCTGCGTTAATTTTTCTTAAGATGTTTAAAAACTTCACAGAAGCCCCGTGAGTTTTTAGCTGGTAAACACATTTTGTCTGAAAGGGTCTTATAGTGTCTGCAGTTTTTTGAGAAGTGATAAGGTTTGCACTTTTAAACCATGCAAAAATGAAAGAAACTTTTGTAGGGCTTAAGAAGAGGTTTTAATGGGAGAATGAAACCTTTCTGTTTTTTAAGGTCACACAGAATTTAAGCCTGTGCTCAGTCAACGTCAGGGGCTTTAAAAAAAGCAGCAGCAGTGACTCAGCTGTGGGCTACAACATAAGCCTTTTTTAAGCCTAGATCTGTTTACATTTAGGGAAACTTGCACCATTAACAATTTCCAGATTTTTTTATTAACAGCTCTGGGTTTCATTATTGCTGTGAATGAATTATGACTGGATTGCTCAGATGTTAAAGCAAAAATCTAAAGTGACAATGTCTTTTAAAGCAGACTAATGGTCATACTGTATTTAGAAGATGTTTCCTGTCTATGTGATTAAATTTGCCTAATACTATCTTTTTACATTTAGTTGTGTTACAACCACAAACATTTATTTTAGTAAATGGTGTTTTATGTAACAGACCAACACAAAGAATTGCATAATTGGGAAGTTGATGGAAACTTATTAATGGCTTTCAAATTTTTTGCAAAGAAAATTAAAATTGTGGCTTTGCATTTGTAATCATCCAATAGGGCCGCAAGTGTTTTGGTCGATGTCTTTACCATCTTTGCACATATAGAGAATTAAAAACTCAGCCATTCGATTTTTAACAGCTCAAGCTAGATTTGACTTAATGGGGGGCATCAGTAGTTTTGCAGTCTTGCCACAAATTTGTTTTGGTCTGAACTTATACTTGGCCATCTGACACATGATCTATGCCATTGTTGCTCTGCCTGGATGTTTAGGTTCACTGTCCTGCTTGAAGGTGAATCTTCATCCTACTTTCAAGTCTTTTTCATTCTCAAACAGGTTTTCTTCCAATATTGCACTGTATTTAACTCTACAGGTCTTGTTGTCAACTCTGACCAGCTTCCCAGTCCCCACTTATAAAAAACATACCTCCACATCAAAATAATGCCACCGTCAAGTTTCATTTTGGGGATGGTGTATTCAGTTGGTTTCTCACAACATAGGACTTGTTGCATATAGGCTAAAAAGCTCCTTGTTCCTTATGTTTATAGTCTCCACTACTTGGTTTGTGGAAAACTAAACTTCATATGGCTCTTTTTTAACAATTAAACATTCTTCCCACTGTATTATGTTTAGTGGTTTCAGAGTATAGGGAGAAGAATACACATTTGAGCCACGCTTTTAATTTTTTTAAATATAAAATGAAATTAAAAAACAATGTATCAGTTATCTTTATAATTATGTGCAACTTTAGATTGGACTACGACTTACAATCCCAATAAAGTACAATGCAGTTTGTGTAAAAAGGGGAATACGTAGTTTTGCAAGGGACTGTACATGTTTTGAAGGAGATTTGCAGCAATTTTCCATCAAGGTTTACCATTTCAATTAATTTGTCTAAAGTTAACAAGTATTTTGAAAGAGATACACTTGAAGACAGCAGGCTTTGCCTGAAGCTCATTTTTTTCCCTTTATAGCTTCATAAATTAAAGTGGGAGAAGGTCAAATTCTTTAAGGATGTGCATACTCTTTTTTCCTCTTGTTTACCTTTTGTTTTGTGCAACTGACATCCAAAAGCAAAGGGCATTGGTTATTCAGTGGCAATTCACAAATCCTGCTTGATATTTGATAAAAGCTTTTCCTGTATATTCAGTCGATGAACAGCAGCGTCACAGGCGAGGACGTCTCTAAAGCCCTTCGCAACAATGTTTCTGACAGCATTAAAAATAAAATCATTCCTGGAAGTAAAATGAAAAACTGACCTAATTAACCTTTTCCTAATTAGATTGCATCCATCTATCTTCTTCTGTTTGCCTCCCTATAATATTCTTTTATCATTTTGTGGACAAATTACATTGTAACATTATAAAACTGAACAGATTAATAAAAAAAGTAAGACACTAAAATGAAAACAGCCAATTCAGAGCTTTAATGAGGGCAGCAAGCCTGAGCTGACCTTGTTTAATTTTACATAAATGTGTATATTTAGTTGTAAAGTTTAAACATCTGAGCAGAGCATGTTGTTATATATTGTCAGCAAAACTGCAGAAAACATGAGCCAGAGGCATTTATAGATGTGATTCCTGCAGATGGCGAATTACTGGTTTTATTTTCTTAACCACCGTAACGACATAGGCTGCTTAAACCAACTGGAGCTTGTCACTTTGTGACTCACTGAATTTAGCTCCATCTGTACATAAGCTGGTGTTCAATTCTGAATGTTTTTTAATTTTGTTTGTGTTACATGAGAGGGGGTCTTTATGTCTTAGCCTGTCAGGTAGCTATATTTTGAAAGAGAAAGCTGCAAATATTTCTAAAATTAGACATTGGTTCTGATTTTCATTATTTTTCAAAGCAGAAACGTTTAGGTTAAATACAATTTTGACAACAAAAGCTAATCTTGTAAACATGTCTTTTAAAAACAGGAAGTGGGTACCATATATTGATGACTTGTTGTCTCTGTCCGCTGTAATAGACTTTTGTTGCACAAAAAACACTGCAAAGATCATCTATGCAGGAGACATTGTGAAGGATAGATTTCTCTTTCACAAGCTTATCTTTAGTGAAGATACTTTTTAGCTGTAGGATGCTGAAAAAATAGGAATCTTAGGAGTAAGGGAAAGAACAACCCAAAGATGGGGCAACTTTAGTTTGTGAGCGTAAAGTTTGTCAGCTAACAAAATGTGTTCTATTACAGCAGTAAGTACAAAATATCTGCTAATGTCTGCAGACAGCATTAACTCTATAAACACTCTTTCCAAATTGTCCTCTTGCATGTTTAGCCATTAGCTGTAACTGAATTAGTTCTGAGTGTCTGAGCCAAATGAATGTTTGACTGCAGCTGCTGATTGCATATTGTACTTTAACACCCCATCCAGTCAATGTGTATATAGCCAAAGATGCTGCAATGTGAAGTTGTACATGGACTGTTCGGGTTTAAGTGGCTACAATGATTTACATTACTGTAGTGCTGTTAAACCCTCATGAGTAAAACATGGACTGATTATGTGGAGGCAATTGAGAATTGCACTAATAACACCTGTGTCTTTGCACATCAGAGTAACAATGCCGGACTCACTAGGAGCAGAAAGTAGATTTATCAAAATGCTGTCAGAATTTGTGTTTCTAATTAAACTTTTATAATTTACAGGCAGAAGGGGATTGCGATACAATACCTTCAAATTCCTCCATAGGCAAGGCACAAAAAATGTATTTATATAGCACATTTCAGTAGCAAGACAATTCAAAGTGCTGTACATGACATTCCTCTCCGAAGATAGTTGTATAGCACTGTATTATGCATTGATGCCCAAGTTTAGCTTAACATAGTCACTTTTGTGCAACTTCAGACTGCATTCTTGGCTGTCTTGTGCTTGTTTTTTTCATGCTTGATTGTTGGTCATGTAATTAATTAGCATCAGCTACAAGTGTATACTCAGTTAAAAAGGAAAAGTTGTAAATATTATGTTTTCCCTTTGAAGAATACATCTGTTCCGTTACAATTAGCTAGTTACAGCTTGCTTTCTCTTCTTTTTATTGTGACTAAGCATTTATTTTATGACTAAAATAAAGCTCTTCATAGTAACACGTCGGAGGGACTTATGATGATTTCATAATTTTCTAACTTTCTACACTGAAATTAATTTTATCTTATGGGAGCAGACTGAATCACCCTGACTCAAGCCAATCTCTGCTCCTTTTGAGATTTAGTTTGAAAATAAAAATAAAAGATACAAGCCAGACTGAGTGAGCTCTCCATGCATGGTCAGACGTCTCCCACACAGCTCTGTTTGAAGGTAGGCCTCATACATTGTTCCAGTTGTGGATATGCTGCATCCATCACAAAAACACTCCTCGCACCTCCCGAGGCAAGTCACAGGCTCTGCGCTATCTCAGACATAAATGGGTAACTGACAAGCCATGCTGCCCACGCCTCATGTTTTTACTCTCTTCATCCAGCCAAAGAGTCTCCCGTCCTTCCCCCATATATGTGATTCATTTAATATTTAATTGGCCCCCAGCCATGCACATCACATCGCGCCTGCCTGCTTAACTTTCCGGCCAGAACCTCTGAATCTTTCAAGCATGAGATAGGTCATATCTGCCTGCCAGAACATTTTTACTTAATACTTAAACTCTAAGCCTTTCAGTTGTATTGGGGCATTGCCTGGTGTAGAGTCTACACCAAGCAGTAGAGTGGGTGCTCTATATACAGACGCTTTAGTCTTCAATGCAGCCGTCCTGGGTTTGATTCCTGACCTTGAGACCTTTGCAGCATGTGTTTCCCCCTTCTCTCTCTGCCAATTTTCTGTCTGGTAAAATGTCAATAAAGGCCAATAGTGCCAAAAAAATCTTTTAAAAAAAACTTTCAGTTGTTTTAACCAACTTCATATGGTTCTATGGAAATATAAATAATTTCCAAATCTCTTACATATGAAGAGGTTAGATAAATGTTTACTTTTTGGGTGCCCAATAAGTCTAAATTACCAGTGCAAGTTTTTCCCCCCTTTATATAGAAACAAACTAAAGGATATCCTAGAATGAGAATCCAACTTACTGACTAGCATTGACCAAAACCTTGTTTGTTTTTTCCTTAAGTTATAAAAATGTAGGTTTTTTTTTAAAGCCAAAACACATTGGATGCTTATCAACACCAATAATGCAGTTACTATTTCATGCCAGCTGGTGGCAAAGTTTTTTTTTTTTCAATTTAAAATGAAAATTTTCCAGCTATAAATGCTTCTTCTTTTATCGATGAATTGGCATCTAAACGATGTCTTAAAAATTTCAGCTCACAGACTGACATGCCCAAATGATTAAGTATTTATTAAGTGTATTTATGTCACCAACTTGGAACAACAGTTTTCTCTGGACACCTTAAAGGTCCAATTCATACCCACTTTTTACAAGTGCCACTTGTATAACCACTTGTAAAAACCAGTAAATTATTCATCTGCTATGAAGACAACTGCAGCAGTTTGGTGAATCTGCCTTGCAGAATTTCAAATAAGGTAATCTCATTAACCTTCGCCCCCATAATCTCCCAGTCAAGTACAAAAGGAGTCAATTGGAAAAAGGGGGATGAATGCCGTTCAATAAATTAGACTCCAGAGTCAAATTTATTTACAGATGTTGCAGCATTGACCCACTAAGGGAAGAGATTAATTACCAAATCTTCCCGGAAAGAGATTTTTTTTCAGTGATAAACTGCATCAATTTGCCTGGATTATCTGTTTACAATCAGAAAGCAGAGGGTGATTCACATTAACATGAGTTGCCTGAAGACTAGGTTGCATCAATACCATCTAAACTATCTAAGAATGCCAACTAAAAGTCTCTGGTGTTAAACTTTACCCCATTTTAGAAATAAACAGGCCAGTGTTAAAAGATACAAGAGCATCAGTCTAGGCTCTTGGTTTTTCAAACCAGAAAATAAATTTTTTTTACAATGTCCTTTTTTCACCTTTGCAAACACAAGTTTTAGTTTAAAATAATTTTTGCAGAAATGACAGCTGAGGAGAAAAAAAATCAAATTCATAGCACTATAAAAACAGCAAAAAATTTTATTTCTGGCTCCATATCTTCATTAGTATACTTTAGGGATGAAACGGTTACTGACTGCAATGATCACAGTGATAAAAGTTCCATATTATGTAGCACTGTTTTAAAATTAAATTACCAATAACATATAATGGGTACTGCAATATAAAAAAAGTTAGAACAAGAAGTTTAAAATGAAACGAAAAATGAACTAGTAGCCATTGAAGTGAAGGTAGTACAGGAGTAATGTGAGCTCTCCTACTTTTCCCTGTTAAGTGTTTTGCTGCAGCATTCTGCACAGTCTGACTGCAATGCATAGCATAATTGTTAATTACAATAATCCACTTAAGAATAACTAAAAGCCAGCAAAATAATGTCCAGTTCACACCTAGAAACCATAAATTTGAGCTTAGCAATATTTCTTAAATGATAAAAACTATTTCAAGCTGATTGCTTGAAATGATGATCATGAGACATACAACGGTCAAAAGTCATACCCAGACATCTGAGATTCAACTGAACAGAGGATCCTAGAAAACTGATGTGCTTTCTGATTTCAGCCATTTTTTTTTCATCAGGCACAAAAATGTATGTGGCTGTTGTTTGGTATTCGGCTGTACATTTAACTATTTTTTTATCTCAACCAAGCAATCACTAAAAACTCGCTTAAAATACCTCAGAGGGTTTAAAGGAACAGTACAACTGCACGTCCTCAGCATAGAAATGAGTCAGTTGACACTTAATTTATGCAAACCCTGAATGATCTGTCTAAATAGGTGAGATATAAACTATTGTAAAGCAACACCATAAAATCCAAAATCTTAGAATCTGTTAATCAGGATGATGTGATCAACTGTGTCAAAAGTGGAGGTAAGGTACAAGACAACTAAAACTATGTACTTTCCTGAGTCAGCTGCCATCAGTATGTCACTGGATACTTTAAGTAAAGCGGTTTCCGTTAAATGCATGTCACAAAAACCAGACTGAAAATTGTCCAACATATCGTTTCTCTTCAGGAAATAAATTAACTGTTGTGTTACAACTTTTTCTAGAAGCTTGGACATAAACAGGAGAAACTGGCCTATAACTTCTGGGTAGCGAGGGATTAAGATTAGATTTCTTTAAAATCCGATTCTCACTGTTTTTTTAAAAAGTTCTTGAACTATGTCCGTTTGAAGTGAGAGATTAAGAATCTTTACAATACAGGGCCCAATGGAATCAAACACCTCAATAAACAAACTGGTGGGGTGGACATCAAAAGGGCTTCTAGGCAGTTTCATACAACCAAGCAAAGCAATGATAGCCCACAAACGACAGACCAGTTAAAAAGGACAGGACCCACATTATATTCTTGTTAAAGCAAGGGTGAAGGGGAAATGCACAATCTTAAGTTAGCAACCTTATTTGAAATGAATGTCAAAAACTGGTTGCAATTGGCCTTAGCATTGACTGGAACCTGAGGAACATCAGGAACCACAGTGACACGCTGTTTAAAGCCAATAGAGTCTGTAATATTTATGAAATTGGAAGTCAGTACATGACGCATCATCAACATGAAGATTAAAATCTCCCAGAATCAAAACGCTCTCCAATATCTTAATGGATGACAGAAAGTCATTAAACTCCATTAAAAAGACTACAGCAGCACCAGGGGGACGATAGTATAAGGATTTGAAAGTACCAACCTTCGTCATCTGTAGTTCAAAAGAGAAGAAGGGGTCACACTTCATCATTCTGCATGAAAATCTGTCCCGAAACACAGTGGCAAGTCCCCTACCATGCCCGGATAGATGTTGAGTTCCAACAACAGAGCAGCCAACCGGGCAAATTACCTTAAGATGAGTATAGTCCAAACTATGCCATGTCTTAGTCAAGAACAAAAAGTCAAGGGACTCCTCAATAAAAAGCTTGTTCAAGATAAAAAAAACTTGTTATTGATTGATCGGGAATTTAGCAAAGCAATTCATATTAAGGAATCTTGGGTGATGTACTCCACAGAAGACTGTAGGGCACATAAACCAGACACCATGCGAACGCCCGTTTCACCAACAGGCAATCCAGGCAAGACAGAGAAAAAAACATCACCACCGGCAACAGTAGAACAGAGAGCAGGCGAGGTAGACATTGCGGGTGTCACCCCCGGACCTTGATGGACAGCCCTGGATGCCCTTTTCCACCTCCTGGACCGAAAAACTCTGCGATCAATGCACAATCACAGAAACGAGCATACTCCGGTTTCAAAAGATGCTTTTCTCATTTCCTATCAGAAACA
This sequence comes from Crenichthys baileyi, assembly GCA_036173005.1. NCBI lineage: Eukaryota > Metazoa > Chordata > Actinopteri > Cyprinodontiformes > Goodeidae > Crenichthys > Crenichthys baileyi. The sequence continues at coordinate 52,200 of JAHHUM010002946.1, read as the reverse complement.
AACTTCATGCTTGATGAAAAATTATTCATCTCTATCTGCCAGTGGTATGAATAATTTGGGGCTTTATTGAGTGTAACATATACACAGTTATGAAACCAAATTCTCATATGGTTACATATGTATTAGTACAAAAAAAAAATCTCCATAATTGGAGTCAAATAAACAGAAACAAAATCGATCAAGCTGGTTTTTCATGTCGTGCAAACATCTTTAAAAACCAGGACACAGACAATATTCAGTTGACGTGAGGTAAAGTGTTCAGGAACGACAAAAATAAGGTGCTTGGATGATAAATTTTATACTGTTCCATTTATACTCCGGTATGAGGTTAGAATGGGTGGGTCAGGAGATTCTGAAGAGTTTGTGCCCTCTTCCTTTAGATTTTAATGACAAAATGGGAAGACTACCGAAGGGTTCCACCAGAAGTCTTTTTCTCCTACATGAGAGGTATATCTGGCTTGTAAAATATCTGTTTATGGTTTATGACTTCTATCATAACATGAAAATTCACACTACTGGTCCAGCCACACTTTTACTGAAAAGAACCCAGAGTTTTGGAAAAATAATAATTCTTACATGTTTTCTTTTGAAAAATGTCTCCAACAGCTCCAACAGAGACTTTTGAAGAAAGGTTAAAACTTGTCGATGGGGTGTCCCATTAAATGTTTTTGGGACCCTATTATCTTCCCTTTTATAAAAGACGTTTCCGTTTATTTTGTGTTCAAGCAGATAAGGAGGAAATCTTTTCTTGGCATGTAGAGAGTTCGACCAACTCACTGTGATTCTTCTGGAATAATTTAACTCTCGTGTTGACCTTCCACAGAAAAACAGGTTGTTTGACCAGAACCAAAGTTGGCAAACAAGTTGCTAAACAGCTAAGGAACCTATCTTTGTCAGGAGTTTAAGAAGCATTTACTCATAGGTGAACACCTATGTATTGCTTTGTGAGAACTTTGAAAACAAACTGTCCATGGTGTGTTATGAACTGATTTATCAACAAAAGTGGGCTAATGTTAGGGTTCCTTTGTAGTTTGAAAAGGTATTGGACAGGTTCTTCAATTATTTTCTGTGCAAATACTTTCCAATAATTCATAGTAAACATTTGTATTTATACTTTAGAAATGGCCAAGAAGGTACATCCATATGTAGAAAAAATGGATTAAGAACCCTGAAAATATAAAAGGTCAAAATACAATTAAATTTTGACATGAAAACTATGTAGGATGCCTGTGATCAATATTTAACTTTTACCAAACAAATGCTCTGTCCAGGGTGTACCCCGCCTTTCGCCCATAGACTGCTGGAGATAGGCACCAGCTCCCCCACGACCCACTATGGAATAAGCGGTAGAAAATGACTGACTGACTGACAAACAAATGCTAATATTATAAGTTTCTTTTGCGAAATACTAAAATAAATTTGAAACAACAAATGTTCACAATCAGTGGATGTTCTCAGATTCATAATATATACTGATCTGAAGAAGATTGTAGGTCAAGAAACTGAAATAATTAAATGGCATGGCTTTATTTGGAGGGATTTAGATCCTTCAAGCCAGTGTGGGAATTATCCAGTAATGATTATAAAGTCTTCCTTTTTACTCAATCAAAATTAGAAGAAATCAAAGTTTGAAACATTTCATTCTATATGTAATAAACCTACATAATCAGTTTCAGTTTATAGATATAAAAAGTTATAAAAATAAAATGTATTAAAAATATTAAATGTTTTTATGATATTCTTTTTTTTTTTAGATATGCCTGTATAAACAAGTTCAGATCCAGATACATACAATCCAATCCAAATTTTGACACAATTCTGTCAAATTCTGTCAAGGTGTGAGGTTGGGTTGGACCAAAATGCAGACAGACCTCCGGAAGCAGCATTGTGTGAGGTAATTATTTCTTCTTTAATAATAACAAACAGAAAACTTACATTTACTGCCACATCAGACCAGAAGACATCAAGGGATTTGGCCAGGGATGAGACATGAGGAACCAGCGAGGAATTGCGCAAACAAACCAGCTTATAAACAGAGGGAGGAGTGTGGACCAATGAGAGAGGAAGGCAGGCAATCAGATGGAAGTGGTAACAGGTAAGGAACTGAGCAGCTAAGAAACTGAGGAAATGTGACTAATTACAGCAAGCAGAGGGAAATAAAACTTGAGGGACAGAGCAAGGAAACCTGAACTAAACGACAAAACCTGGCATTAACCAATATGAAGGAAACAGAGAACAAACATTAAAATACGTGACGGACTGCAACTAATGATCTGACAGAAAGGAAATAAACATGGGACTAAACAAGGAGAACTACACTAAAAGAACAAACCTGGGAAAACACATACAAGAGCCTAGGCAGAGAAAAACATAAATGAGCATAACTACTAAACAGAAGGCACAAGAGATGGATCTAACTAAAAAGGTAAACAAACACAAAGACCCTAGAATGGCAGATCCTGACAAATTCAGTTGAACAAATAATGCCAATTATGAAGCTGACACACCTTTAAAATACAATGAGCCACACATTAATAATAATAAACTATTTTGGAGCAAATTTTCCAAAAATGAAAAATAAATCAACATTCTACCTTATTAATACCAAAATAAGAAACATAATGGGAGTAAGAAAGGACGTTTTCTGCAAAGTAGCTTCATCCAGAGTTAATTGTATGGATTTTACCACAGCTCAAAAGGGGCAAACAGTTTTAGTGAACTTATTTGGTGAACAGCTTTGAGGGCTCTTTTTCTACTTCAGCTCCCTCTTCTGCTTTTGCAAAAACAGAAATTAAAACAACAACACCTGACAGCAGAACAAAGCAGAGACTCTTACTGTCAGCTTAGCATCTTGTCAGGTGAGCCCTACCTGTGTGCCTACCTGTAAGAACGAAAGAAACATGCAATACACAGTAATTATAAAAGCCTAAGCCACATAAAGGCCACATAAAAGACCACAGTGTGCCCCCACATAATATCAGAAGGGACAAAACCAGGGCTTTAGGAAACGTAATTACTAACGGATTTACAGACACACACACCAATCAATACATGATAATTCCTCAAGCCGCATCAAAATAACAGTCTATAATTTCACTGGCTAGCTAACATGTATTAAATAATGAAACTCTAAAAAAATGTCTCGGTTTCTTTTTAGTGGAAATTAAAATTGATATGCTGCTGCCTTATTTTTCAACCAACCCATCAGACAGATTTTGACACATGCATGACTGCTTATGCTGCAGGATGGAATTTGGACTTCTGTAATTACAGTATAATCCTTTGCTTCAGCAATTATGGTTTTATGTTTTATTAGAATGTGAGGTGAAAACTGTTGTTTTGCTGTATATGAAGAACAGTGGTGAGTTTCATTGGCTGTTTTATCTATGCAACATTCTTTACGTCTTAATTATGCATGGAGTGCACTACTATATTATTGTGGAAGTCCCAGTTTTATGTGTGTTACACAGTCCCTCTTTGCAGTTCAAGTCAAAAGTGGTTATCCACTTATGAGTTTATGGCTTTGGAAAAACCACCCCAGAAACGTAATGTCTAGCCTGCTTAATCTATTCTAAAACCAGTGTTAATGTGTGTCTGGTATTATTAACCTGTTGGAGTACCCAGTTATCCTGAATATCCGTCCACTTGTATGGATATTGCAAAACAACTCAGAAACCTGGAATGAACTAGAACATGCCGGAAAGCCAGTGTCACTGTCCACCGAGAATCTAGTTTTTTCATAATGATGGCTTAAGTGGTGGGTTGACCTACCAAACCTAACCCTTCATAATAGAAATCTTAAAGATCGACTGAAATTATTATTTACCAACACGAACAAACCAAATGGCTTCTGGAGAAGCATTTTATGTCCCCACAACAATAGGAAGTATGTTTAGAGTATTCAAAATGAGACTTAAAGCCTATAAAGAGCAATGTATTGCAGCAGCCAGGTAAGGTGGTTGCAACATCATGCTATGGGTCTGCTTTGGTGCCAATGGTACAACAAGGTGAATGTAGAAATCTGTCGAGATTCAGCAGGATACAGTTATTTGCAGTCAAATCCAATAATGTTTGTTACCAGATCTTTTACTCATCTATTAATCTGACATCTGTCAAGCTTGTGGCACAGGAAATAAAATGGAACATATTCAGCAATAAAAACCAGTGACTTGTTTTATTTTGGGCTTTCAAGCCTCAGAGTTAAAGAAACAACATCCGACAAGCACTTGAGCGGGGAATTCTCTTGCTCTGCTGAGGTGTGTTCAATTTGCTTCAAGTAGAATCACCTCTTGGATGTCTCAGTTTTGTCCCAGTGTAGTAGAAAATCGCAGAAATTCAGACATTTTTCATTGGAGCGCCTATTTGGTCACTTGAAGTATTTTGTAGACAATGCCCTTCAGATACAGTAAAAAACCTTGGCCAATGCTCTCAAAAAATAATTTAAAACACATCTCAGAAGGAATAGCACTGGCTCACTTGCTCTCTTATCAGAGGCTGCCAGATGCCAGCCCACAAAGCCATCCCACACACAGCCCGAAGGTGCACCACAACATCAAACCGTTGCAGTGGGGAGGCAGATACAGTAGAGAGGAGGGGTTTGGAGGAAGAGGAAGAAGGAGATGAATAGCCTAGGAACATTCAGCAGGAAAAGTAGATCACCATGCGGAGGAGGAGGGATGAGTGTAGCTAGCGAAAAACTAGTGTCAAAGACCGATCTCTACTTTCCCCCTACTGCGCCTGAGAGGCTAAAGACCAAAGGATAACAACTTTGGATGTCTTCTAACAGAGTTTGATATGTAACCGTGAAAAGGGAAGTAGAAAACAAGTCATATTTGAAGGTTCCCACTGCAGCTCTGTGCCACCAGTAAAGAAGATGTAAATCACTTGTGAGTAACAAGTTCCATCCATCATCCTTGTTACAGCTTCAGCATGCAGCACTCATGCAGATACTGTATGCAAAAAAACCTTCAGGCTGTCTTCACTGTGGGTGGAAGCTTTCTAAATTTTAAACGTAGAAGGCAGAAACCCTTTTACCAGTGTGAGACATACTGTCTGATGAAGCCATCTGTGATTATATTTTGACAGACTGCTCAAAGTGTGTTGGTTGACAGCCTCAAAATTCAATTTTACTACACGTTTCGCGTGTGCTCTGCTTAAGGATGGCGATCTGTGGCGAACTTTAAATGTAGACACACAGATGGACACGCTGCCGTACCCGCATCACTGCTGGCAGCTGCTCACTGCTTTAACCTCTTTCTCGGGCTGCCAGCGAAAGCTGATTACCAGTGCCAGTTGTCCTCCAAACAAACAGTAGGGAGTTAGCAGAGAGTGTGAGGAGAACATTTTAGTTGAACAGAAAGATAGAGAGATAGGAACATGGGAGAGGGTGACACAAATGTCCCTGAACACTGTATAAAACATGATTTAGGTTAAGGGAGATACAACTGAGAAACTGAGGTTCTGGGATGGGATAGGCTAGGGTGAAAGAAGTCAGAGAGGCTTTTGTAAGTTAGAAGAAATATTTTGTAGTTGATCTTGGACCTAAATGGAAGCCAGTAAAGCTGATTAATTGTTGGAATCATGTTTTGCAGAGGTTTGGGAGGGTGAGAAAACTGACCGCTTAGCCTTTTCTATAGTGGAGCCTTTCCAGAGCTTTACTGGGTTGACAAAACAAGACAGCAAGTACTGAGGAGAACAACTGGATGGAATGCTATTCTAAATCCAGGAGGATATCTTTAAACTTAGATATAATAAATTGGATTATTATTTATCAGATTAGTATTTGGTCTATAACAGGACTCAAAAATATATCATTATAATTTTTTAACCTTATATTTGTTATTATGTATGTTGTATTTTCTGCTATTCATTTATTTGGATGATAATAATAAGAATGAGAATAAAAATATATCATAACTACAGGGGTTGGACAATGAAACTGAAACACCTGTCATTGTAGTGTGGGAGGTTTCATGGCTAAACTGGACCAGCCTGGTAGCCAGTCTTTCTTGATTGCACATTCCACCAGTAGGAGAAGAGAGTTAAGGTTCAATTAGCAGGGTAAGAGCACAGTTTTGCTCAAAATATTGAAATGCACACAACATTATTGGTGACATACCAGAGTTCAAAAGAGGACAAATTGTTGGTGCACGTCTTGCTGGCACATCTGTGACCAAGACAGCAAGTCTTTGTGATGTATCAAGAGCCAAAGTATCCAGGGTAATGTCAGCATACCACCAAGAAGGACGAACCACATCCAACAGGATTAACTGTGGACGCAAGAGGAAGCTGTCTGAAACGGATGTTCGGGTGCTAACCCGGATTGTATCCAAAAAACATAAAACCACGGCTGCCCAAATCACGGCAGAATTAAATGTGCACCTCAACTCTCCTGTTTCCACCAGAACTGTCCGTCGGGAGCTCCACAGGGTTAATATACACGGCCAGGCTGCCATATCCAAACCTTTGGTTACTCATGCCAATGCCAAACGTCGGCTTCAATGGTGCAAGGAGCGCAAATCTTGGGCTGTGGACAATGTGAAACATGTATTGTTCTCTAATGAGTCCACCTTTACCGTTTTCCCAACATCCGGGAGAGTTACGGTGTGGAGAAGCCCCAAAGAAGCGTACCACCCAGACTGTTGCATGCCCAGAGTGAAGCATGAGGGTGGATCAGTGATGGTTTGGGCTGCCATATCATGGCATTCCCTTGGCCCAATACTTGAGCTAGATGGGTGTGTCACTGCCAAGGACTACCGAACTATTCTTGAGGACCATGTGCATCCAATGGTTCAAACATTGTATCCTGAAGGCGGTGCCATGTATCAGGATGACAATGCACCAATACACAGCAAGACTGGTGAAAGATTGGTTTGATGAACATGAAAGTGAAGTTGAACATCTCCCATGGCCTGCATAGTAACCAGATCTAAATATTATTGAGCCACTTTGGGGTGTTTTGGAGGAGCGAGTCAGGAAAGGTTTTCCTCCACCAGTATCACGTAGTGACCTGGCCACTATCCTGCAAGAAGAATGGCTTAAAATCCCTCTGACCACTGTGCAGGACTTGTTTATGTCATTCCCAAGACGACTTGACGCTGTATTGGCCGCAAAAAGAGGCCCTACACCATACTAATAAATTATTGTGGTCTAAAACCAGGTGTTTCAGTTTCATTGTCCAACCCCTGTATATACACTGCTCAAAAAAATAAAGGGAACACTTAAACAACACAATATAACTCCAGGTAAATCAAACTTCTGTGAAATCAAACTGTCCACTTAGGAAGCAACACTAATTGACAATCAATTTCACACGCTGTTGTGCACATGGGGAAATCTTTGGCGATAAGTAAAACACACTCAATAAAGATTGGTTCTGCAGGTGGGGACCACAGACCCCTTCTCAGTACCTATGCTTTCTGGCTGATGTTATGGTCACTTTTGAAAGTTGGTGGTGCTTTCACACTCGTGGTAGCATGAGACGGACTCCACAACCCACACAAGTGGCTCAGGTAGTGCAGCTCATCCAGGATGGCACATCAATGCGAGCTGTGGCAAGAAAGTTTGCTGTGTCTGTCAGCGTAGTGTCCAGAGCCTGGAGGCGCTACCAGGAGACAGGACAGTACACCAGGAGATGTGGAGGAGGTCGTAGTGGGGCAGCAACCCAGCAGCAGGACCGCTACATCCAATATGACCTCCAGCAGGCCACAAATGTGCATGTGTCTGCACAAACGGTTAGAAACCGACTCCATGAGGATGGTATGATGGCCTGACGTCTGGGCCTGGGTTCCTCATTATACAGGACAATGCTAAACATCATATGGCTGGAGTGTGTCAGCAGTTCCTGCAAGATGAAGACATTGAAGCTATGGACTGGCCCGCCCATTCCCCAGACCTGAATCCGATTGAGCTTATCTAGGACATCATGTCTCGCTCCATCCACCAATGTCACGTTGCACCACAGACTGTCCAGGAGTTGGCGGATGCTTTAATCCAGGTCTGGGAGGAGATCCCTCAGGAGACCATCCGCCGTCTCATCAGGAGCATGCCCAGGCGTTGTAGGGAGGTCATGCAGGCACGTGGAGGCCACACACAATACTGAGCCTCATTTTGACTTGTTTTAAGGACATTACATCAAAGTTGGATCAGCCTGAAGTGTGTTTTTCCACTTTAATTTTGTGTGTGACTCCAAAGCAAGGCCTCCATTGGTTAATAAATTTGATTTCCATTGATGATTTTTGTGTGATTTTGTTGTCAGCACATTCAACTTTGTACAGAACAAAGTATTTAATGCAAATATTTCATTCATTCAGATCTAGGATGTGTTATTTGACTGTTCCCTTTATCTTTTTGAGCAGTGTATATTTAACTATGTGAACTTATCAGTGAAGGTTTGTTTATTACTCAAGTCAAAGCCTAAAAATGAAGCAGTTTTTCTATGTCAAAATCAAACACAAATTATGATTTTACATTATTTTTAGACATCAGAGAATGGATCTGTTTCACAATGACTTTACCAAAACAAGAGAATATGTTTACCATCGCATCTAATTTAACCTGGCTAGGGATTTGGGTTAATTTGGCCAAACCCCTCATAGGATGCAAGCAGCAGAGAAGTTTGCAAGCAGAATTAATGCAGCCATCTGCAATTCAAACTTTACCCAGCATTAAAACCTCTAATGCAGTAAAACCCAACCCATCTGCCACTGCAGCAAGAAGAAAACAAACACCGACAAGTTTAAGCAAGCATAAATTTAACCCCACTCGCTCCATAGACTGAGGTGACAGAAATGATACCAGCTGATTAGTCTCCATTTGTGTCGCCTTAATGCTCGTGCAAGCAAAATGTCTCTGTTTATGCAGAAGTCTGTCCATATGGGGGACTGTTATATAATTTATACTGCAGTTGTAAGAGAGCTCAAGCTTCCTTAATGAGACACAACCATTTTAAATAAGGCTTGTCATATAGAGTGAAGAGCCGGCCTGTTTGGAAAATGGCTGACAGACAGAAGTCTTTGGAGAGAGATATGCTCAGAACTTGAGGTTAAGATATCTAAAACCAATGAGCTAGCTTTTTGTTACATAGAAATAGGTCTGATGTGTGATGTCGCTTGTGGACAGAATGCACAATGTTCGTAATATGTTCTGAAGACGAGCCGGCAGAGAAGACTCAGATCAAATCAAAATAATCCACATGTGATTGAGTCAGCCAATATTCCTGCTACAATAACAGGATTAACTTTTGTTTTCTTCTCAATATGTAATGTACTTTCAAAGACTGATAAGGCTTGCAGTTTAATTAGATTCAGAAATGATAAAAGATAATAGAAGAACACAAAGTATTGCATGATTAAAGCAGACGGCGATTTGGAGATACTAAATGTTCCCTTTGATGTGAGATGCACTTTTCAGCATGTTCTGCACAACAAACAGCCTTTTGCAGAGCAGATGCTGCTGCCTCTCTTTGTCATGAAACTGTCCCAAAGATGAGAGAAAGATCTCCAATCAGCAGAGCTGCGTACAACAAATACAGCTGGTAATTTATAGTGCTCAGTGGACCTCTTTGTGCATGCTGAGGCCACTGAAGCAGGACACTAAAGCTCAGCTGTGGTGTTCTGATTGCCCCTGATCCATCTATTCTCTCTAATGTCTACAAAATTGATCACCGAAGGCAACAGCTTCATCAACATTAGATTGTGAAATAGTTTAATCTCTCACCCAAAATGGAAAAATGCCAACTTATGCAGGTTAAGCAAAAAACCTAAGCTACAGAGATGTAAAATGAGTAACATTTTCTTATGTTCTGTGCTATGCTCAGAAATGCTTCTTCCAGGGTCGATTCACCCACAACATGCAGAAAAAGCTCCTCAGTAAAAGCTCAAGAGACCTGCCAGAAAGTCCAAGGTTCTGACCTGGCCTCCAAACTCCCTGAATCCCTAACCAATTAAGCACCGACTGTTTGGAACGAACATGCCTGATCCATAGTGGCCTAGACAGGGCACACAAAACTGAAAGAATATACTAGAAACACATTGAAGCAATATACAACATGCTTAGAGTTTCCACTATAAGGTGGCAATTGTGATCCATACCACATCAGACATGTAGTTTTCTTTTCACCAACAGCTGCATATTATAAAAAAAAAAAAAAAAAAAAAAAGATCTCTTGAGCCTTAATGAGATAGTTTTGAGTATTGGAGGCAGGGCTCTATACACGATTTAACAGTAGCCAGTATTTTACCTGCAACACACAGGGCAATTCCAAAGTAGGGAAAAAAAAAAAATTGTCTGTCTCTGCAATATATATTTTCCATCTGGCTACTGGAGATAATGTAAAAGCATATCACAATCTCTTGGCACAAGATAATAACATATTGAGTAATCACAAGATAATACAAACAACGGTACAATATTTTAAGTGCTTAAATAGAAGGCAACTGGAGTTGTGTTTCTTTGAGGCATTACACTTCATCCATTCAAAAGGCTACTTCAATTCTGATCATGGGTTAGACGTTTTGGACTTATAAGTTATGGTCAGAACAATGACACCTCTGGGGCAACCCTCTATCCAGCAGACTATGACAACCCACACTTGCATACCAAACTATCTATATAGTGAACTGAACCTCAACTGAATCTCAATGTCTGCTTCTTGACGTTTCTCTGTCTCTTTCCGAAATATTGACCCTCAATCTGGCCCTCCCTGCACAAACTCTGACTTTACAACCTAATGAATAAAAGCTGGGACCTAGTTTTGTCCAGATGCATACAAAATTACATTTGGTCACTTCAACATTCAAGAATAAAATGCTGAATTTCAATGATTTATTTCAAGTTGTTTACATCTAAGGACACTGAAGGTGAAATGTAGATAGTCCAAGAAATATTTGAGTCATATTTTGCCTAGGATATTAATGTTTACACAGATAAAGGTTTAGCTTTAGCATCATTACCTTAGGGTGTACGTAGGCTTATTTTGGATGGCAAAAGCAAAGCATATTGATTAAAATAGAGCAGCCAAAGAGAGTGTCAAGGAGGAGAAGTGAGTAAACAACCTCCAGAAATCAATTTATCAATCTTTGTTGGCTGCTTGCTGCTTCTTTTGACAAGGCAGGATTCTCAGATAAACATCTCGCATGCACTGAACATCAGACATCCAATATTTGAAAACTAAATACACCTTGAAGCAAACTGTAACTGTCACAACTCTTGGTAGTCTTGTTGTATTGTTACTTTAGACCTGTTAAAAAGTAAAGTGGGTATATATGATCAGTATTTCTTTCCACATTTCCATTAATGGAAAATAATTCATGAGCATGTTTAATGATGCCTCAGTTAAATGGCAATAATACATTAAAAGCTTGTTGTCACTAGTTAGCTACAGCCATGGACAAATGGCCACCATGGAAAGTGGACACAATGTACTGCTATTCAAATGCACCTGATAAACCATTTGTTCCCAGTTTGCTGCTCTGGACTATGACGGTCTATGTTAATACAATGTCAAGACAGAAAGAAATCTGCAATCACCATAGAGAAACAATTGTTGCTGTCCATTAATTTTAGGGGAGTAATAGGGTAATTTAAAAAAATGAAATCTATCATTCAAATGTTAGAGGTCTTAAATTTTGGAGCTTCTAACATCCTGGATTTCTGCCCTTTTAGAAATTACAATAAGACCCTCTATCACAAACCTGGGAGTTCTGGTTAACAGCTTAAACCTTAACAAACAATGCTGTCCTTAGAGTTAGCTTTTTTCAGTTAAGAATGATAGCAAAGGCAAAGCTGTTTCTTTCTATTGGTGACCTTGAAAAGGTCATTCATGCTTTCAGGCTATTTCCAGTGTTCCCAAGAGTGTAAGTCCCAGCAAATTCAGCCAAATTCAGACCATGGTATGCTCAAAATAATTACAAAACCCATTTCAGCTCCATTTCAGACTCTACAGGCCTCAGTCAGGATAATAAATAATAAGGCTTCTGATGGTACAATTAGAAAAATACAAGAATGACTTGTTTGCCTCATCTTTGGAAAGAGGAATAAAATATATGGCCATAATGCACATCACCATGTTTGGATAAAACTGAAACCATACATAGCACATCAGCTCCTCATACCAACCGTCAAGCACAGTGGTGGAGATGTGTGATTTTAGCTTGTATTTCAGCCACCTGTCTGGGCACCTTGTAGTCATTGAGTCAACCAAGGACTCCCCTTTATAGCAAAATGTTCAAGAATCAAATGAAATTGGGTCATAAATTGGAAAATGATAACAAACAGATCTTCAGCAGAATGGCCGGAAATGATGCCCGTTGATGCAATGGCGCTGTATAAATGCCGATTTCAATCCATTAAATTACATCTGTGGTGGTACCTCAAGAGAGCCATGCCTCCACCTCTATGAACTGAAGCAATGTTGTAAAGAAGAATGAAATATTAAGTCTTAGAGAAAACATCTTTTTCAAGTTATTGCAGATAAAGGTGGATCTGAAGGCTGTAGACTTGTGGGGTGTACCAAATATTTTTGGATGATGATATGTTCTTGTGTATCATTTCAGCTGCGTACTTTATTAAAGTGCTTATTTTTGCTGAAAACATGTTTTAGAGGATTAAAGAAAAGATCTATCTGGGACACGCTACTGACGCAACACAGAGCAATGTAACAAATTCAACCTACGGGTTTCTATCTGGTTTGCACGATATTGAAGTAAAATCAAAACAGCTGAACAATAAGGACAACAGGAAGACAGGTGAGGGACGATGCTGTTATAAAGGGAAAGAAAAGTTAGAAAGACCGACAACATGATAATGGATGTGCTCCTATAGTTGATATTTCCATAAACATCACAAAACATAAAAACCACTCTTTCCGACTGAGACCAAGCTCTGCATTCAACTTTCTCTCCTTTCCATAGCGGGAAAAACACATGGCAGCCACTGCAGCTTTTTAAACAGCATTAGTTCAGCTCCAGCAGGTTTGTCACACCAAATTGTATGAAAAGTTGGGTGGATTTAGTGCAAACCAATTCTCTTCTTCCTCGAAAATTTTGCATCTTGTGCAAGTCCGCAGAGCATCAGAGGTGGCCTAGTTTTTTTTAGTGCTTTCTATCTTAAGGGCTTTGCTGAAGGAGGAGTTTCATTGCCAGACTAAAATTGCCTAATTATTATCCTGTGAAATCACAGATTGAAAGCACAAAGCAATCTAAAATCTTATAAGCAATTAAATCAGAAAAATAAAGACATAATTATATATTCATCTGTTTTATTCTGCTAAAAGGATTTTATTTCTCCAACTAAAACAGGAATTCAGATTTCACTATCGGAAAACAGAATAAACCCAGCTTTAGATAAAAGGGGAAAAAACATGTTTATCATTACCTTGTGATTATGAAAATAATAAGAAAGCATGATGTAGAAGTGATATATGTGTATAATATACTTTGTAATCCACACTATGCAGCCTATAAAATAATATTCTTCTTTTCCAATTCCAGTTTCAGTTTTAAATTGTTAAAAGTTACCATCACTGTCAATAAACAGTCAATGACCATCATTTCTGTCCATTTCTCTTTAGCAAGAGTTTATGGTTAGTTTATGGTTTCTTTCTTTCTGGAGGAGGCTGGAGCTCTGGGTAACGTCACTTCCTGTTTTCGCTGTTGCACTTGGTGAATTGTTTGGTGTGTGAAGGCTCTCTCGTTTGATCTGATTTCTCTCTACTGTGATATCTCTTACTTGTTCTAATACATAAGCACGTTAAAACACATACTTTCTGTTGCTGTATTTAACGTTTGGGGACTCTCCATGTCTTACACGGTTTTCTAGTAGTGGTAAGGGGTCGCTAGCTTAGCGTTAGCTTTAGCTCCAACATGGCTACCCGTTCTGCTGTTTCTCTCTCCGAGTCTTCTCTCTCCTGCTCTCTGTGTCAGATGTTCAGTTACTCCTCTGCCTCCTTTAGTGATAATGGTACGTGTAATAAATGTACTATTTTTGTAGCTTTGAAGGCGAGGGTGTCGGAATTGGAGGCCGGCTCCGCACTGTTGAAAAACCAGCAGGTAGCCGAGGCCCCTTAGCCAGCGCGGAGCCACCGAGGGTCCCCGTAGCAGTCCTCCAGCAGAGCCCGCGCAGCCGGGGCCTCAGGCCGGCTGGGTGACGGTACGTGGAATGCATAGGCCTAGATCCCAGCCCACAGGTCACCACCAACCCGTCTGCGTTTCTAACAGATTTTCCCTGCTCAGCGACACACCCGCTGAGAAGCCAACTCTGGTAATTGGCAGCTCCATAGTCAGAAACATGGAACTAGAGACACCAGCGACCATAGTCAAATGTCTGCCAGGGGCCAGAACAGGCGACATCAAATCCTACCTGAAACTGCTGGCTAAGGATAAGCGTAAATACAGTAAGATTGTTATTCACGCTGGTGGTAATGATACCCAGTTACGTCAATCGGAGGTCACCAAAGTTAGTGTTGCTTCGGTGCTTAAGTTTGCCAAAACAATATCGGACCCCGTAATTTTCTCTGGTCCCCTCCCCGATTTAACCAGTGACGACATGTTTAGCTGCATGCTGTCATTCAACCACTGGCTGTCTAGGTGGTGTCCAGAAAACAATGTGGGTTACATTGATAACTGCCGAACATTTTGTGGAAAACGTGGTCTGATCCGGAGAGACGGCATCCATCCCACTTTGGATGGAGCAGCTCTTCTTTCTAGGAATCTGGCCGAATTTATTAGTTCTCCAAACCTCTGACAACCAAGGGTTCAGACCAGGAAGCAGGGTCGTAGTTTAACACTCCTCTCTGCAGCTTCTGTACTGCTACCCACCCATTACCCTTTTAAGACAGTGTCTCGCCCACGGCCAAAATTGAATAGATTAAAAAATAATCTAAAAGGAGGAAATCAGGAAAATCTAAAAATAAACACAACTCATACTAAAAAGAAAAATAAAACAATTAAATGTGGCCTACTCTCTCTTATTTGATCTCTCTCTTCAAAGACATTGCTAGTTAGTGACCTGATTTCTGACAATCAGATTATTTATTTTGCCTAACAGAAACCTGGCTAGGATTATGTTACTATAAATGAGTCAACTCCCACTAATTATTTACATTTTCACATTCCTCGAAATACTGGGCGAAGAGAAGGAGTAGCAACCATCTTTCAGTCCGATTTATTGATTAGTCCCAGACCAATCAATAGCTACAACTCTTTTGAATATTTAATCCTTAGTTTTCCTCATCCAAATTGCAAAGCACTAAAACCACTTCTATTTGTTGTTTTGTACCATCCACCAACCCCCCACCTCTCAATTTTTAGATCATTTTAGACCTTTTATCTGATTTAGTGTTAAATACAGATAAAGTTATTATAGTGGGGGATTTTAACATTCATGTTGACACTGAAAGTGATAGCTTAAATATAGCCTTTAATGCTATCTTAGACTCAATTTGCTTTGCTCAAAACATTAACAAACCTACCCACATTTGTCTTCATTCCCTGGACCTTGTGCTGACATATGGCATTGAGTGTAAAGACATAACAGTATTTTTTCATAACCCTGTCCTGTCTGACCATTTCTTAATAACCTTTGGGTTTAATTTAACCGAGTACTCCACACCTGAAAGAAAATTTCATTATAGTAGATCATTATCAGACGATGCTGTAACAACCATTAAAGAATCTGTTCTACTTTTAATCTCCTCATTATCACAGTGGAGGGCAATAATTCTGTTTCTGCCCCTTCACAAATTGATTCTGTTGTTCATAGTGTTACTTCATCATTGCGTGGGGCATTAGACAATGCAGCCCCCTTGAAACAGAAGGTAATTATTCATAGGAGGCAGGCTCCTTGGTTTAATTTAGATCTGCATACTTTAAAGCACAATGTTAGAAAATTGGAGAGAAAATGGCGCTCTACACAACTAGAGGATTCCTACTTAATCTGGAAAAATAGCCTACTGTTGTATAAAAAGACACTTCGCCACGCCAGAACAGCTTATTTCTCATCATTAATAGAAGACAACAAGAATAATCCTAGATTTCTCTTTAATACAGTTGCTAAACTTACAGAGTCATAGCTCTGTTGAGCCATCCATTCCCTTAGCTCTTAGCAGTCATGACTTTATGGGATTCTTCTTAAATAAAATTTATTCTATTAAAAATAAAATCTTTGACATACTCCCGAAGATGATTACTTCATCCTCAGCAAGTGAGACAACATTGGAAATAACTGTAGAATCTGATCTGTGTTTGGACTGTTTTGATCCTGTGGAGCTTCCTGAGTTATCAGAAATATTAGCTTCATCTAAACCTTCAACTTGTATGTTAGACCCAATCCCAACCAAATTATTTAAGGAAGTATTTCCTCTGATTACCAACCCCATTTTAGATATGATTAATCTATCTTTAGTAAAATGGATATGTACCACAGGCTTTTAAGGTAGCCTTTTAATAAACCTTTTTATTAAGAAACCTTCGCTTGATTGAGAATTTGAAAAATACAGACCTATTTTCCAATCTTCCATTCTTATCTAAAAATTTTTGAGAAAATATTTTTGCTAATAAAAATGTGTGAGCATTTACACCGCAATGACCTGTTTGAAGAGTTTCAGTTGGCTTCAGAGCTCCTCATAGCATAAAAACAGCTCTGCTGAAAGTCACTATTGATATTCTTATGGCCTCAGATAATGGCTTGTTTAAATCTTATCTGTCTGACAGATTCCAGTTTGTTCATGTAACTGATAAATCATCTTTAAACTCCAGGGTTAATTGGGGAGTACCACAGGGTTCAGTACTTGGGTAATTCTCTTTACTATATAATATATATGTATATATATATAATATATTATTATATATATAAATATATAATATAAAATATATATAATATACTTCCAATAGGTCAAATTATCAGGCAGCATAGGATAAATTTTCACTGTTACGCTGATGATACTCAGCTTTACTTATCCATAAATCCTGATGAACCCAACCAGTTAGATAGACTACAAGCATGTCTTGAAGACATAAAAACTTGGATGACTTTACAATTTTTGCTTGTAAATTCAGATCAGAATCAGAATCAGAATCAGAATCAGCTTTATTGCCAAGTTTGTACATACAAACAAGGAATTTGACTCCGGCACACTTTGCTCTTTGGTTTTTGTTTTTGCACTACAGAATATACATATTTACAATGTACAATATACACATGTATAAATAAAAATAAAAAGGTGCATTTGCAACATCTGTATGCTGTTGTTTGTTTTTTATTGAATGTTCAACAGAGAAACAGCCTGGGGGAAGAAACTGTCTCTGTGGCGGCTGGTTTTTTGTGAACAGCGCTCTGTAGCGTCGGCCTGAAGGCAGAACTCTAAAAGTTTATGTTCAGGTGTGGGGGGTCTGCAGAGTTTTTAGCAGCTCTTTTCCTGACCCTGGGACCTGTATAAGTCTTGGATGGAGGGAAGGTCAGCCCTGATGATTCTTCTCTGCAGTCCTGATTATTCGTTGCAGTCTGGACCTGTCCGTTTTGTGGATGAACCGAACCACACGGAGATGGATGAAGACAGGACAGACTGAATGATGGCAGTGTAGAAGATGACCAGCAGCTCCTGTGGAAGGTTGTACTTCTTGAGTTTGCCTCAGGAAGTACAGTCTCTGCTGGGCCTTCTCCGAACAGTGTCTATGTGTGAAGACCATCTCAGGTCCTCAGAGATGGTGGTTCCTAAGAACCTGAAGTGATCCACAGCTGACACGGTGTTGTTGAGGATGGTGAGGGGGGTGTATGGAGGTGGTGTTTTCCGAAAGTCCAGGCAGTTCTGACTACACCAGTGTACCAGCCGATCCACCTCCTGTCTATATGCAGACTCATCACCGTCCTGGATCAGTCCAATGACAGTGGTGTCATCTGCAAACTTCAGGAGTTTCACGGACGAGTCCGCTGAGGTGCAGTCATTTGTGTAGAGGGAGAAGAGGAGTGGGGATAGAACACACCCCTGGGGGGCACCAGTACTTATTGATCTGGTTTGGGAGAAGATGCTCCCCAGTCTCACCTGCTGCTGTCGGTCCGTCACGAAGCTGTTGATCCACTGACAGGTGGAGGCTGGGACGTTGAGCTGGGTGAGCTTCTGGTGGAGGATGTCTGGTATGATGGTGTTGAAGGCCGAGCTGAAGTCTACAAACAGGATCCTGGCGTAGGTCCCTGGGTGGTCGAGGTGTTGCAGGATGAAGTGTAGACCCAAGTTAACAGCATCATCTGCCGACCTGTTTGCTCGGTACGCAAACTGCAGGGCGTCCAGTAGAGGGCCTGTGATGTCTTTCAGGTGCTTTCAACACCAGCCGCTCAAAGGATTTCATGACCACAGACGTCAGGGCTACAGGCCTGTAGTCATTTAATCCTAGGATGGTGGGTTTCTTGGGGGACTGGGATGATGGTGGATTGTTTGAAGCAGGAGGGGACCTCACACTTCTCCAGTGACTTGTTGAAGATCCGGGTGAAGATTGGAGCGAGTTGATTTGCACAGGCTTTCAGGCATGATGGGGAACGTTATCAGGTCCTCCAGCTTTCTTTGTTTTCATGCGCTGAAAGAGCCTGTTTACATCATCCTCAGAGATCTTTAGTGCAGGCAGAGGATCTGAAGGTAGGGGGTTGGTTGCTTTGCTGGTCGAACCTGTTCCTGAATGGGATGTGGAGGAGTTGGTTTGAGGTGTGAATGGCTTCTTGTCATGTCTGCAGTAGAAGCCATTCAGACGGTTGGCCAGGCGAGGACTTTGTTCAGGAAGGGTGGTGGGGCTTCTGTAGGCAGTCAGGTTTCTCAGACCAGTCCATACAGCCGATAGGAGATAGGAGAGAAGTTGTCGTCTTTGGACCGGAGTCTTTAAAAAAGAAACTGCTTAGTCAATCACTTAACCTGGATGGCATTAAATTGACCTCCGGTAATAAAATAAAAAACCTTGGTGTTATTTTTGACCAGGACATGTCATTTAAATCCCATATTAAACAGGTTTCTAGGATTTCCTTCTTTCACCTCTGGAACATTGCCAAAATTAGAAATATCCTATCCAGGAGTGATGCTGAAAAACTAGTCCATGCATTTGTTAAATCAAGGCTGGACTACTGTAATTCTTTACTATGAGGATGTCTACAAAATGCAGTTAAAAGCCTTCAGCTGATTCAAAATGCTGCAGCAAGAGTTCTGATGAAAATTAAAAAGAGAGATCATATTTCTCCTATTTTAGCTTCCCTTCATTGGCTCCCTGTTAAATCCAGAATAGAATTTAAAATTCTCCTCCTCACATATAAAGCCCTTAATGATTTAGCTCCATCATACATCAGAGATCTGATTGTTCCATATGTTCCTAACAGGGCACTTCGTTCTCAGACTGCAGGTTTACTGGTGGTTCCTAGAGTCTCTAGAAGTAGAATGGGAGGTAAATCCTTTAGTTATCAGGCTCTTCTCCTGTGGAACCAGCTCCTGGTTTTGGTCCACCCTGTCTAATTTTAAGGCTAGGCTTAAAACTTTCCTTTTTGATAAAGCTTATAGTTAGAGTGGCTTAGGTTATGAGGGTTGGATGAAGTAAGGGGGAGTCAGGTTTAGCCTAAACCGGCTCAGTTATGGTTGAGGTGCAAACACACCCTCCATTTCTGCTACCTGTATGACCCTTTCTCTTTTCCAATGGTTATAATCAGTCTGACAGAGAGAGGTATCCCAATCCTTGTGGTTTTTAGTATAACAATGACCATCAGTGGGACCCTTTAAATAATCTGAACTGAAACTTTCTGTGTAGTTATGCTGCTATAGGCTTAGGCTGCTGGAGGACATAATGACCACTTTCACCCTCTTCGCTACATTCTTACACTACTCTCCAATTTTGCATTATTTGCTGTTATTTCAGCTTTTAACTTTGCTCTCTCTCATTTCTCTTCCCAGAAGCTACACCTGGCCTGACTCTGTGTCTACTGGGGACACCTTTCTGGAGAGGGGCATCATCCGAGCTTCTGCTGGCAACAACTTAATGCTCACCCTCTACCGATGATCCACATGGCCCTGTCTTTCAGTGTTTAACCCTTTCTCTCTCCTAGACATGGCGATTGACTGAGCTTTTACTGTAACTAATTATATGTGCTCTCTTTCAGACTCTAACCTTGAAAACTGGATTAGGGTTTATATGTTCTTTCTTTCTAGGTGAAACGGCTAATTAGCTACATCCATTAACATTTACTTTTCCTTCCCATAGAAAGTACTTCTGGATCAGTGCTTCTTTGTTCTCTTTGTGTCTCTGCTCTGCTCTGCAGATGGCTGCTCACACTGAGCCTGGTTCTGCTGGAGGTTTCTTCCTGTCAAAAGGGAATTTTTCCTCTCAACTGTTGCTACATGCATGCTCAGTATGAGGGATTGCTGCAAAGTCAACGCCAGTGACTGTCCACTGTCTCTACATGCTCATCCAGGAGGAGGGAATGCTGCAAGTCACTGACTGGATGCAATCTGCTGGGTTTCCTTAGAAAAACATTTTATCCAATTTGAAAAAATAACTGAATCTGACTGCACTGTTCAATGGTTAGGACTAATTGGAATGTATGTACCTGACTTTTGTGAAGTGCCTTGAGACAACATGTGTTGTGAATTGGTGCTATATAAATAAAACTGAATTGAATTGAATTGAAAACTGAATTGAATTGGCCTAACCAGTTACCACTGCTATTTGCATGAAAGCTAGCTATTATGGCTGTTAGGTGGCTTTTTGAAAAACTGACATTGGAGGAATTTAAAATGTATTGTTTTTATATGAAGTAATTAGTTTCTTTCTTTCTTTCTTTCTTTCTTTCTTTCTTTCTTTCATTTGTAGTGTCATATCTTAACAAATTCACCACTGTAAACCCACTGCCAAGAACAATCTGAGAGCAAGACTGCAAGCAAACCAGCTAATGAAAAGATGGATAAGTAAACAGAATGAGTTTACTTGTTATTGACAAAGTAAACTCATTTGCTAAATATAATATGGCAGTAAAGTGCCATAGAGTGCTTGTTTAGAGGTATTTGACTCGCAGTAGCTTTTAAAACTATTAAACCAACTGTTTGCAAATAAAAATAAGCAGAAAATGGCAAAACAGACAAATATTCCAGTACAAATGGGCTTTTAAAAGAACAGTTTGTGCTCTGTTTGGACTGAATCCCTCAAAACAGAGCTCAGTATTTTCATTGAAAATCCTTAAGCGGAACATTGTAAAGATCATAGCATTTTCTATGGCGCCACTGAAGCAGAGCAAGCTTCTGAGCCTGATATGGATACTCTAATGAGTTGATCTCTTGAGTGTAAGAGGATGGTGGAAAATCTCAAAGCAGAAGCATGAACAGGTTTAAAAGCCTCCTTTATCGAGTGGATGGCAAGCTGATTGGATGAAGAAATAAATCAAACCATAATTGAAAGAGAATATGACTTCTTTTGTATCTTAATACTCCACATGGGTTTGTATGTTTCTGAAGCAGCAGCCAGTATTTGGTTTGAATTACTGTAAAGCACCTAGTTAGCTGTGTTGTTGAGAAGAGAAGTGTTGCACTATAAAGTATCTTTTATAGCTTTTTGAGAACCTGAATAAGCAAAAAGACATCCAATAAAAAAGTAAAGATTAAAGAAAAATAAAAGCCAACAATACATTAAACTGTCATGCTCAACTATTAACATTTGCAGCCAAGTTTTAAAAGCTTCTGTTAAATCTGTGAAGCATGTTTTAATGATTAATATATAAACACCAAAAAAAGTGTTGTTAAAAGTTGTTAAATTTTTTTTGTTTTTGATTTTCCAACCATTAAAATTAACAGCAAAACAACTTCTAAATACACTGCCTGGCCAAAAAAAAAGTCGCCACCTGGATTTAACTAAGCAAATAGGTACGAGCCTCCCATTGGGTAATTACTGCATGGGCGATTATGTCTCAGCTGGCAACAAGTTATTTAACCCCAACTGGTGCAATGAGTTGCTTCTCATTTCTTAAACAACCATGTCGAAAGACATATCCCGTGGTCGTGGAACAGATGTAAGCCTGTTTCAGAAGGGTCAAATCATTGGCATGCACCAAGCAGAGAAAACATCTAAGGAGATTGCAGAAACTAGCAAAATTGACCGGCGATCACTTAAACGTTTGGTCAAATCAAAGAAAAACAACAGTAGAACTCCGGGCTATTTTTAATAGTGAAAGAGCATTTCCACACACACAATGTGAAGGGAAAAGGCTACACTGAACAGCTGTGTAGCCTTAAGAAAACCGCTTATCAGAAAAAAGGCTTGCTAGGGAGCATAAAGATTGGGGTCTAGAGCAATGGAAGAAGGTTATATGGTCTGATGGGTCCAGATTTACCCTGTTCCAGAGTGATGGGCACATCAGGGTAAGAAGAGAGGCAGGTGAAGTGATGCATCCATCATGCCTAATGCCTACTGTACAAGCCTGTGGGGGCAGTGCTATGATCTGGGGTTGCTGAAGTTGGTCACGTCTGGGTTCAGCAATAGTATGTGTTTAAAGAATGAGGTCAGCTGACAACCTGAATATACTGAATGACCAGGTTATTCCATCAATGGAGTTTTTCTTCCCTCGGGCTTGAATTGGGAAAGAGTGGTTCAGGGAGCATGAGACATCATTCTCACACATGGATTGGCCACCACAGAGTCCAGACCTTAACCCCATTGAGAATCTTTGGGATGTGCTGGAGAAGGCTTTGCGCAGCGGTCAGACTCTACCATCACCAAGGCAAGATCTTGGCTGAAAAATTCATGCAACACTGGGTGGAAATAATCTTGTGACGTTGCAGAAGTTTATCGAAACAATGCCACAACGAATGCATTCAAAATAGTGTGTGTGTGACCTTTTTTTTGGTGGCAACTTATTTTTTGGCCATGCATTGTAGTAGAAAAACTAAAAGTTTAGTCATACATTTGTATTCACGTTTCTTATTAGTCTGGATGATTAGATATGGCCTGTCATTGCTTGGACCAACTCCATAGAATAAATATAGCAACAGATCAAACTCTGTGAATAGAACCCAGTTGTAAAACTTAGCATGACAGCCTAATAAATAAAAAATAAAATTTTTTTCAAACATGGGGAAGTTGTGGGTTGTGTTTAGATGACAGCAGACAATCAGCAGACGGGTGCCAAGCATTGCTTAGAGTATTACATTTTCTTATATTTCAAACATTCGAGACAGTCTTACTAAATCTTTAAAATTAGCTGCAATTCAAAGTAAGACTTACTCTACCTGAAGCTCTCCATTAGGTTTTCAGAAAAGGTTTAGTTTGTTGGCAAAAGTAATGAAAACGTGCGATAATAGATAAGGTGATTGATTCTACCTTTTTACTTACAAAGGAATTCATAACATCAAACAACATGCTGCAAGTGCTGAACAAACAAAAATATTTTAATTTCTTTTTCCCTAAAGCTACTAAGAATTGCTGCTTTTATCTGGTATTTAGGTCCACAACCTTTCCATTATAAATTAAGAGTATATTAGTGACCATAAACTCATCATATATTTATAAAAATAAAAACTGCATGTGGTGTCTTCTGCACTCATTTTTGTAATGTGAATAATTGAATGGAAAAAGAGAAATGCAGTCTCACTTCCACCTTAAACTCCTTTGTCACACCTACAGGCGTTTTATAAGGATTTAATATAAATAATTAGCACTACAGATATTTTCGCTAAATACAGTTTTTTTTTTTAGGGCTGCACGGTGGCACGGTTGGTAGCACTGTTGCCTTGCAGCAAGAAGGTCCTGGGTTCGATTCCCAGCCAGGGGTCTTTCAGCATGGAGTTTGCATGTTCTCCCCGTGCATGCATGGGTTCTCACCGGGTACTCCGGCTTCCTCCCACAGTCCAAAGACATGCCTGTTAGGTTAATTGGTCACTCTAAATTGCCCTTAGGTGTGTGCATGGTTGTTTGTGTGTTGCCCTGTGATGGACTGCCGACCTGTCCAGGGTGTACCCCGCCTCGCGCCCATTGACTGCTAGAGATAGGCACCAGCTCCCCCGCAACCCACTATGGAGTAAGCGGTAGAAAATGAATGACAGACTGACAGTTTTTTTTTAAGCCTACATCATTTTGACCTAGCAAAGTTGTTTTATTTTCCTTGATTGTAATACATAAACATGAGAGACTTACAACTGATTAGTATCTGGAGGGAAAAGAAGGACAAAATAGACAAATATAAAAAAATAAAGTTTAAATAAACCACACAAAATCATGGCATTCGTTCAATCAGTTTACCAAACAACATTATTGTAATATGCAAGAAGAACCAACATGGCAAATCATAAATGGTTTCAGAATACCAATATAGGAAAATAAAACATTTTTGATTTTGCTAACACAAAAATTAAGTTGGCTAATGACTAGCTGGATTAAGTATTTTTCACAACCAGACAGTGTTTCAATACTTGTAAAGGAAAATCAGATTTTCCTTGAAATTTATTTATACATTTGTTGCAAATCAATCCATGTGGGATAGCTATTTTGCAAACTAGTTAATGAGTTAGTAGTTTTAGCTAAATTAATCCAAGAAGTAACCCCTGCATTTTCCAAAACAAAAAGACATGGTTTAGTCTCAAGAAGATCCCAAAGGTCAAAACAATGATTTTTTTTTAAATGTTTAATACATGTGTTGAAAAGGGACCTGCAGTGGTAGCTAGCCAGCAAATGAGCTAGCTGAATTAGCTATTTGCCAAAAAGAATAAATCCTATACAATTTTCTTTTTAAAAGAGACAGTTTTTTAACCCATAGAGGATCCTAAAGGTTGAAAAATTAATTTCCTTTAAAATTCATTCATAATTGTAAAATGACCCATGTGACCTAGTTGCCTATCAAACTAGCCAATGAATTAGCCACATTAGCTTGCTTACTGAAGTGTATCTGCACTGTAAAAAAGCCTTATGGTTTTCCACAAAAGAAGGACAATATTTTCCAATGTAGACATCTGTATTAATCAAGAATAATTATTTTTAACATATTTAAACATACCTCCTAGACATTAAATCATTGTTTAATGGCTAATAGTTAAATTCATTCCTGTATAGCTGACTTTTCTGTCAATCTACCGTCAGTCCAGGTTTCTCAGCAGTACTCATTCATTGTCAATCCTACACTGACTCACTCAACAGCACTTTAAATGTCTAACACTATTAGACGCCTGAAGTGAACCGTAGCTCACTGAAATCAACAGTGACTGTATACTGGGTGACTAATTCAACACAGTTTATATTGTTCTCTGTGAAAGTAGCTCCCATAGCAACTTCAATAGACGGCTCCCCTCTCTGTATCTTAGATCACTATTCTTTCATCTTTTGTGAGCCTGGCACAGGCACAAAATTGCAGCTTAGTGTGATATATGACATTCCGTCTCAGCAGCGTATGAAAAATAAATTAGATTTCCCTACACCATTTCCTGATCAGCTCCCCCCCCCTTCTCATCTCCACTACCATCGCCTTCTCTCTTGAATTCACACCTGCCTCTCTTCTTCCGGCCTGTGCATGTAAAGGCCCAACTGCAAGACACAAACACAGATGGTGTGCTTGCATCAAGTGTGTCACAGCAGGTTTCAAGCTCTGAACCAAATGGCTTTAAATCTTCTAGTTTTATTATTATCTAGTTTATATTAATAATGATTTGCAAATCCTGTTCAACCTATATGCAATTGAATACACAAGGAAGACAAGATTTTTATTATTCAAATTGATAAAATTTATTGGGGTTTGTAACACGTTCCAAAAAAGCTGGGACAGGAGCAACAAAAGAGTGGGAAATTTGAAAAAAAAAACACCTGTTTCGAAACTTCCACAGGTAAACATGTCAACTGGAAACAGGTGAGTGTCATTAGTGGGTTTAAAAGGAGCATCCCCAAAAGGCTCAGGCGTTTACTAGCAAGGATGATGCAAGGTTCGCCACTTTGTGAACAACTGTGTCCGCAAATAGTCCAATAGTTCAAGAACGCTTCTTAACGTACAATTGCAAGGAATTTGGGGATTTCAAAACATTAAGAGATCTGGAGAAATCTCTGCATGTAAGCGATAAGGCCAAAAACCAACACTGAATGTCTGTGATCTTCGATCACTCAGGAGGCACTGCATTAAAAACTGCCATCATTCTGTAACGGATTTTACCACGTGGGCTCAGGAACACTTCAAAAAGCCATTGTCAGTTTGTGGCTACATCTCTAAGAATAAGTTAAAACTCTACCATGCAAAGCAAAAGCCATATATCAACTCCCAGAAACACTGCCGGCTTTCCTTGGCCCGAGCTCATCTGAGATGGACTGATGCAAAGTGGAAAATGGTGCTGTGGTCAGATGATTGGACATTTCAAATTGTGTTTGGATATCATGGACATCTTGTCCTCTTGGCCAAAGAGGAAAAGGACTATCCGGATTGTTTTCGTCGCAAAGTTCCAAAGCCAGCATTTGTGATGGAATGGGGGTGCATTAGTGCCCATGGCATGGGTAATTTGCACATCTGTGAAGGCACCATTAATGCTGAAACGTACATACAGGTATATGCTGCCATCCAAGCGACCTCTTTTTCAGGGACATCCCTGCTTATCTTAGCAAGAAAATGCCAAACCACATTTTGCACAGGTTCCAACAGCAAGGCTTCGTAGTAAAAGAATGTGGGTACTAGACTGGCCTGTCTGCAGTTCAGATCTGTCTCTCATTGAAAATGTGTGGTGCACTATACAGCACAAAATAAGACAACAGAGAACCCGGACTGCTGAGCAAATGATATTGTAAGCCAAGCAAGAATGGGAAAGAATGCACCTACAAAGCTTCAACAATTAGTGACTTCCGTTTCCAAACACCTTTTAAGTGTTGTTAAAAGAAGAATGTGATGTAACTCAGTGGTAAACATGCCTCTGTCCCAGCTTTTTTAGAACATGTTGCAAGCATCAAATTCAAAATGAGTGAATATTTGCAAAAAAAGTTCATCAGTTTGAACATAAATTTGAAAATATCTTGTCTTTGTAGTGTATGCTACTCCAGAATTCTTTACACAATACCACAGCTCCTCTCTCAGCACCCTACCATATGCTTTCTCTAGATCTACAAAAGCACAATGCAGCTCCCTCTGACCTTCCCAGTACATCTCTGTGAACATCCTCAAAGCAAATACTGCATCTGTAGTACATATTCTTGGCATGAAACCATACTGCTGTTCACAGATGCTCACTTCTGACCTCAGTCTAGGTTACACTACTCTTTCCCTTGACTTCATTGTTTGAGCCATCAACTTTATTTCCTCATATATCAACCCTTCAAAGTACTTCTTCCATCTTCCTATCACACTCACGGTTGTAGCACCTGTCAGTACATTTACATCTCAATCCTTAATCACCCTAACCTGCTGAACATCCTTCCCATCTCTGTCTCTCTGCATTGCCAACCTGTATAAATCCTTATTTCCCTCTTTACTGTCCAACCTATCATACAAGTAACTGTATGACCTTTGTTTGGTCTTAGCTACCTCTACCTTCACTTAATGCTCTATACACACTCCTGAACTTCCTCATTCCTCCAAGTCTCATTATCAACCTTCCTTCCAGAAGACATATCAAGTACTCTCCTATCTCTCTGAAAGCATTGACTCTAGTTGTCCAGTCATCTAGAAGCACCTCCACCCAGAGCCTGTCTTAGCTCCTCCCTGAAAGCCACATAACATTCTTATTTTTTTAGCTTCCACCACTTTGTGCTCTACTCTACCTTGGTCCTCTTCATCTTCCTCACCATCAGAGTCATTCTACACGCCACCATCCTGTGCTCTTGCAACACTCTCACCTGCCACTACCTTGCAGTCACAGAGTTCCCTGAGATGATATCATCTACACTAGATATAACCTACCTGTGTGCTCCTACCTCCACTCTTGTAAGTCTCCCTGTATTCCTCCCTCTTGTGAAAGAAAGTATTCACAATGACCAGTTACATCCATTTTCCAAGGTCTCCCACCATTTCTTCTTCTGCATTCCTGTTCAGGATACCAAACCTGCCCATCACTTCTTCAACACCTCTATTTCCAGCTCCAACATGTCCAGAAAAATCTGCCCCAATCACCACTCTCTCTTCTCTGGGGATATTCTGCATCACTTCATCTAATCTCCTCTAACTCACATCCTACCTATGGGGCATAACCACTAACAACACTGAATGTCACACCGTCAATTTACAGCTTCAGACTCATCACCACCTGTACCATGTTGGTCTCCAGCACCAACGACGGTCGTTGTTAACTCGGACCTCAACCAATCCACTATAGAGGTCCTGTTCTTGATTCGCATAGTAGGACACCATCCCCCCTTTGATGCTGCATTAAAAATGTTTATAAGATGTTGAAGCTATATATAGTTACCACTACACAGAGATGAATGTGAGAAAAAAGGCCATTGTGTGTCATGCTAGGTATGCCTTTGAGTCCCTAGTCTTTTCAGTTGACATGCTCTGCTGCCAGCATAACTGGAAATTTCTGACTTTTTAGGTTTTAAGATATTCAACATTTTCGTACAATTTATTTTTCACAAGGAAGGAATGACGGAAGAAAGGAAACCAATGCAACACGGATGACACAAGAAAATATGAGAGAAGGAGGAAGAGAAGGAAGGACAACAAAAGGAAAGAGGACAGAAGAAGGGATAGAAGGAAGGAAAGAAGGACATGATGGCAGAAGCCAACGAAGGAAGAGTGTGAGGAAGAAAGGAAGGACAAGAGACGAGACACAAAAAAGAAGCAAAGGAGGCCAGAAGAAAGGACATAGCATAAAACAAAATAAATGGGGTTTAAGTCTCCTAAAACAAATATTTTCCCATATTCTATTTTCTTATTCAATGCTTATTGAAAACTTTTAATTGAGTTCCAAATTTATCTAAGTCTTTGCAGACTAAGTAGGAACTCTGGAAGAAGCAAGTAGAGAGGATTGTCCCAGTCACTGGTTGTCTCTCCCGTCTTACTCAAAACACAGACTTTGTGTTTAAGGGAAATTCAAACAGTTTACGTGACACCACTCCTGGAGCACAATGATGAGTAATCATCTCAACCTTCAGCAAGAACCCTGGTTGGTCTTTGATTTCTTTAAAATTTATAGACACTTGTTTTTCTGGTAAAAGCAGAAACTCAATTTCCCAACACTTAACCCATATCATTCATGATTTAACCCAGCTTTATTCACAATGACCCTCCTTATTAACCTATGATTTCACCTGAAGTTCAGACTTTAATATTTTTCTCACCAAGCTGCTTGGCTATTTTCCTGCATCCCATCCCAACCTTGTGCAGGTCTACTATTTTATCCTATCCCTGATGTCCTTACACAGCTCTCTGGTCTTGGACATTGTGAAAAGGTTGGAATTTTTTTGATCGAGTGTGTGGACAGGTGTCTTTTATACAGATAACAAGTTTAAACAGGTACAGGTAATACAGGTAGTAAGTGGAGAACAGGAAGGCTTCTTAAAGAAGAACTAACAGGCCTGTGAGAGCCAATGTTCTTACTGGTTCTTAAGTGATCAAAAACTTATGCAATAAAATGAAAATAAATGCTTAAAAATCACACAATGTGATTTTTCTGGATTTATGTTTTAGATTCAGTCAATCACAGTTGAAGAGTGCATATGATAAAAATAAACACTTCTACATGCTTTGCAAGTGGGAAAACCTGCAAAATCGGCAGTTTATCAGATACTTTACCAGTGTATCTGACTGAAACATGGCTCCACTAAAGTAAAACCATCCCCACAAAGCGTGCAAAGTGCTTCTATTAGGATGTCAGACTAACGGAATCACACGTTGAAAAGGGGAACTAATTGAAACAATACTTGATGGATTTCCCAAGATGCTGCAAAAAGAGGAGTTATTCGTTCATTGAGTGGTAGCTTGTCGGATCGCCTCGCTATGAGTCAAAAATGATTTATCAGACTTTCAATCAGTGTGCTATCAAAAGATATCTTCTTGGTTTATTTCCAAGCTTCTGGATCCTCCTTTAAGTCAGGGGAAAATTTATAAAAGCTTCAAAGAGACCAAAAAATCCTGTTATGGAAATTTGATAAAATAAATTAATTTTAGACTTTTAGAAGAGTGTCCATGTGAAATATCCACATAATGGTTGCAATTTTGTATCCAAATAGTTACATTTACAGGCTTCAGTAGCACCACATTTACTTTTCTTCTCTCATATTTTTTATTTTCCGTGTCAGTAAGAACCAAAAAGAAAGTCACTCTATTCTAATACTGTTCACTCTCACTTGGATCAGCATAAACCCCCTGCAGCCTGAATTTAAGCATTGTTTTGTTTTGGTACAGGATTTACTAAGCTCATGAAAGATTTGAACATTGACTAGAAAAAGGGTTTTTTTTGCACGTCCTCTATAAATCTAATGAGTTCTCCCCTCTCTCCTCCAGAGAGAACAGGCACAAAGCATCAAATGCATGTGTGCACTCTTGATCACATTAAACCCATCATGATGCAAAGTGTGCATGAAGAAAGTAGGACAGCTTTTACCACGGCTCAGAACTGACACTTGCTTACAACAGAGACATCATCAGTAACAGATGAAGCCTCATTCTGAAGGACAATAACCCCCTACCCACCAACTTCCCAATCTGCTGCAGTCGCTAGTTAATTTAGGTTTTCCCCGGCAAGTGTCCAAACCAATAAATGTTTCTTCCCATTCTATTTTTACTGCAAAATGTCAACCTTATACGACTATAATCATGAATATTTTGTAAAATGTGGCTTGATTTGAAAACATTTTGATGCTACAGGTGCAGTGTGAAGTTTACATACACACATAATGGGGTCATTTTAATGGCAGTTTCAGGATTTTATTGATGTATTTGAGCCGCTGTTTTTCATAGATAAAAGTAACATACTACATCAGAATCAGAATCAGAATCAGCTTTATTGCCAAGTTTGTACATACAAACAAGGAATTTGACTCCGGTACACTTTGCTCTTTGGTTTTTGTTTTTTGCACTACAGAATATACATATTTACAATGTACAATATACACATATATAAATAAAAGGTGCATTTGCAACATCTGTATGCTGTTTTGTATTTTATTGAATGTTCAACAGAGAAACAGCCTGGGGGAAGAAACTGTCTCTGTGGCGGCTGGTTTTAGTGAACAGTGCTCTGTAGCGTCGGCCTGAAGGCAGAACTCTAAACAGTTTATGTGCAGGGTGTGTGGGGTCTGCAGAGATTTTTAGCAGCTAATACATACATCTGCAGTAGCTTTAAAAAGAAGTAGGTCTACAGGTATGAACTGATTATGAATTTTCTCTAATCCACACAGGGACAAAGTTATACAGATAGGCTCATATATCCATGCTCTCCACTAATACTTGGTTAAATGTCCAAAGAATTTAGAAGTAGTAGCAAGTTGAATCTCATCCACATGTTTTTGGCTTACTTGCGGATGTATATTTGACCAGTCTTCTTGGGAGAAATGTAAATATCCTTCGAATTTAAACTAAACTGCTTAGGATGTTCAATAACAACCTAGGAACACTCCAAGATTTAAACATGCCATGAAGAAAAACAACTAAAACAGCAGTGTCATTGTTCCCAGTGAATCCAGTTTTACATAGTCATGCACCAAGAGGGTGCTTAACCATAGAAAGAACTTTTTGGCTCAAAATCAATGTCTACAAGCTCAACTGAACATTTGAAACTCCCCAGAATGAAC
Organism: Crenichthys baileyi; assembly: GCA_036173005.1. Taxonomy (NCBI): domain Eukaryota; kingdom Metazoa; phylum Chordata; class Actinopteri; order Cyprinodontiformes; family Goodeidae; genus Crenichthys; species Crenichthys baileyi. The sequence continues at coordinate 20,503 of JAHHUM010002946.1, read as the reverse complement.
TATTTGGGAACAATGACAAAAATAGTCTTTGGAGAAGCATGTTCAAGCATGGTGGTGGTAGTAACATGCTTTGGACCTGCTAAAATGGCAATGGTGCAGATGCATTGCACAAAGGAAAGAAAATAATGGAGAACTACTTCCAAATTCTTTGGCTATACCTCCATTAACAGCTCCTCTGAACACAATGGGATGTTCAAATGGGAACATGATACCAAACACATCTGAAAACACCAGGTTAACATTAAGCTGCTTATATCAGAATCAGAATCAGAATCAGCTTTATTGCCAAGTTTGTACATACAAACAAGGAATTTGACTCCTGTACACTTTGCTCTTTGGTTTTTGTTTTTGCACTACAGAATATACATATCTACAATGTACAAATATATACACATATATAAATAAATAAAAAGGTGCATTTGCAACATCTGTATGCTGTTGTTTTGTGATCTATTGAATGTTCAACAGAGAAACAGCCTGGGGGAAGAAACTGTCTCTGTGGCGGCTGGTTTTAGTGAACAGTGCTCTGTAGCGTCGCCCTGAAGGCAGAACTCTAAACAGTTTATGTGCAGGGTGTGTGGGGTCTGCAGAGATTTTAGCAGCTATTTTCCTGACCCTTGACCTGTATAAGTCCTGGATGGAGGGAAGGTCAGCCCTGATGATTCTCTCTGCAGTCCTGATTATTTGTTGCAGTCTGGACCTGTCCTGTTTTGTGGATGAACCAAACCACACTGAGATGGATGAAGACAGGACAGACTGAATGATGGCAGTGTAGAAGATGACCAGCAGCTCCTGTGGAAGGTTGTACTTCTTGAGTTGCCTCAGGAAGTACAGTCTCTGCTGGGCCTTCTTTCGAACAGTGTCTATGTGTGAAGACCATCTCAGGTCCTCAGAGATGGTGGTTCCTAAGAACCTGAAGTGATCCACAGCCAACACGGTGTTGTTGAGGATGGTGAGGGGGGTGTATGGAGGTGGTGTTTTCCGAAAGTCCACCACCATCTCCACAGTCTTGAGTGGGTTTTGTTCCAGGCAGTTCTGACTACACCAGTGTATCAGGCGATCCACCTCCTGTCTGTATGCAGACTCATCACCGTCCTGGATCAGTCCAATGACAGTGGTGTCATCTGCAAACTTAAGGAGTTTCACGGACGAGTCCGCTGAGGTGCAGTCTTTTGTGTAGAGGGAGAAGAGGAGTGGGGATAGAACACACCCCTGGGGGGCACCAGTACTTATTGATCTGGTTCGGGAGAAGATGCTCCCCAGTCTCACCTGCTGCTGTCGGTCCGTCAGGAAGCTGTTGGTCCACCGACAGGTGGAGGCTGGGACGTTGAGCTGGGTGAGCTTCTGGTGGAGGATGTCTGGTATGATAGTGTTTAAGGCCGAGCTGAAGTCTACAAACAGGATCCTGGCGTAGGTCCCTGGGTGGTCGAGGTGTTGCAGGATGAAGTGTAGACCCAAGTTAACAGCATCATCTGCCGACCTGTTTGCTCGGTAAGCAAACTGCAGGGTGTCCAGTAGAGGGCCTGTGATGTCTTTCAGGTGCTTCAACACCAGCCGCTCAAAGGATTTCATGACCACAGACGTCAGGGCTACAGGCCTGTAGTCATTTAATCCTAGGATGGTGGGTTTCTTGGGCACTGGGATGATGGTGGATCGTTTGAAGCAGGAGGGGACCTCACACTTCTCCAGTGACTTGTTGAAGATCCGGGTGAAGATTGGAGCGAGTTGATGTGCACAGGTTTTCAGGCATGATGGGGAGACGTTATCAGGTCCTCCAGCTTTCTTTGTTTTCATGCGCTGAAAGAGCCTATTTACATCATCCTCAGAGATCTTTAGTGCAGGCAGAGGATCTGAAGGTAGGGGGTTGGTTGCTTTGCTGGTCGAACCTGTTCCTGAATGGGATGTGGAGGAGTTGGTTTGAGGTGTGAATGGCTTCTTGTCATGTCTGCAGTAGAAGCCATTCAGACGGTTGGCCAGGCGAGGACTTTGTTCAGGAAGGGTGGTGGGGCTTCTGTAGGTAGTCAGGTTTCTCAGACCAGTCCATACAGCCGAAGTGTCACCAGTAGAAAGGCTGTTTTTCATTTTCTCTCTGTAGCTTCTCTTGGCTGCTTTGATCTCCTTTGTAAGTCTGTTCCTGGCCTGCCTGTACCACGCCCAATCTCCACTGCTGTGAGCTTCTTCCTTGTCCCTGCGCAGATTCCTGAGATGTGGAGTGAACCAAGGCTTGTTGTTCCCAAAGGTGCAGAAGGTCTTGGTCTGCACACACATGTTCTCACAGAAACTGATGTATGATGTCACCACATCAGTTAGTTCGTTTAAATCTGTGGCTGAGGTTTCAAAGACAGTCCAGTCTGTGCATTCAAAGCAGGCCGGTAGCATCTGCTTCGATTCCTCAGTCCACTTTTTAACAGTGTGAACCACGGGTTTGGAAGCTCTTAGTTTCTGTCTGTAAGTTGGGATGAGGTGGATAAGGCAATGATCCGAAAGTCCCAGAGCAGCCCTGGTAACAGCATGATATGAGTCCTTAAAACCCGTGTAACAGTGGTCCAGTGTGTTTTTGTCTCTGGTGGGACACTTAATATGCTGTCTGTATTTTGGGAGCTCATTAGAGAGATCTGCGCTGTTAAAATCTCCCAGTATTATGATGAAAGAGTCAGGGTGTTTTTTCTCCACGTCTGTAATCAGCTCAGCAAGATGTTTTTCCGCGGCAGAAGTGCAGCCATGCAGAGGAAAATATGAGCCAATTATTATGAACGAGGAAAACTTTCTCGGTGAGTAAAACGGTTTACAGATTATGGAAAATGACTCCAGATCCGGACTACATGTTTTCCCCAGCACTTTTATGTCTCTGCACCAAGCTTCGTTCATATAAAAGCAGATTCCGCCTCCTCGCTTCTTCCGTAATAGCTCCGCGCTGCGATCCGCTCTGAACAGCTGGAAGTCCGTATCAGCAGTGCGCGGTCCGGGATGTTGTCACTCAGCCATGTCTCGGTGAAGCAGAGAACCGCTGATCTGCGGAGGTCCGAGTTTTTTACCGGTGAGAAGAAGTAGCTCGTCCATCTTGTTGCTTAGAGAGCGGACATTTGCCAGATGTATTGAAGGCAGTGGTGTGCGAAGTCCTCTTCTGCGGAGCTTTACCAGGGCACCAGCACGCTTTCCCCTGTGATGCTTCCGGCGCAGTATCCCGTAGAGTGCCGGCGCTCCGCTTGCCAGAAGCTCAGTGAACCTCGAATCAATGAAGGATGGTGAAAAAAACCCAAGAGAGGACTCTCTGATGTTGAAAAGTTCCTCTCTACTGAATGAGACCACCGAATTGTGGCCCGAGACCGCAGTACTGTGGCTCGAAAAACTTATAAACACACAAACTACAAAAACAAAGAGAGAGCGAAGCTCCGAGGCTGCCATCGTCGGCGCCATCTTGGTAGACATTATATGTGCCAGTTTCCAACTTATTGAAAATCTGTAAACTATGGTTAAGTTCTCAGCACTTTTGTTATTATATCATTTAATTATGCAGGTACAAGGGTTACCATTGATGTTACCATCTCTTTTTCAGGAGATGCCTGACTAAAAGCATATGGTTTGTGACAGGAAACCAACCAGTTTAGGAGATATCTAGTAACCGTGTCAAGAAGAGTGGAACTATCCAGTCAAAGTTGTCTCTGAAGCTTGTAGATGACTACAAAAGGTGTGTAGATGTGGTACAACTTGTTAAGCATCATTTAATAACACCTAAATTGGCTGTATGTGATGAGTGGATGTGAAGTTTTGTCTAGAATTATACATAAAGATTTTATTTGCTTAAACTTTAAAACAACCTTGTTAAAAATCTGTTTTAGACTACAAGTTACTCTAATGTGTTACAAGAAGCTCTGTGTTCATTGTAACATGAATATTTGACTGCTGTTTGCGTTTGTATTAACCTTAAGCTGCTCCATCAAATTTTTGTTTGTTTGACATTGCACCCACAATTAAACTAATACTTCCCCTCTGGCGCTCAAAACATTTGCAAATACACAACAGCAGGAAAAAAAGAAGAGTTATTGGAACATTCAGCAGCTACATTACAGAGTCTAAATGGTTTTTACATGTTTCAAGTATTTTACTGAGACACTGAAACAGAGAATGCTCAGCAATGACCAACCCTGCATCAGGGAGTTAATATCTGGACACAATTAATTCCTGTTCATGATTAAAAATGCACCATGCAACATAAGAAGATAGACACTTGCGGTACTGCTGGTGTTGGGAATAAAAACTTGGGTGGTGTTTTCTTCCTGGCAGCTCTGTAAAAGCAATCTTTTATCTGAGCTCTGTGTGGGAATTTTACAAGAATGGATATTTCCTATTTCATGCAGCAAAACCACAAAAATGTGATATATATTTAATCCACAGTGATACGATTGTTAAAGATCATTCCCACACAGATTAAATGGTAAAATCGAACTGTATTAGACTGACATACAGTCAAACTCTGTAGCATAAGAAGCCAGCCGCACTTGCTCTTGGTAATCGTCTTTTTCCAGTTAGGAGTTATCAAGATTCTCTGCTCTATAAGTCTGTTTATATAGGACTGACTGACTAGTGTTATATGCATCTATGTGCATATAGTACATAGATGTTCCAATAGCTCATTTATTTTTTCACACTTTATTGCAGTTATCATTTTTATGGATTCTTCATGTCTAGAGCTTTTAGTCAAAAGCTTCATTCTTGCTTCAAGAATGCTAAGTGTTGCTAATTCTAATAGTTTTCCTTGCCTTTGAACTACAAATTATGTAGAAGTAATGAGTGACAAAGTTAACAATGCTGTACTTTCCACAAAAATGTAAATGCAGTAAAAAATAAAAAGAACTAAGCAGCAAGGATGAACACTGACTTAGGCAAAATATTTGATCAATGCTTGTTTTTCAGCTTGAGCAGATCAAGAAGGGGCAGGAATGCTGTCTTGTGCTTATAATACGCAAGCATTTACATGTGTAGGAGGTGTTGATAGCCTGGTTGGCTGTTCACAACATAAATGTAATGTGAAAATGAGAAGGATTAGTTCATATGCAGCTAGTGCACATTTTTTAGATTTTTTTGTACAGTCATGGCAAGAAAGGTTTAAGTATCAGGACATAATAAGGATTCAACACTTCTCATCATTATTTCAGAATCAGCTTTATTGCCAAGTTTGTGACACAAACAAGGAATATGACTCTGGTACACTTTGCTCTCAGTGAAGGTTTTTTTCTTATATCAGGTAATGGAAATTAAAAAATATATATATATTGTTTAAATGTACACATATACAAGTGACTTTATTTAGATTTAACATCAAGTTAGCAGAAAAGCAGTGTCAAAAACTAAGTACGGTCTTACTGCTCCCAAAGGTAAGGGGGACCACCTCTAAAAGCAGGAATTTTCTAAGTTTGATGCTTTTAACGATACACAGGAGGAGATACATCAGCAATTATATTAGAGAAGCAATTGTTGCTGTCCATAAATCTGGCAAATGTTCTAAGGTCATGTTCAGAATTTTTAAAGCCAACCATTCTACACAAAGAAGGATTATTTCCAATTGAAAGACTTTCTCCAGTTTTCCCAGGAGTGGATGTCCCAGAAAATTCCCAGTAAGAAGAAGATGCAAGAGCTTCATCTCAGACTCTACAGGCCTCAGTTACCATTTAAAATGTTAGAGTTCATAACATTACATTTTTTTAAAAAATGGCTTGTTTAGCCTTGGGTTTTGCAAAGTGCCATCTGAATGAACCACAAGACATCTGGAACATTGTCCTTTGGAAAGATGAGATCAAATTAGAGATGTCTGCACAGCACCGATCTTTGGTGAAAACCAAGGACAGCATGGCAGCACATACCTCATAGTACCTGTCAGGCACATTGGTGGAGGAGTGATGATTTGGGTCTGTTATGAAGCTTTTGTGGATCTGGTCAGTTTGATATCAATAGAAATGCTGGGGTGGAACTTTCAGAGAACTGTGCAGGAATTAATACCTGGAAGACCTAAAGGAGCTGAAGTAACATTGTAAAGAAGAGTCGACAACAATTCATTCACAATGATGCAAGACTTATAAATTAGGACAGAAAACAGAGGTATAGCTTCTAAAGGTAGTTCTATGAACCGTTGAATCATGGGATGGCCATACTTTTCTGGACAAAGTTTTTTCCATTTTGGCTTCATCTTTGTTTAATTAATATTGACAGTGTGAATTCTTTTGTTTTTATTTTGTTAATTCCTTCTTTCTGGTGAGAGAAATCAAGTGTAAATCCACTAATCAGGTCAGAAGGTCTCACATTTATCAGATTTCCACCAAGACCTCAGGTTTCTGTGAATTTGCATTCATAAGAAAGGGATTTCAGGCTTCACGCTGTAAGAAAAAGCACAGCTTACCTATATTGTGGTGTATTGTGCCATATGGTCCCTCAGAAAAACCTCCAAGCCACACATTCACACCAGTGAGCGGGAGGAACACAGCCTACAGAGAGGAGATAAAAGAGAATGCCGTTCAAAAGTCCACGTCCTACACATCTCTTTTGCATGAACATGTCGGTGGGAAAGGTGTAGAAAATGAAAAGGTCAAGTGCCTTTCCTTAGCAGGTGAATACTAAATCAGCCTTTATGCATTAACAAATCACTTAATGTTTTACACATTTGACCTTTGTGTCTGTTAGTAATTCTGACACAGTTCAAAAACTGAACCATCTTCTTCACATCCTAAACAAAACAGGCGTTATTATATGTCTCCGCCAAAGGCAAATCTTGCCACTAAGCTACAAAACCTTTTTAGAAATTCAGACAGCAGGGCTATGATTTGCTGTGAATTATGTGCTTCTCAAACAAAAGCAGGGTGAAAGGAAAGGGGGAGGGAGATAATACTGCTTTAAGGAAAATTATTGAAATTTAGCATAGCATGGTGTTTATGCTGGGGTTTGGTTCCCAATTGACATTATAATCTCTGCAATGACTTGACGAACATTATTTGTCTCTTTGTTCCCAGATTTTTAACGGCCAGTCGTCACCACAAGCTGTTTTCTTTTCTAAACACGCAGCAGGGGCGCTGCATTACGTGTTTGCATTGGCAATTAGTGTGGGGGTGAGTGTGTGGGTGCAGACCCATGCATGTCATCGAGGACGTTTGAGTTCTGCTTCATGTGTGAGAAACCATAAATAACATATAACTCTCAAATGTCATGCACATACGACATGTCTGTTTATATGCAGACAGAAACAGAGAATTGCTGCCCTTCAGTTCATTGGGTTGTCACTGGTTGTAAGCATGTTTATTTCCACTGAGGGTTCATGAGGTCTACTTTCACAGAACCACGTGATCCAGCCATTTCTATTGATGCTGATACCTGAAACAATCCCTTTCATAGACATCCAGACTCTTGCATTATTTTACCTCTAGTGTCTCTTTCCAGTTCATTACTATGTGTTTCACCCTCATCTTTGTCCTTATGTCCAGCAGCTGATATTAGCCTTTTGAATGAAATGCTGGACACACACCCAACAGTTCTTTGTTTCTGGAGACTGTCCCACTTAGTTTTTGGTTTTATTTTTATTTTATTAACTAGTGGCCTTTATTGTACAGTACTCAGACATGAAACAGGGTGGAGAGAGATGTAGGAGACATGCAGCAAATGGCCCGAGACCAGGAACTGAAGCCAGGAAAGCCACGCTACTTCTACCAACTGAGCCACGAATACCCCTCCTGGTTTTTGATTTAAACCTGCCTATTTTTGTTACTAGTCCAAACCAGAAAGGCATGTATGGGCCAAAACAACCAAGCTATATCACTTAATAAATATGTCAAATATGAATGAATCCATAAATTAGGTATACACAACACACAATGAATGAAGTAGATTAACGCTAAGAAAACAATTTCAGTAATGTTAAAATGCTTACGTGTTAAATGTGAAAATGTGGTACGTGAAACTGAAATAAAACCCATTAAAATAAAATTAAACAAAGGTAAATAATTGACACATTGATTAAAAATAGGTAATTAAATAACCAAGCCAGTTTCTAACGTAAAAAACGCTGCATAAAATAACATACATTACTAACATTAAAAATGATTAATAAAACATATCAAAGATAAATAACTACACAAATAAAAGAAAACACACAGACATAAAAATACACAAAAAACTTATGCTGAAAAAAATGTATATTTAAAAAAATAAATTGATTAATAAGCCATATTAATACCTATTAATTAAATGTATTACCAAAATATACAATACATTTTAAGTAGAAACATCAACTAAATAAATTAAAATAAATAAATAGTGAATAAATACTCACATACATCAATCAAATTAACATTTAAGTAAATACATGACATATTTAATTGAATAAATAAAAAACAAAAATAAATAAATAAGCAGTTAGTAAAGTAAAAAAAATATAACTTAAATATCAATGTATAAATAAAAAATAGTAAATTAGTATTTATCGATCGATTGAAAAATATCTGAAATTAAGGACACAGACAGAAATACATTAATTTTAATCTATTTTCTCAAATGTTTCATTTAATCAGGAAAATTATTGGGAATGTATCAACTGCTTTAAAATTAAATATGATATTATTTATCTCAGTATATTTTACATAGAAATATTTGTATTTTGTTTTTTACTATTTAAATATTGATGTTTGCTTGTTCTGATTTAGTTCCAGTTTTTATTATGCGATAACAGATTGAAGTATATGTCTGACAACAGCTTTTATTGGGTTTTTGACCCTTAATAAAACACAAACCTTACTAAAAATATGTGTAAAGGGGGCGCTAGCAACCCAGTGATGTAGTAGGTGGTGTTCAGCTCCTCCACTTCAATTCGGGGAAAAACATTTTACACTCCCATTTCTGCTATTTTTGGATGCCGTCGTTTGTCAATAAAGCCTGGAAGAATGGTCAAGCCAAAGAAATTGACCCAAAAAACCCTCGAAGAAGAAAAACCATCGGGATCTGTTTTTACAGAATAAAGGTGAGCGATTTAAAGGGCCGCATTAGGAGACAAGATAGTAAAATTGTTGGTCTGCCGGAGAAAATCAAAAAAGGCTCTCCAACCACTTTTGTGGCCGATTTGCTACCTAAGCTTCTGAAACCTGAGCAATTTCCCCAGGGGGGTCAAGGTGGACCATGCCTACCGCGTTGGCGCACTAAGCGACAATCCACGAATTATGATTGCCAGGATATAGCAAGATGTCATCAAAGAGAAGATAATCCAGGTGGTTTACAACAGAGGTTTGCTAAATTACGATGGGAGGCACATCGTGATCTTTCCGGACCTCAGAGGAAGTGGTGAAAGATCGCAGTTCGACTTCGTTAGACTGAAACTCAGGGAGGCAGGTGTCTGACATGACGTTTCTGTTTCCTGCACGTCTGGTTGTGGCCCATGCTGGTCAAACCAAAATATTTCAGTCATCAAAGGAGGCAACCTCATATGTGGACAAACACATACAACCTCCAGCAGCTGAAAAAACTTGATGACTGTGGCAACGTCAGCGTGGCGAGACATGGCGTGACTCACACAGGCTTGTATGTATCTGTGTAATGTGTGCACATCTATGCGTACACGGTAAAGTATGTTTTTCTTTCTTAAGTTCCTAAACCTTTCAAAAACAGACTGCTTAATTTCAATGGAGTGTTATTGATTTGTTTACAAGGGGTGGTAGTCGCTCCACTGGTATATGGGGTTTGCATTACTCCTTTTCTTTAGGGAAGGCAAAGCAGGTAGTTTGGGAGGTATTATTTTTATTTTTCTATTTTTTTCTGTTTCTTTAACGCTGTACTCATTACACCTTGTATGCAATGAAATCTTGCATTTTTATGCAGTGGAAACGTCACAAGGGTCCCAAAGTTTGATCAGAGGATGAAAAACACCATAAATCTAATTTCTTGGAATGTCAACGGTGTAAATAACCCATCTAAGAGAGCCAAGATATTCTCTCACCAACACGATTTACGGGCTGACATCTTGTTTATGCAAGAGACATATATTAAGCATGCGGAGGCCTTGAAACTCATATGTAGCTGGATTGGACAAATCTTTCAATCAACTTTCTCAACTAAATCTCGTGGTGTGGCAATTTTATTTAGGAAGAATGTTCCCTTTCAAGATATCTCAACCAAGACAGACCCAAATGATTGTTTCATAATTCTGACTGGTACTATTTTGACTCTCCACGCACGTTACCCACCTTAATTTATATGCACCGAACTTTGACAATCCTACTTTTTTCCATGGTGTTTTCGATTTAATACCTGATCTTGCAACAACCAACTTGATTGCAGGTGGTGATTTCAATTGTGTTTTGGACACTTTCTTGGACAGGTTCTCACCTCGGCCAGTAACACCCTTGGACTCCACAAAGGTGCTAAATAATCTGATGAAGTCGCTTAACCTGGTTGACATCTGGAGGGTCCACAATCCCACAGAGAAAGAATATTCTTTTTTCTCACAAGTTCATAATACATACACAAGAATTGACTGTTTTCTTTTTGTTTTGTTTTTTTTAACTGTGTCCTGTCCTGCGGAGTAGCTCTCAGAATTGCTGTCTGAGTGCCAAGAAAAAGCCCAACAGATTTACTTTCACAAGTGGAGCATTACAGCTAATGCTTTTAAAGCTCTGCTTGATATTTATAAAAGAAACTTTATTAGAAACTGCTTTGGGATTATTTCAATTGTCACGGACATGGAGACAGATACGAAAAGGAAAAAAATAAGAAGCATGAAAGAGAGAGAGGTGGAGCAAAAAGGAAAGGAATGAGAAAATAATGCAGGAGAGAAGGAAGGATGAAGAGAATACAAGATAACACTGTTTGCTTTTACACCTGCAGAAAGACTCATATTAACAGCTTTTTTACCAAAATGTGTACGGTACATATGAATGCAAGATGTATTTAGTGGTAAATACAGCTCAATATAGAACATTTGTGTATCTGTTAACACCTGTGGGTCTGAGTGTAAGCGTGCTTGTGTATACAAAGTTTCTCTATAAAAATATGCAACAGCGAGTGTAAGGAGCCACAGACCTGCCCCCTGTACCTGGGACAGATACGGAGGAGATCTGAGCCATAGACATTCAAAGGACCCCCAGAGCACAGGAACCCCAGGAGAACCATCGCCGGGACTGCCGCAACCCCTCCAGAGAAAAGCAGGGGAGGGTCCTAGGGGAACCACCCAGCAGCCACAGTGCAGAGGCCCCAGGGAGCTGCAGCGATGAGCCCACAGGCCCTGCCGGCAGCCGTCTACGCCCGAGCAGATCCAGCCATGGACCCAGAGATCCGAGATCCCAGGACATATCACTCCCCAAGCAGAGGCCCGACAGAGCCATCCAAGCCCTGGCAAGCAGCTAGGATTGACTATATTCTTACTGATTCAAAACTAACGGCAATTATCAAGTCATCTAATTACCACAACATCTTAATTTCAGACCACAGCCCAATCTCTATTGGTTTGGACTTTGGGTGGAAAAAACACACAATAATTGGCGCTTCAATCCAAATCTTCTTAAAGTCAAAAGATTTTTGGAAAAATGCTCACTGTCAATTAACCTCTTAAGCTCCACCCACCCGGAAACGGGGGAAGCTCCAGGTTCTTTTTTTTTCTATGTTTATTGCTCCAACTTCCCTTACTCAAACATAGACATGTGTGGTATCCTCTGAAACATCAGACTTGAGCTGGATTATGCAGTTCTGCCGCTTGAAAGGTATCTAATTTTAGTTTTATTTCGAAATATTTTTAAAGATTGATTTTCTTTTTACACTAGTGCTTTGTGATGTCTCATAATAAATGGATTTGTAAGCCACACAGTGGAAGATAGCACTGAACTGTTTGCATCGGTGAACACATAAATTCATTCCTATTTGTCAATAAATTGATGTTATTTTATTTTTAGTGATGCTGTTATGTATTTTATTGCGAAGATTGATTTTTTTACACTGGTGCTTCCTGTTCAATAAATGTGCTCCAGTATGATTCAACATTGCATTTTCTTGTTCTATTGAAAATTATCAAAAAATAAATGTTGGTAATAAAAAAAAACAGGCTGTTTTAGACATGTGAACAGTAGTTTGTTAAATTTTTCAAGTAAAAACACAAGAAATCTCCACTTTTGCAGATGGTGCCGAATTGTGCCGAAATGTGCCATATGGTGCCAAAAAGAAAAACGACTACGAATGTCTTTACTAAAACTTCTGTAACTTTGTTTTAGTTTACCTCAGCTGCATGAGACTTTGCACAGGTAATGTCCACAAGTGGATTTAGGGTTTTCTAAAGTTTGTAGCATTCCTCATGATATTTCTAAAAGGTTTATATACTGTACAATGCAGGAAGAATTCTGGCGAAAACATTTTTTTTTCTGTTGTAATTTTTTTCTGTGTGCCATCCTCATTATCTCTGAAACAATAGCTGCTACTGTGATATTTACACTTCTGATTGAATCTCCAGAGTGTTACCCTTAATTTGACATCAAGCTTATTTAAATAGTTTGTAATTGCTGAGAAAAACTCAATTACATTTGGCCATGTAATTTTTAGCAAAACTTCACAAAAATGCCTTGGGTTACAAGAGGTTAAGGAGTATTTAGCTTTTAATGACACGGGTGATGTTTCAGACTCTACCTTGTGGGAGGCTTTCAAAGCTGTAATAAAAGGCTTTGTTCTGTCCTATGAAGCCGTGCAGAAAAAACTGAGGAGACAAAGGTTATTAGCTATAGATTCACAGCTCGCTCTCCTTGAAAACAGTACCAAAATGCTCCGTCTCCATCTATTTTTAAGGAAGTAGTTAAAAGCATCTTTAAAGTTTAAGTATAGTTTAAGTATAGTTTAAAGCATGCGTATAATAGTATTCTCTCTCAACAAATCAATGCATTACTTTTAAAAGTGAGGCATAAACAATTCAAGTTAGGGGATAAACCTGGCCCCCTGCTCTCATGACAGTTAAGAGGAGAACAGGCTAGCAGGGCTATCCATAAAATAAAAAAATCAGTCGAATTCTATTGTCACAGATCCGGCTGGAATAAATAAGTGCTTCAGGGCCTTTTCTGAAAATTTTTATAAACCTAAAGGTTTTCAGCGGAAAAAGATATCCTTGAATTCTTACGTTCCCTCCCACTTTCTAAAATAGACCACAAAGCACAGATTGAACTTAATGCTGAAATGACTTTACAGGAAGTTGTTAAGGCTATAAGAGAATTTCCAAGCGTCCCCAAGCCCTGATGGCTTTGGCCTTGATTTTTACAAAGCATTCATTGACGACATGGCCCCACTTCTGCTGAGAATGTTTAAAGGACGAAAAATTGCCAGACTCATTATATATGGCAAACATAGCCTTGATACTGAAAAAAGACAAAGATCGGACTGACCCATTTTGCACTTTTGGGACGCGATCTCAAAGTGTTCACCAAAGTCTTAGCAAGTAGACTGAATAAGCATGTTGCAACTATAATACATCCAGATTAGGTGGGGTTTATTCCCAGAATTTTTACCTTTTTTAATGTCCATAGATTTTTAAACGGTGTGTATAACAAACAAAGCAAGTCAAAATCTGCAGTACAGAAACAGAAAGGCCTGGTCACTCTAAAGGACTTATATATTAGCAATGTCTTTGCCTCGTTTGACCAAAAGGCGAATTTGATTTACATTTATCGCACTTCTTCAGGTACTTGCAGATAAGAAACTATGCAAGAGCAAACATTGTAAAATTTGAAACTTACAACTCACCGAATAAAATTTACCAGAAACTAAAATGTAGTAAAACTAAAACTAGTAAATGTGTTTGCAGCGCAAACTGCTCCAAGTACTCAACACCTGAGAGACTGTTGGGAGAGATAAATAGGTGCCGTCATCTCAGGAGATGTATGGCGGAAATGTCTCAAGTACATACATAGTTGTTCAATTAATGCAAGACATCGACTAATTCAATATGCCCCATGATAGTCATCCTTGGCTTGTCCCACCAGATTGCGACTCTTAACCAATGGAAAGCTCTATCAATCCAGCATGGGATGGTTGTTGCTAAGAAAATAACTCTTAAAGTCTGGATTAAAGACACACCTCCAAGTTTTGAGGCCTGGCTCACAGAACTCTCAAATACTTTATATAAGTAAAAAATACGATTTGAATTATTAGGGAGATGGAACAGATTCAATCAGATTTGGCAACAACTTCTTGATAATATTACCCAACGGAGAGGGCCCTCGTGACACCCCAACATGGTGAATGTATTCTCATATCCACGTCTATAAGTTTTTTTTCTTCATGTATATTGATGGTATAGTACAGCTGCCGTTTTTGTTTATCTTTTTTCTTTCTTTTTTGTCTTGTTTCAAACTGCTTTGAGGGGGTGGGGGTTGGGAATAAGGAGGTAACTGTTCCGGTTGTCACTAATTTTGTTGTTTAATTCTGAAAATGATTAAATAAAGTATTCAAAAAAATATGTGTGTAAATATTATTCTAATTTAAATGTATAGACTGCATTGATCATGGAAAGGTGATGAGTTTAATACTGATTATTTTAAATCCCCTCTTTTATGGAGTTGTCATTATCCTCAAGGATTAACAGTCACATAATACAAACAACACATTATCATTCCCTATCTTCATTGAGATTTCCATTTAAAGCTGCTGCTTTGCGCATTAACCTGCTGTGATGCACATTCAGGCTTGCAAAATGAGTGTGGGAATTGAGACTTTAAAGACGCCAACAGAGCACAGTTTTATTCCAACACAACAAGCCTATTAATCACATTCGCAATGCATTTAAAATCTGTTTACTCCTGTCGGGTACGATCATTTTGATCTTGCATAGTTCAGTTTACAAATATGAACTTGTTGTCCAGACATTAATCTGCAGCTTGTAAACCTGAAAGGTTCAGAAGAAACCAGAAGAACATGATCGTCTTAAACTGGGGATTCACAACAAAGTGTTTTCAGGTGACAAGCTTCTCCAAACATTAAACATAAAAAGAAAATCTTATATCTGTACTGACATGTAGATTTTTTTTTTTTATCTGTGTCCCAGAACACAGAACCCAGAACAGACTACATCTAACTCAATACATTTCTATATCCATCCATCTTACGTAAAGGGTCGAGGGGGAGCTGGTGACTATCTCCAGGTGGGAGACGGGGTACACCCTGGACAAGTCGCCAGTCCAGCACAGGACAACATCGAGACACACAGGACAAACAAAAATCCACACGCTCATTTACACCTAAGGGGAATTTGGAGAGACCAGTTAACCTAACAGTCATGATTTGGACTGTGAGAGGAAGCCGGAGCACCCGTAGAACATGCAAACTCCATGCAGAAAGCCCCCAGGCCGGGAGTCGAGCCCATTAAATACAAAAATGTCAGCCAACCTATACATGTTCAGGTACAGAACAGTGTAGTGCTTTATTACTTGGTTGGGTCTTCTTTATCATAAATTACTGCATCAATGTGGCGTGCATAGAGGTGATCAGTCTGTGGCTCTGCTGAGGTGTTAGTGATTAGCTCATCCACATTGCCGGATCTAGTGTCCCTCATCTTCTCTTTAATATAATCCATATTTCCTCTATGAAATCAGCAACTCCATTTAGCTTGTCACCAGGAGAAGAATGAAGTGTGCTAAAATGTCCTAATAGATGGCTTTTCTGACTTTAGACTTGATAAAACACAAATAAACTAGCAAATGACATGGCTCCAAATCAACACTGACTGTAGAAACATTAGTGCTGTAGTCATGTCCACCTAATCAGAAACCAAGTCAAGACCAAACCAATAAGAGATCATTTTAGGACTATTGCTGTAATCATTATAATAGAGTTGTTGCTGCAAACATTTAAAGCGAATCTACTGTGGTTCTTCTGTGGTATCTCATTAGTAAGCTAACCTATAACAGTAGCTCAGACTAATTGGTTGCACAGTTGCGCCTAACTTTTTCAGTTAGATGAACACAAACCCTCCTCTACATGTCCAATAATAGTGAGTTAAACAGACAAACCAGATAACTCTGAAGAATACACCTAGCTAAATGTTAATTGACTTAGCATTATAAGGGCAGATTGACTTGGAAAGGCATGTGGAAGTGAAGGCCTAACTAACTTCATGTTCTGTTTTTTTACAGGTGCAGACAGAAAGACATACATATATTTACATTGGAAAAGGTTTCTCCCTTTTGTTTTCTGATCAGTGTGGTAGCTCTTGAATTGCTGGCTCCAGCTGCAGTACACACCATGTTTATGTCTCCCAAACTCATCAATTGTCTTTGCTGAACTATCCTCTCAAGGATGCAGTTATCCTCCTTGCATGTGCTTTTGTTTTCTGCCACACGACCTTCCAATAATATTCTAGAACACAGTGCTTTGTGAACAGCCACCTTCTCTAGCAAATACCTTTTATGCCTTACCCTCCTTGTGCAGGGAGTCAATAACTCACTGCTGGTCAACTGTTAAATCTTCCCCTGATTGTTAGGCCATAACATTGACATAATATAACATTTCTGTTTAGAAAATATTACTGTATTGGGTTGTATGTAATATTAAAGGTTCTCTTAATAATGGAATTTTGTTGTTTTAACTAGCTGTAAGCCATAATCATCAAGCCAAACAAAAATAAATGCTTAAAACGTATAGCTTTGTGTGTAATGACTCTATTTAACTTAGTTTTGTGTTGACTAAAATAAATGAACCTTTGGATGATCTAAAATTTTAAGATGTACCCATATGAAAGTTATGTACATGCCGTCAACAAAGTCTGGCTGCTTAAAATAAAATATAAATAAATTATTTTTTTCCACTCTACTTTAAGTACAAAAAACCTCTGACAATTTAGTTGACTTATTTAAATGTATTCATCAGATTTGTCTAATTAATTCATCATTTGGTCCTTTGCTGAGATGACTGCCCACAATTATTACCATACAAGCAGAATGATGCAATGCAAGAAGCTGGTTTTGCAAAACTCTAATGTGCAAAGTCTAATAAACACAAAATGTCAATAAAACAAAGTATGTTAGGTTATCTCTGACAGCCACCCTAAGCATAAACATAGCTTTTCCTGGAGCAATCTTTTGGAATCGATTCATCTGTATTTTTTTCCATAAATGTTGTTTGTGGAAGTTTTAAGGTCATTTGGAAGATATGTTCCACATCTGGCACAGTAAAGTCTTATTTACACATATTTTAAAAGAATAAATCAAATTTATTATGTATCGCTTGAAAATTCACCCAGAGGAGATAACGAGGTCTTCAAAAGTGAGTTTCCGTGAGCAAGAAAAACAAAAAACAAAAAAGAAAACTGTTAACAATGTTTTTTAACATTTTGTGGTGCTAGTAGCCTTTATTAATAGACAGGAAGAATGGCAGAGAAAGAGGGAAGACATGCAGTAAATGGCTCAGGTTGGGAATCAAACAAGGGGCAGATGTGTGAAGGGGTAATGCCTCTGTGTGGTGCGCCCTCTCTGAGCCCCACTACACGCCCGATGAAGATTTTAATCAAATGTTCTGCTTGAGTCAAACTATATATCTGGTTCGTTGATTTACCCTCAGGACCAAGAAATGTTTACTATTCTCAATTTCCATCATGACAAAGAGAAGGCAGACAAAATGAAAATGGTCAAAGTTACAATGAAAGACAACAGTTACTTAAAATAACGTAGAATTAATTTCTTTTTACTGAAAAACTGTTCTAGTTTATCTTTTGTTAAAAAAGATGGTAAAGCAAACAAACCTACTTTTAAATACTCTTCTAATCTATTTAACCATCTCTTGTAATGGTGGATATTTGGAGCTAAGTTCAGAAAAATACCCAGTTCTGGCAGAGTATCATGTAAGTCCCAGGAAAGTATTCATTTACAAGCAACCCTGTAAATCAGTCCGTTCCTTAAAAGTACGCTATGCATTCTGGGAAAGCAACCTGTACGTTTTGGAAAAGTAGCCAGTAAGTTCCACTAAATTAACCACTAACTTCCAGGAAAGTAACCAGTAATTATAATTGAAGCACTTAGTAAGTTCCTGGAAAATTTGAAGTGGTTTTTCGAAAGTCCTCTGTATGTTTCAAAACAGGTCAAGGAATGTAACCAGTAAGTACCAGGAATTTCAAAAAGGACCTAGTTTCTTAAAAACATATTGAAAAGAAATTACTGAGTTGTAAAAAAACCCTGATTCATTTCCAGAAAGTCCCTAATTAGTTACTTATAGCCAGTAGATTCTGAAAAGTGCCTTGTAAGTTACATGGAAAGTATCCAACAACTTTTTGGAACTTTTTGGAAAGAACTTTTTAAGTTAAGGAAAAGGTTCAAGAACGTGGTCAGTACGCTACCAGATTGTCACCACTGAACAAGAAAAATACAAACACACAAACTCTTCTTTTGCAGACCCATTCGGCCAGTACACACATTTAAAAGTAAGTGTTAGTGTTTGAAGCACACCAACACATGGGTTTCAGGGTTTCTTGCCGACCGCATAAATATCTTCCAACTGCATCTCCTGTTGAGTAGCATAATTTCATTTTCCAAAAGAATGGCTGTAGTGCCCAGAAGAAAAGACTTTATCAAATCCACAGACGCTGTCATTACGCCGTCCGTGTGGTTTCCCCTCCATATCTGTGACCACTCATCCTGCCAGTGCCATTTAAAGAGCATCAAAGCCAGAGAACGTGGTATTACATGGAAAGAGCTGGAGATAACACACACAGGGAGAAATTACGTGTGGAATTGTGTTCAGATGCTTTTCAGAACAGTGTTTAATGCTAATGCTATTATCCATATCAAAACAAAAGGTCATAAGATTACTCTAAATCTTTTATATTTAATTGACTTCTGATAGGTTTGGGTCGGTTTCCTGAGGTTTTGTCATTGCGATATCACTGCGAACAATACCACAAAGGATTGCTAGGATGCAATTTTTGTTGGAAATTGTATTTTAAGTGCAATGTATGCAAATTCTGCATGTCGATATTATTTATAGATGATGGATGCTAAAGTTCGCAGAACATGGGGGAAAACATTGTGATGTAGGAAAAGAAAGACGATTCAGGACGATTTGCATTAATCATAGTTGATGTCATCATCAAAATATTCTGTAATATTTAGTATGCAGTAGTATGACACTTGACAACTGTTGTCTGATAGGTTGGTCTAGCGTTTTTTAGGTACAGTATGTCCACCATTGTTAAATTGATTTCTTTAATTAATTTTAACTATTTCACCACAACCTAAAGGATGCAGCTATTTAAATTCAAATCAATACTATCTAACAATTTTAAACACATATAAAGACACAAATATGAATTCTCATTGAACCCTTAAACATTTAAAAACACAACCCTTCACCTCATTTTCTTTTTCCTATTGCAATCGGGACCAGTTTTATAATTCAAAACCCACAAAAAGAAAAGCCTTTGCAAGCTTTGGTACTTGCCAAAAAGGGGACAAACTTGGCCCTACCTTTTAAAAACCTATCTGATTAGAATATCCATGTAAAAATTGTATTTTCTTTTAAAAGCTAAACAAATTCATCATTTTTAACATTATACCTTTTAGTAAATACTTCATCATTAGATTTGTGATGCTAAAAAGGCAAAAAGAGTTTGACTAGAGTTTGTTTTTTTTACTGTATTTTATTAAAGGTTTGAATGATGCTATTGAAAGATTAAAAATAAATTATAGATTTTCAGGTAGATGAAGTCAAAGTCCAGACCAAAATCCAAGTAAAAATCTGTGGGCTCTTCCTCCAGTCTCTCTGAGCTTGAGCTATTTTGAAAAAGAAACTGGTAAAATTCTCAGTCTCTTGATGTTCAGATCTGGAGGAGACATACCCCAGAAGACTTGCAACATCTTTTCAGCAAACAGTAGTTCCATAAAATATTTTTATTCAGGGTCACAGATTCCAAATGCACGTAAAAAATGAAAAAAAAAACATCTCTCCATTACCTTCAACTACACAATTTCACACTGCTTTGTGCTGGTCCATCACATAAAACTTTACTAAAATGGATTGAATTTTGTGGTTTAATTTGGCAAAATGTGAAAAATGTCAATGAGTATAAATACTTTTAAAAGGCACTGTACATATTGACCTCATAAAAACCATACAATGAATCAAGCTCAACGTCTCTTGTGTACTGTTTGTCCCATAGCTGTTATTGTTCCTCCACTGCAGCTTCCTTAAAAAAAAAAAAAACAATTTTTTTTTTGCCTGAATGGCACAACAAACTATGTCACTCCTGACATCTCAGCTTGGATGAGTACGAGTGTTAGCTTCAGCTTGGATGGCACAGACATACGGGCCATCTGGAGTCCTTTCTCCCCTGTGAGGTTGGTGGACATGTGGGCCAGAACGAGCCAAGCTAAGTTTAAAACATGTCCCACGGGGATTTTGGCTGGTTGTCATGAGCACAGAGCATCTCTCTACCCCGGGGGTAATGTTACTCAGGTAGCACTCAGACACTTTGAGCTAAGGGTAATGTACAATATAAATGTCTGAATGTGAAAAAGAATGG
>JAHHUM010002945.1:425536-471617 GCA_036173005.1 Crenichthys baileyi | reverse complement strand
AAATTTACTGCCTTTCCCCCTTGACAAACACACAATTTAATTGCAGCAACATAAAGGTGTATATGTACCAAAGTATGATTGTTACATTTTAAAAAGAGTTAGAGTTTGTAATATTTCTGAGGTGGGAGCAGCTTGGCAGTGTTTAGTATGCAGGTGCTTTCATCACTGTCTATTCAGACAGAAATGTGAAACCCTTTTCATACCATCCCAGCCTAATTTCACCACTGTCTTGGCATTATGTATGGGCTCCGGCTTAGAATTACATCTCTTTTTTTTCAGCTCTAATTCATTTCAGCATCAAATAAATGGTTTTGTCTGCTTTCATTGTGCTCAGATATTGGACTATGAAGTATTTTGGGATTTATAACAGAGGCATGATTGATAATCACTTTATTCCATGCAGCAACACTGCTTGTAAGAGAACAATAAAGCTGCAATGCCAAAAACACTACAAAATCCTCTTTTACATGGGAGTGAGCACTACTTTCCATGTCCCATGACAGCTAAATGTACCACCTAACAAGCTTGTTTTTATTTTTTACTCTCTTTTCTACATAAAAAAAGATACATAGTTTAAGACATATGTATTAGTATGCCTTATAAACATTTATAAAAAGCATTGAAATATATTCATCTTTTATTCCAGGAGCAGCTCTTCACAATGAAAATTTTAGGTACTATATTTAAGTAGTTGGATTTAAAAAATCCATCTTAAGAAATAATTGTTTTTAACAGAAACAACAATTATACCATTAGTGGGACCCCTAACAATCCATGTGAAATAAATGTAATTTATACTTAGTTTTTCCAAGTTTATAGGAGTTTCTTGGAAGTTTTCATTAGCAATCCATAACTTTTTTGTTTCTCTGGGGTTGTAAATATGAATTGAAACAGAGAACAGAGGCCTAATTCTTCTAGCCACTGGCCACTAGGCTGGACCAGGACCCATTTTTATATTGCCACGACACAGTGCACAGGATGGTTTGGGAGGTAAAACAAATTCAAAGCCCACTGTTAGTGAACTGCAGCAAAGACTGGCCTTTTGAGGTCACCAAGTCTACATAACTATTAGATTAGATATATTAGATATATTCTCTATATGCCATCTATATAACAAGTGTTTACAAAAAGAAAAGAAAAAAAAAAACGTTTATTTTCTACCATTAGAAAAATGTGGCATTTGCTATACTGGATGTTTAACTGCAGCCAATTGCTGTGGTCAGATGGGACTAAGATTGAGCTTTTTGGCAACAAATACTCCAGATGTGTTCGGCATAAAACAGTGACAATGTTGTTGCCTAATGCTTATTGTTAAGCATGGTGGACCATCTGTGTTGCTTTCGTCCTGTTTCTCTTCCAAAGGCCCTGGGACCTTTAGGCCTTTAGACCTTTTTAGAATGTAAAGCATTATGAATTATTGGAAATGTCAAGATATTTTAATTAAAGATCTTCTGTATTCTAACAGAAAACTGAAAACAGGTTGTGATACGGTCTCCAGTAGAACAGTGATCCAAAACATGTAGCCAAATCTACACAGAAATGGTTTACTGGACACAAAGAAACTTATTTCATGACTGTTGACATGTTCTACAGACATCTTATAGAAAACATGTGGAGTGAGCTAAAGAGAATATAATTTAAGAGAGGACCCTGGACTGTTGGTAATTAAGAGAGATTATGCAAAGTGAATTGCAGAAGGTATGCTCCAACCCATGCAAAAAGCACAATTATAGAGGAAGACTGAGATTTGTCCAGTTGGCAAAATGAGGTTTAAGGATATATTTAAGCTAGGGCTGCATAATGAGCAGAAAATACAAAAGTATCATATCATTAAGGTTAACCCACATTTCGACAAAAAAGAGGAAATTGAGCACAATTTCCAAAATTACTAGGCTTTCCCACTCTCCTGGAGCTTTAGCATCTTGTTCGATTTGATCTACATCAGCTGTCAATGGAGATTTTGTTCAAAACAATTATTTTTTACCTTGATATTTTTTTCTCCATTGAGAAAATGTACTCAAATTAAGGGTTTGATTTTTCTTTTTTTCAGTGTGGGATGATGCTACTGCCATAAATTATAAATTAATTTTAAGGCCTTTTAAATGTTTAGCAGGGGTGCCAATAAATGTGACCTGCACTCCATTCAGCAATTTATTCAATTCTTTTTTCAAGTCATCTCAATGGACAAATTCACTTTGAAGCACAGTAATTGTTAATACATTTTGAAACATATACATTGTGAAAAGTGTACCAAGAATGCAAATGAGATGCAATAAAATGAGCTAAAAGCTCACAGCGTTACCCAACTAAAGGGGCCATGCCACTTTGTTGAAAGCAACAATTTACTGGAGACATGTAGCACAGTGAAAAGCAGATTCAGATTTGCTTTGACAGATTTAAAAATGTGTAAAATTAATCAGTGTTTGCAATCTTGCTTAAAAAGAATAAAAGAATGGATATCCTTTCACTTTTCTCTGTCAAAGAAACAGGATTTTTAGCAAATTAGCTAGACGCTCACAGAAAAACAAATCAACAAAGGAAGGTGACATAAATTTAGTAAAGGAAATTTATAAATAAATTATCGATTTATAAAAAAAATTAGGCCATAATGGTTGAATATTTCGTATAAATGTTTCACTAATGTAACATTTTCTCTAGATGACATTTCATGTTATTTAGAAACTAAACAAAAACCCTATCTTTTTAGTCTCTGGATGCTATGAAATGCTAGTACATTTAAAAGGACAATAAAAATCATTTAAAAAGCATAATTTAGTACATTTTAAATCTTGGTCTAGCAGAGCTGCATGCCTGCCAGCATTTCATTTCCTGGTGGCTTACAAACAAGTAGTTGCAATGAATGTTTAGTATTCGCAAGAAATACAATTCAAAAACCTTGCAGTGATTAGAATTGTTGCTCTCTTAGAATTGTTGCAGCATCAGTTACAAACGCCAAACCACAGTATAGCCTATATCAAAAAGGCTGAAAGCACATCTAATTTTGAGGGTTTTTTACTATATCTCCTACTAACAAAGAGAGAAGAAGAGATGATCTCAAATCATGACACACACAAGTATTTACTTTGTGTCATTACAAATGTGACTCATAAATCTCAACCCTTCAAACAGTCTTATTTTTACATATGTCAGTTCATATCCATATCTTCTCTTTTCCTATACATATTGTAGATTTGATCTGCCAGTGATAGAAAAGGAAATGAAAGAAGCAGGATAATGACACTGCAATAACATTTCACACTTTCCCTGCAGCAACATGTTCTTTATTTCAGTCAGGTATTTTACGACACATTAATTAAATACTTTTTTTCATTCTTTTACCTCAAGCAGTCCTCGATATTTAGCCAAAATTAATACATTTGCTATAGTTTTGTCTTTGACTTTAAAGAGCAGAGGGCATAGCTTTTGCATTGTAGTACACAGGTGATGTTAACTCAATATTTTATCTATAAATTAAGTTTTATGTTATGAAAACCAATCAGTCATGCAGATTTACTGACTTAATTACCCATTATACAATTCTATAGCCGAACCAGGTGTTATTGCATACCAACATCATTTTGTTTAACAAAAGTTATGGAACAGGTGCTCGGATCTCTTTAATCCACACTGTTCTCCTTCCACCTGCTGTGATAATTAATGAGGTGCTTGGGTACACAGTGAAGAGTCAGACTTGCTAGCAGATGCAATGGGGTCAATGTGGATAAGGCTAATGCTTATGCTTCCTTTTGTGCTATTTGAATTTTAAGATGTGGTTCAGAGCACAAGGTAAATGCAGATAATAGGAGATGGATATTTGGAATTCTTCGTCAAAAGTTGTTAATTAGTAAAAGCTGAGTAGCAAATTAGCCTTTGTTGTAGTTTTGCAGCCTAAGATGCAACATTTGATGTGTGAATCTTTCTTTCTTTCTTTCTTTCTTTCTTTCTTTCTTTCTTTCTTTCTTTCTTTCTTTCTTTCTTTCTCCCTTCTCCACAGTCATACAGACAAATGTCTATGCCAGAATAAATTCAATAAAGGTGATGTTGGGGACCCATTGAGGCTGACAGTTCTGGTCAGAATGTTTATATTTGGACACATGTATGTGTTTCAAGAAAAGAGTGATATCCAAAATTCGATAAACCTAAACAAGACAACAAGCATTTAGAAAGGCCCTCCTTTGCCAAAGCCCCTTGATCTCTGCCCTCTTCAATTTTACAGACTATGTTGAAAAACTGTCTGTATTTGAAAAAAAAACAACCAATTTAAATTAATCTTACCAATTCTGATGGCAAGATAGATCAGATATTCAACTAGAATTATGCCAATGCTTGCTCTATGCTGAATAAAAGGTTTGGATTCTCTGCAACTTGCTATGCCCAAATATTAACTGGGGTTTATGCATTTATTTAAGCCTGTATGCATGATTTTGACTCTCTATTACAGAAAAAATCCACAATAGATTCAAGCTCCTGCACTCTGTTTTTATTTAATTGCAAACATATATAAAACAAAAAAAATGCAGAAGTTTTCATATTTTAGTAATAGCTCCAACACAGAGAGAGGAAGAAGAGTTGAAGAAAATTTTCAAAAATGTACTAAACAGACCAACAAACTGTTGAGAAATACTCAACAAAAGTAAGAGAAATACCTGTATTAAACTTGAACTGGGAGATTTGTATGAAATCTGTGCTTAATGTAAGGTGCAAGTGGGCTGTGGCTCCTTTTAAAGGCATTTAATCAAAGCAAAGATTCAGGGGTATAAGAACAAGTTATGTTTTATTATTATTATTTATCATAATTTCTAACAACTAACAGTGTTGTGGAATCAATGCCAGCAATTTTTTAATTTGTTAATCGTGTATGTGCTCCTGCCTCAAGATGGCTGGTATCATTTGTTAGCCATTAACTCTATAACCCTACAAGCATTGTAGCTTACAATTTTGCGTTAGTTACAGAAAATGTTCACTCAGCATCATCAGGCCATTTGTCATCATTAATTTGAAATTGCTAAAATGAAAGTTGAAACAAATGAGACTGTGCAGGTCATCCCAATTTAAAAGTAAATATTTCTATTCAGGAATGAAATTTGAGTTGGCCATTTTAAAACTAATACAAAAAAACCTGTGTTAATACAGATTATACTATCACTTGAAAGGTTAATGTATTTTCACAGAGAAGGACACAGAATGTGATGCTTAAATGCTGTCCAGGAAGTGTATCTATTGCAAATGTTGGCTTGAGGCATCACAGTTTGACAAGGTACATTAGAGCTATGCTTTAACAATCTGCATACCAAAAACCTGCCCACAATGCTGGGAAATGCTCAGCTTATAATAATGATTCTTTGATCTTCAGAAATTTGAATTTAGATGACCACATGTCCCCCAAAAGAGCTATGGATTGAATGGTCCTTTTATTCAAGAACACAGAAAAAGGCACATTGTTTCATAAATAGCATAACCACAGGCAAAGACTATACAACCTTGTTTCAATGCCAATGTCTTCTGGCTATGTACTGGAATGGGAAATGAATTCCCTGTCAAGAGATTAGGTAGTGAGAGATTTTAATAAACTCATAGGCCAGTGCTAATATTCTGTAGACATCTTTTGTGTTGAAGGCTGAGACTATCTATCTATATACTACACCATTTTTGTACTTTTAATAATCAAAGATGAAAACTATAATGCTGTTCCTTTCCGCTGAAAAAACAGATGTAGGAGTGAAAGAGTGCTTAAATTTTTTTTAGTTTTCAATACCTATAAATCATTCCAAAATATGTTTTTTCATCCTTTTGAACTAACATGAATCTAGATATTTAATTCAGTTTTTTTGTTTTTGTGTTTTGTAATAGCATTGTTAGCAAAAGACTCAGATGTCAGTTAATTTGTGTTCTTAGACCCCGCCTTCATTCATTGGTATGGTATTTTTGGTTTGTGCTGTCAACATCAGAATCAGAATCAGAATCAGCTTTATTGCCAAGTTTGTACATACAAACAAGGAATTTGACTCCGGTACACTTTGCTCTTTGGTTTTTTTATGCATTATAGAATAGAATATACATATTTACAATGTCAAATATACACATATATATATATAATAAATAAGAAAGGTGCATTTGCAACATCTGTATCCTGTTGTTTTTTTAACTCTGTTAAATGTTCAAAAAGAGAAACAGCCTGGGGGAAGAAACTGTCTTTGTGGCGGCTGGTTTTAGTTAACAGCGCTCTGTAACGGTGGCCTGAAGGTAAAACTCTGAACAGTTTACGTGCAGGGTGTGTGGGGTCTGCAGAGATTTTAGCAGCTTCCTGACCCTAGACCTGTATAAGTCCTGGATGGAGGAAAGGTCAGCCCTGATTATTCTCTCTGCAGACCTGATTATTCGTTGCAGTCTGGACCTGTCCTGTTTTGTGGATGAGCCAAACCACACTGAGATGGATGAAGACAGGACAGACTGAATGATGGCAGTATAGAAGATGACCAGCAGCTCCTGTGGAAGGTTGAACTTCTTGAGTTTCCTCAGGAAGTACAGTCTCTGCTGGGCCTTCTTCCGAACAGTGTCTATGTGTGAAGACCATCTCAGGTCCTCAGAGATGGTGGTTCCTAAGAACCTGAAGTGATCCACAGCCGACACGGTGTTGTTGAGGATGGTGAGGGGTGTATGGGGGTGGTGTTTTTCTAAAGTCCACCACCATGTCCACAGTCTTGAGTGGGTTTAATTCCAGGCAGTTCTGACTACACCAGTGTATCAGGCAATCCACCTCCTGTCTGTATGCAGACTCATCATCGTCCTGGATTAGTCCAATGACAGTGGTGTCGTCTGCAAACTTAAGGAGTTTCACAGACGAGTCTGCTGAGGTGCAGTCATTTGTGTACAGGGAGAAGAGGAGTGAGGATAGAACAAAACCCCTGGGGGGCACCAGTACTTATTGACCTGGTTCGGGGAAAAGATGCTCCCCGGGTCTCACCTGCTGCTGTCGGCCCTCAGGAAAGTGTTGATCCACTGACAGGTGGAGGCTGGGACGTTGAGGCAGGGTGAGGCTTCTTGGGGGGAGGATGTCTGGTATGATGGGTTGAAGGCCAGCTGTGTCTACAAAAACAGGATCCTGGCGTAGGTCCCGGGGTTGGTCAGGGGGTTTGCAGGATGAAGTGTAGACCTATGTTAACAGCATCATCTGCCGACCTGTTTGCTCAATAAAGCAAACTGCAGGGCGTCCATTAGAGGGCCTGTGGATGTCTTTCAGGTGCTTCAACACCAGCCCGCTCAAAGGGATTTCATGACCACAGATGTCAGGGCTACAGGCCTGTAGTCATTTAATCCTAGGATGGTGGGTTTCTTGGGCACTGGGATGATGGTGGATCGTTTGAAGCAGGAGGGAACCTCACACTTCTCCAGTGACTTGTTGAAAATCCGGGTGAACATCACCAATTTCCCAAACCCACTTGGCTATGTGTGTTGTTATTTTTTTGGTTAAATTTAAATTTTGACCTCTGTGACAAAACTCCCAAAGACCCAAAAAAAGATCCCAAAAAACTATTTTACTAACAAGAAAATTCATATGGTTTTGTGTCTGTATGGCTAATTTCCAGTGAAGTAGTAGAAAACATCTGAAAATAAACTTTTGGTTTCTTGAAGGGCTTCTGGTTAAGGAATGGCTTTTCTTTTAAGAAACAATTTTTGATGGAATTTTGCACCTCTGATTGTCTTTCTGGGCCTGTAGTTTATTAGTTCTCCCTCTGACTAATGCAGCCAGTTCCTAGTTATTTAGTAGTCTTGCGAATGCAAAATATTCATCACAGTTATTAGATGCAGAAATCATTTTCTGGATCTTGGCCTTGACGTGGTCCCCTCTTGCAGACCAAAAGGACAATTATCTGGGCTTCATGGCTTTGTTTACACAGACATATGCTGTTAACTGTGAGTGCTTTTCTTAAGCAGGTGTATGTTGTCATAATTATGTCCAGTGGATTCAATTAGGTGAAAACAGACTACTGACAAGTTGTGGAAACATGTTTTGGATGTCAGAATAAAGAAGGATGGATCAGCTCTCGACTGTTGGGTTGGGTTGAAAAAAACAGGATGCTTCGGGCATCTTAGGAAATAATGAAAAGAAAATCTTTGAGAAACTATTTACTCTGAAGCTAAACATATTTTGGCTTTGGTAGAGGTATAAAAAATCTTTTTGAAAAGATTTTGGAATGTGGGAACCATATAAAGTTTTTTTATTATTAAATAAATGTACTTACCATGACAACACATTTTAAGCAAATGTTTAAGGTGTGCATTGTTTCTTTTTCATAGATAATGTATAATCCTAAAACAAATACATCCTTTTTTGTTTCTTTTTCTTGCCATCCCCTCAATATCCCCCATTTCAATACTCTCATCAGGTGTACTTTAAGCGTGATGGTGAGCTGATAGAGGTAATATCCTACACTGAGCCCTCCACCAGTGAGCGATCAGCCGGCTCAGCAGGATGGAGAGGAGCCAGGCCACTCATCAGCAGGGACCTTGATGAGACCAAACTGCAACGTTCCCTCTCCCTTCTTGATCCGGAAGGCCGGTCGGCCCGTCTGTACACAGAGAGCCCTCAGCGCGTCCATTCTCAGGGCCAGCAGGCCTATGAGCCAAGCCCTGCAACAGAGGTCATTCCAGAGACAGTGGTGAGCCGGGAGTTTCCCCGCTGGGTACACAGCACAGACCCTCTATACTACTTTAGCCACACTCAGATCCCTCAGAGCGACGGCTCTGTTGTGGTACAAGCTCGACTCACCTGGACCCTCAACCCTCAGCTGGATAACGATGCCCTATTCAGCTGTGAAGTTAAGCACCCTGCATTGTCCATGCCCATGCAGACAGAGGTCACTCTGGGTGAGTTAAATGTTGATCTTTTTTGCATGCTGGTTTTATTTTTCTTTCATGCTTTGCTTGCCTGTCCTCTGTTCCTTTTCCAACACACAAACCCTTTTCTCATTTCTCTGTTCTTAATCTTGTGCTGTCTTCATGTCACAGTCAGAAGCAGACTGGACCTACTTGTGTTACCTTGCAAATGTGGGCAGAACAACACTGATTTTCATTTGATGCTGTTTAATTGTGTTCCACCTGAACAGATCGTGAGTTTAGCGGCAAATGCACAACTCCAAGTGAGTGACAGGGCAATTCATCGAGCTGTCTGTTGCTAGATTGAGTTAACCTAGCACTGTTATTGAAAAAGTCAGCCTGAATTAGAGAAGTTGAATTAGAATTTATGCACTCTGACCAATGTTATATAATTGGAAAGAGTGTTTCAGAGATGCTGCACTTCATCAAACTCCAAGCTTACAGGAGGCGAACACCTCTTGTAAGCTCCTTAGTCTGTCGACATGCCATTAAATTTTATAGTTTTAGTTAAGGGAGAAAAAAGGTGGGGACTTGCAAAGGACTGCAACCAAATAATTTGTGGCTCGTACTTTCACAAGACAGGAATCATACTATGAGAGAACTTCAAGTAAAGTTTTACGCATGTGTGTGTGTGTGTGAGTGTAGGTGTGTGTATGTGGGTGTATGTGTGTGTATTTGTTAGATATATAGTCTATGCAGTGATCCATGAGAGATGCATGCACCCTGTCTTATTTTATCTAAACAAAAAGATGGCTTCCAGCATATCCAATTAAGACTTCAAAGGCTATACTTTGGCAGGGTCTTTCTGGAAGCGAGCCATGCCATCCTCACACTTTATACAGAGACAGTATTTTTAAAAGGATGCAAAGAATGGTTGAAGGAAGGAAAAGACTAAATGTCTGAATCTCCTCTCACCAGATTCCATCTATTAATTAAAAGTTGTTTCTACAGAGGAACTATGATCACTTTGCATAAATCTATGGAAACTCATTATTTTCTTTTAAGTTCTTAATAACATAATGAAATAATGAAAGTTAAAAGGTTCACATAACATATTTGTTTGTGTACATCCAAATCTGTAAAAAGTTATACATTATTTATTCTACATGTATACAACTTTGTTATAGATATCTAGCAAGTATTCTCACTTGCTACTCCCCCAGGGGTTGGGACAGTGTGGGGTTTTTCCACCAAACTGGCACCAATGCCCAACAGCTGCTGGAGCCTATTAAGCACCAGTTCTTTGTCTTTTCACTGAAACAAACTCTAGCCTCACCACTAAAAACCTGCTCTATCCCAGCACCAAGACCCACTTTCGTCAGGAGCTAGGGGTGGGATCATGGGAAACGACAGCCAATCAAAACGCTGTTGAGCGCCATGTTTAATTTAATTTGATTTTTGACCAGTCAAATTTAACAGCACAGCACTTCAACAATACTAAATTGTCGGATTAGTATCGCAGTAATGCAGGCTGACTGTTATTTATCTTCACGAAGTTGATTTTAGAATCACAGGTCAAAGAGTTTAGGCAGGTCAATGTGTTGCTTACAGCTGTGCTCACACCTGATTTATTTTCAACTCAGTTCTGTAACACTGTTGGTCTTTTAATACCACCAGTTGGTGTTAATAAATCTTACTCTAAAAGCTGTGTAAGTCATGTTTTCCAGTGTGGCTGGTGTGGATAACAGCTCAGCTGACCTGGATGGTGAAGCACTGCTGGTTGTGTAAAAGAGCAGTAATTAACAAAGGTATTCTATTTGCAGGGATACTGTGCACTGCAATCCTGTACAAAAATAAATAAAACAGGGAGGTTCAAACAATAAATGAATAATACCTTTATAATAACGTAATGATGTGGCTCCTACATGTCTCTCCATGTGAAAAAGCAAACTGTTTCTTTTAGCAACTGGCTCTAGCTCCAGCCCTGGATAAAAAAATGGAA
Organism: Crenichthys baileyi; assembly: GCA_036173005.1. Lineage (NCBI taxonomy): Eukaryota > Metazoa > Chordata > Actinopteri > Cyprinodontiformes > Goodeidae > Crenichthys > Crenichthys baileyi. Next base: position 460,798 of record JAHHUM010002945.1, on the reverse strand, counting down.
ACTCTTTTATGGAAAACCCCTATGTGGCATTTTTGTATTATCAATGTGTCTTTGTGAGTTCATTGCTGATGCTTAAATTTTCTGTCAAATTCTAGAAACAAGCAGATGTGATTGCTTTGTAAACCTGAACTGGCTGTAATCATCATACTGGTTGTGTTTTGAATAGCCACTTCTTTTTCTAAAGAAGACTATTTTTTTTTACTGCATAGTCAATAATTATTTTTGAACAAAATTTCTTAATTAACCAAAAACTTATTTTTTTTAATTTTGCAGCAAATCATAGTGACAGTATGGATCAAATGCAGCCAGTTATATTTTGTATGTGATGTAGCTAAACATTTCTTATGCTAAAAATAGCCAATCATTCTGCAATAAGTCTAATACCTTAGACAACATCACATGTGAACAAAATTGCCTTGTCAGGGTCAGAGGTCACAGGAAAGGGTGAAGAAAGGTTTAAGATAACAAAAAGGCAGCAGTAGCTTAAATACCCACTCATTACAACAGATTTGTGCAGAATGCCATCTCTGAATGCACAACATGTCAGAATGCGAATTTGCTACCGAAAGAGAACGCTACACCAGGTGCTACTCCTGTCAGCAGGAAACTGAAGTTTCAATTTGCACAGGCACACTAAAAGTGGACAATAACAGAATGAAAAATATTATCTGGTCCAATGAGTCTCAGATGCAGGATCCAAATGGGGGGAGGGGGGATTTGGCATTAATCAAAAAAAAATAATAATAATACAGATCCATCCTGCTTTGAATCAACTTTGGGTCTCTTAGTAAGAACTAACCATTAATTAACACTAGAACTCCTGGGCCATCAAAGTTTGAAAGTTTGACATGCTTATTAAAAATATCATCTTCCTGGCATCCTGACTTTTTCTAAATATGTGTCTCATGTTTTCCTATGTCTCTGTTTTAAGTATTTTAAGTATTTCTATCTCTAACTACCACAGCTGCTATTTTGACGGCCCTATTATTTACATTGAAATTTTTTTTCCCACAGCAGGTATACGCGCAAGCATTCCCTAGCAACCACCACTCTAGAACGCTGTCTGAGAAGGAGATCGCTAGCATCCTAAGGGAATTGCTGCCATCCTACAAATGGCTTATAGAAGGAGATTTTCTGTTTACGAATTAGACAAGTGTCAAAAATTAGACAAGTGTGATTCTGGGAGCCAGAGGGATTCTGATGACTCTTGGTCAGTAGTCAGTTCCAGTGACAGCAAGTCACTGAGTGAGGCTCCCCAGCTAAAAAAAGACCAGTCATTCCATCAGTAGGAGGAGGTGACACATTATTTCAAGGTAGTGAAAGACTAGCCTATGTAAAGATATTATCATTTTAGGCTATAGTTTGTAGATTGGTAAACTAATAATCTATATACTATTTATGTAGCAACAGTGCCACAATCAGTGCAGGATCAGAGAAGGAGATGAGCCAGACACCCAGTCCCCAGCTATAAACCCAATCACTACTGCAGGAGAAAAAATAAATCAAGGGACGATAATGGACAAAGAAAAAAAAAAAAGTTATGCCATAGATGTTTGTAACCTAGTAAACAATTTTTCTGCCTTTACAAGGCTTCATCACATACCTGAGGGGGGAAGGGAGTAGGAAAGGATGGCACTGTGTTTACAATGGTAGAGGGGGAAAAGAAAGGGAGGGATCAAGTCAGAAAAGTGTTGACAGAGGCGAGCGAACCCCCACGTACCAAGCGCCAGATCCTAGATGCCTAGACCCCATTACTCTGCTTGGTGGATACCGAAATGCTCTTTCCACTTTCAGGGCTGCACTGTGGCTGAGGCCCCCAATTTTTTAAAATGATTCCTCCCGGGGGAAAAGTTGTGGGGGCTGAAACTTTTTTTGCCCTAGTTTTTGTCGGCGGATGAAGGGGGGCGTAACTAGAGCTGTCCAACTTTTGGTCCAATTTGTAAAACTTTTTTATTTACCCGCTACTCTTGAAATTTTTTCAAAAACTATTTTAAATAAAAAAAAAAACTGTAGGGTTTTTATCAAAAAAACATTTTTGATCCTTGTCAAAACCATCATTTTTTAGGGAAGAAAAGCTTTGGCATTCTGCCATTGGAATGTATGACGTCATCACCGCCCCGCATTCAATCTCCCGAAAATTGAGGGGTTTTGGTCCCATGTCCATCCCCAAATGGCAACATGCACCATCTTTGGGATTTTAGGGGAATGTTGTGCCATGTCATAAACTCAAGTCATCTCAAACTGGTTTCTGATGCATTCAAGAGGCCTCTAGAGTTTCAAGATTTCCATTACCAAGAGGACATTTGCGATGTGATAGAATGGGAGATTCGCATCATGAATGTGCAGCTGACAAATCTGTTGCAAATGTATTATGTTATTGTGTCAGTATGGACCAAAATCTCTGAGAAAGGTTCACAAATATTTCAGTTGTTAGATGGTGGAAGAAATCTATTGTGGCTGCAGAGTGTTACAAATCTTAACTAACGATCACTTTTGAAGCATTTTGAGAGTGTTGATGTCTTTTAATATATTTAGAATTTTTTGAAGATCAGCATTCTGTGTCAGTAATCACCATGCTTGTAAGTTAAACATCACATCTGCGATGAGATTTTGCATTGAACATTGTTACTGAAAACATCTGACTATTTCCTATTTTCTTTTAGCTTACCCAAAACTGTTTGGTGACATTTTCTGATTTGCTGTTACTGTCAGAAAGTTATGTAACCATGTAGAGAGGGTGATTGTCAGCTTAAAATTATTAATTTGGCAGAAAAATGAAAAGTAACATAATTGTCAGTGAAAGATATGGGTTTTAATTAAATGACATAACAGAATCTGTATAAAATGTTTTTATAGTATATACTGACTGTTTAAAGTTGTAGGTCCTTTAAAAAAATGATCACTAGTTGTAGTTAGACATAACTTCATTTAACATCTTTATATGCTACATTTGTTTATTAAAAATGACTGTTGCCTGCAAACTAATAGAAACAGTTTTTTTTTCCATTAACAATGCACAACCGTATTTCCACACATAAATGTAGGTCAATTACACCCACCTGAAGCCTCTTCATTTATCTGATATTTGAGTGTAAACTAATTCTATCCCAACACAGAGACAACCCCGCAATCTCTGACACTGATTAATTAGAATTTAGGAAAGGTGTCTATGTACAAGGGCAGAGAAATTTCTTTTCAGGGTTCATTATGAGGGACATTTGGTACTAAAAGTCAGTAGGTCTAAAAAACTGCTAAATCTAGTTATAAAATAGTCATGTTGGGAACAGAGGATGAGAAAGTGGAAAGTTTAAACAAAGCCATGTGCAACAGATTGGCAAACTGTTCTGGCAATTAGTAGCAATTTGCCAAAGTCAACGATTTGCCAAAATATGCTTGTGATTAGAAATAGATTTGGATGTTCCAGTTTCAGCCATTAGTGCACTGTGTCTTTATTTGCTCTGATATGCTTTCATTGAAAGGCTTAAAGTTTTTAGATTTTGGTAACATTTTTGTGCTAGTTAGACCTCATGCCAGAAATTTGCTTTTGTAGTTGAGCAATAGGTTAAATCTATCAAGTCTACTCTATCAAGTTAATAAGAAATATGAATTCTTATACATTATTTCTTTTAACGTGTCCTGTCCAGCAAAGTGGCACAGAACAGAATTGTTGTCTGAGTGCCAAGAAGAAGCCCAACAGAATTACTTTTACAAGTGGAGCATTATGGCTTTATAATATTGCTCCGCTTGATGTATATAAAAAAATGAATTCGAAATTTCTTTGGGAATATTTCAAATGCAATGAACATGGAGAGGGAAACCAAAGGGAAAGTATCAAAACAGAAAGGAAGAGAGATAGAGCACATGAGAATCCTTTTTCCAAAGAAGACTTTAAGAAAGCGCACATCAATAACAAAGACTTAATATGTATCTCTACTAATGTTAAGACGTGTCATTTTTCTAAAACAGTTTTTTTAACTAATCACAAAAATCATAATCTATATAAGTCAAAATTAAATTCTAAAAAGTTTAACAATTTACTTCAGTATAATAAAATTAAATTATGATTTATCTTGGCTGCATGCCACTTATGGGCTCTGCTTACCATTTCAAGTTGTTGTTCAAACAGCAAGAGTGTCAATAATTATGGCTAGTTATATTAATAAAAACAGTTTATTTCTAATTTTTCGTTTTTTGACACTTACAGTTAGGGAGGGTGCCAGCTGACTCAACCTGTTGAGAAGAAAGAAAATCTAAAATTACCAATCAAAAAAAGAGAATGATATAAAAAAGTGGTGTATCATGTACAAATTATAACAAGAGCAGAATGAGGTGTTTTTTTAGTCGTTGGCCTGCAGCTGAAGCCTCTACTTGTATAACTAAAATGAATTATAAATGTTAAAGTTTTTTTTATTTAAAAAGGAGATAAAATAAATAAGAGTAACAAAAAAGATTTTTTTTTTTGTCATTGATGCAGGGATGTCTGACGTACATGAACATGCTGAGAGCTGGTTGTACCAAAGAGAAGCATGATTGCTAAAGTCAGGGCACTCAGTGCTATTGGAAATATCTCCAATACCTCAAAAACGAGTTGAAATCATTTCATAAATACATTGCTATTGTCACTCTCTCAATTTGGAATATCACGCCATAAAAATTATCTTAAAATGTAACAGGTACCGTGTGCATATACAGTATCAAGTGAAAAGGAGTATTGCAAGAGGGAGACCTGCATTATTTGAAGGTACAGTGAAATCAGTTATCAACTCAAGATTAAATATGGGAGCGTGGATTATAACTTTAGCCTTTTGTCTGTTTTAAAATGCTTTTGATATAAAAGGAAGACAATAAATAACTGGTCTGAAATTACTGCCAAATGCCAAAGGTGCTAATATTTTGAAAAGCTTCTCTTCATCCTGAGGTAATTAATGTGTTACTACCTTCGGTCTTTTGAAGAGCTAGAAGCAGAATCACTTGGCATTCCTTTGTAATCCAAACATCTAAAGAAGAGAAAACACAAAAAAGTGCATTTGTTGATTCTAATTAGAGCTTGCTTGAAATTCAAAGCATTCACCAACCTGCTTTGGACTTGATCCATCTTAAAAGTAAGTTGTTTTTCTTTCCTTTTTTCAAAGATAGTAAACTTTTTAATCAAGTTCATTGTGAGGTTGATTTGGAATAAAGACAGACTGGATCATTTTTAGAGTATTTCAGCATTGTGTTATTATATCTATAAGTAAAACGAGACACATTAAGATTGCTTTCGTTACCATATCCCATTCATTTATATTTGAGTGCTCAAAAAAGGCACTCAAACACACACCCACTTGTTTCTCTCAGGTGTATGTGTGGTCAGGAAATGAATGTGAGATCTTTTCAGCTCTCATAAGTAATAACTCTTTCAGAGATTTAATATTGCCTTAGGAGACAGAGTGACAGCCTGACACTTGACCAGTGTTGTGTCATGTCCCATGCATATTCATGATTCACTCTGTGCTCTCCATGCAAATGTTACTGGAGCAGGTGGTGGGTTTTGGTAAGCTGTAAAAAACTCCCCCATGTTTGTATAAGATCAGCATCATTATATGCATGAACATACATTCATTCATGAACAGAGAATCTTAATAATTAAAAGATGTCATTTGTTTTGGATTGAAGTGAGTGAAAGTGTTTATTATTCAGCATCGACAGACATGTGAATAAATTCAGCATTCATACACTGAGCAGTGGTAGAAGATCAGCCACCTTTACACTTCAGTCTAAGCTTTGCCAAAACGTCAAACAGCAGATGTTCAGTTTGTGTGAATTGGTGTGTGTGTGGTAGAAAGTGCACTTATCAGCTGAATTTAAATGTCTACAAGAATCACTTTGAACATTTAAACTTATGTTGTTCTATGCTACAGATTATCCTAATAAAAATCAGTCTTATATAGCATAGGGTTTTTAAGAATAGCACATTTGTTGAGTCTGTAACTGAAATAACTTAGGGTTTGTTTTAATTAATTATCCAACAGTCAGCCTGGCCTTTTAAATTTAGTCGCCTGCCTCCCTAGCTAGTCACCTAGCTAACACGACAGGTTCCCCTGTCTGTTGTACAGCCGGACAGACCTGTTGATTTTTTGCCTTGGCTCCACAGCACGCCTGATCCAGAATGCACAGTGGTTTTTCTGGGAGGCATGTTTGTTCTTTGACCTCTCCTGAAGTGAAAACAGTTCTCTTTTGCAAGGAGAAGAATTTGAGCCTTAGGAGGTGGTGTCATTGGACCGTGGCTCATTTCCCTTGTCATGTCCTCACCCGAGAGAGGCTGTGTCCATCATACTCATGCTGCCGTAATCAAAAGCAGTGACGTAGGACACCAACTGTCACTGCTGGAGCAAATCCCAGAAATTGGCCATCATCTACCGGCCATATGCCTTGCAAGCTCTGTGACTGCATGACACCACTATTTAAAAATACCTTTCTGTTAGTGTGTAGGAGGTGGAAAGGCAGTGCTTCCCACCGCCATGGAAATTTTAGCTTGTGAAATCCCATTCATCTTTAAAGGAGATGGAATACTTAGATATGACACAGTGACCCTATGATGGATGTGGTTTGATTGGTTTTGATTGATGTGTTTTTGTTTTTTTATATGAATCCTTAAAAAAATGGAAATTACTTCAGTTTGTACTGATTGGTTAATATGTGTGTGAGTGTGTGTGGGTGCGCGTGTGTGTGTTTGTGTGTGTGGGTGTGCGCATGTGTTTCATATATTTTAGCTGTTTAAATGTCAGGTACATAGACAGACATACAGAGAACTTTGACACACTTGAGTGTTTCAAGCAGAGAATGTTCTAAAACATATATAGACTTGCAATAACCATTAAGGAATATCCCCAACCTGATCTCAATTAAAACTTAATTCTACCATTGGTCAAATGTCCAGCCATAATAATGCCAGGATCTTGTTAATGGTGAGAAAAGGCATTTATTTTTTTGCTAAGGGACGTGTATCCTAATTTAAGTTGGGGTTTGTGCATATAGTATTTGAACCTGTATATCCAGTTTTAAACATGTAGATGAGAGAAAATCCACCATGAATACCACCTTGAATACCATGGTTTTTGCAAACTTTGTAATTGTATGTTGAGTTCTCTTTCCACCTTGAAGAAGAGATAGTTAAAATAAATCATAAAATGGTCAAAATAACATGGTATTCCTACTATTGATGAGTGTATGTAAACGTCTGACCATAATCTGTTTCCAGTTGCGTCGGAACTGTTTCCGGTTGCTTTATATTGGCATTGGTGTGTATGCTCTGTCCAGTTTGTGCACTGGCTTGAAAAAAAAGGCTTTATTAATAAAGAAAATACGAAAAAGTTACAGGAGAATGGGACCCAAGAAGATTCATGCCTTGGAGGATTTTGATGTGATCATCAGCGGACTCCACCTAAAGCTCATTCATCTACCTTTGTGGTGGTGGGGTCAGCTTTCAGCTGAATTGTCTCCCTCCACGGAGGGAAACAGGACATTTCCGTCCTCCGGAGCAAGGGGATAATGTTGGACCGTGACACTGTTGAGGCTTGCCAACCACTTCGGAGAAGAGGAAACAACAACAGACCCACCATCATTATGAGATGATGGTGGGTCAGAAAACACAAGACTCCAGAAAACATAAGACTGCTCTGTTAAAAAAGGCAGGTTAGTGAAGAGACAGATGTCTTCATGACCAAGCACCTGACCAAGCAGAACATCAACATAGCCTGGAAAGCCCAGGCGATGTACTGGCACTCGTCTTCATCTGCGATCGCTAGCAGTGATCAGGTAATAATAAAAAGGCTGGTTGGCATTTTATTGCACAGGGAAACATATATATATATATATATATATATATATATATATATATTAATATAGATAGAGAGAGAGAGAGAGAGAGAGAGAGAGAGAGAGAGAGAGAAGAGAGAGAGAGAGAGAAGAAAACAGACACATTCACTGTTGATACCTGAGAAGTTTACAGAAACAGCACGACACGGACCGTGTCACTGATACGTTGGATTTTCTGAATAAAAATGACAAGTTCAAATTTTTTTGTTTTGAACAAACTTTATGGCTCCAATTTAGCTCCATAGTTAGGCAAAAGTTTTGGCCGTACGTGACATTGCTGAACAAGAGGGACAAATGGGAGCACAGGTGACACACAGCATGATACAAATTATAAGTATTCATTCTTTATCAGTATGGACACAACACTAACACCTACGACTGTTCGTGCTGTTGATCTGCAGCTAAAGACATTCACTATATGGATTATGAATTTCAGGAAAGGGAAGAGGAAGTGGATCAAGATAATATTTTTTTAATATCATTGATAACCGTCCAGCATCACTACCTTCTCTGAAACCTGGATCTGCTCTGAAAAAAGGAGTGATTTTGAACTACATGGTTATGAATTCAATTATATCAACAGAGTGGAGAAAAGCAGAGGAGGAATAGCTGTATTTGTAGGTAGAAACCTTAAATATAAAATAGTCGATAACATGTCAAAAGTGATGAAAGATGCAGTGTTTACCAGTTGAATATATATGGGTAGAAAAATGTAATTGTTAGTTGGATATATAGAGCACCAGGTTCTAATATGGAAATCTTTAGAGAATAGTTTGAGGAAACACACAGCTGCAACCCAGAAGGTCTTTTTCAACTGTGGAATCTGAGGGATTTTAATATTGATCTGCTTAATTCAAACAGTAACAAACCTACTGACGAGTTTATTACACGAGTTTATTAGTACCGTGTACAGTCTAACAGTGCAGCATCAATAGAAACATATTTACAAATATCATAGATAGCAATACAAGTGGATTATTAATTAATGATATCAGTGGGAGTCAGTATTGAAAGCTGGTACTAATAAAGCTTATGATTTGTTTTATATATATTATCATTCTATGACAAAAATTGTAAAATGAAAGCGTACACTCATAAAGATATTCAGAAGCACCATGGCTCAATAAGGGACTGCAAAATGCCTGCAAAAATGACTTCACTTTATAGAAACAAATAGAAAGCTGATGATGGATATAAAAACATACAAGAACAAGTTAACCGTTATTTTATCTAAACAAGAATACTGCAGTAAATTATTAGAAAGAAATAAAAATGATATTAAAAGCATCTGGAAGATATTAAATTGTGTTATTAGCAGCAGCTCTAGACAAATCAGTCGTCCTCATTATTTTACATATTATGATGATCATTTTGAATATACAAAAGATGCGGTTCATAATTTTATTAAATATTTTTAATCAGTAAAAATTCCTTGTCAATGTTTGTCACGGCAATGGAAGAAAAAAATACGATAGTGTTGTAACTATAGATTATTGATTAATTGAATATTTATCAAGAATTATAATTAAAATCATAATCCGATAAAATTAACTCCTTAACCAAAATCCTCGTTTATGAATTGAAAACCAGAGCTGTCCCTCTGGTGTTGAAATTTTGGGGCCAAGGCCTCTAAAAATTACAATTTTTAAATGTCCCTGTTTAAAATCAACCGTTTTCCCCCCCCGGAAATTTTGGCCTTTTTTTGACTGACCAAATCACTCTTGCACAAAATAAACAAAAGGGGCCTTTTCCCTCTTTATCTACGTGAAAATTTTTTAAAAATAAATCAGCCTGATACAACCCAACTCCCCGATTCAATAATCTTCACCCTACTCAAAAACATGCAAAGTTCTACACAAAAAGGGAAAAAATATCTAACTAAAAAAAATAAAGAAAAACAGGCATTGTTGTGTATTGAATCAACCAGCAGCTACTGCAAAAGTTGGTAATATGACAAAAGGAAAATGTGGGTGTTGAAATGGAGTTTGGGGCCAGCCCGCCAAAAAACGTAAACCCCCGGGGGGAACACGGGGCTGTCATAAACCCCTCAAAGCAAAGTTGTAAACTCAGCTTAAAAAAAGAGTCATAAATTTTTGGGCGGCAATTTAGCAAGGGGCAGTAAATTTGAGACAAAGAAAATGGTAATTTCACCATGTGGTTTACTGTCATAGTCCAGTATTCCGGCGCTCCGGTGTTTGCACGGTAAGACACAAACTTTTTGAGACACGGGGGCCTCAGCACTCAATACAGTGTTGCAGAAAAATACAATTTCATAACATCAGACTATGAGGGGCGATTCTGATCGCACTAAAATCCTATCTCTCCTTACCGCCCAGACTACTTCTAATAAAGAAACCAAAAAAAAAATAAAGGATGGGTATTACTTTTGGAGAAATCCTTCAGGGCTGCAAACGTGAGGGAAAGAGGAGGAGGGGGAAAGTTGGAAAGTTAACGTGCGTCCACGTTTAACTTCGGGAAAGACGGTCAATCTTCCCCTTTGGGCCTCCTTGGCGAAAGGAAAAAATATGATCTGACCGTCAGCAGTCGACCTAGAACAAAAACAAGGTAGCGATCCGCTCCTTGAAACTCCGTGGTTTTTTGGTTACGTGTTAAACTAACACCTTCGATCGGTTAAAGTTGAAATTTCTGGCCCCTTCTTATTCCAAAATTTCTGTCATGAACATTCTTTTCGTTGGCCAACGGGAGAATGTAAGTCCACGCGGGATCTCGTCTCCAGAGTTGCTGCTCCATTTGCGTGGTAACCGTGTCGAAGTCCCAAGATGAAAGCAAGGTTTAAAGTGTCCGCCTTCCATATAGAACCTCATGTAACGTCAGACCTCTTGTGACGTCAGACTTGAGACGTCCCCGTCCTACCAGCTGCAGTGCCCACTGGGATTTGTAGTGGCGGACAATACTGGATACAAAATAGCCGATGATGTCGGAAGGCCTGGTGGTGTCCAGCAATGTGTAAATGGTCCAATATTCAGCAAACAAGTGGTCCAACAATAGCATCGATATAATAGTTAAGAAGGTGATTGAGGGAATTATTCAACTGCTGGCATACATCTTTAATCTGTCATTTCTATATGGTTAAATTTCCAGAAATATTGAAAAAAGTAAAAATCATTCCACCATATAAAACAAATTACAGGCCTGTTTCTTTACTCCTACAATTTTCCAAAAGTATGGAAAAATAATTTGTTAGAAATTTGTAAAAATTATTTGTTAGTAAACATAAGCTTATCTGATAATCCAAAACAATGGCAGTCCTTTATTTATTAGGAGTCACCGGCTCCTTAGACAAAGACATTTACTGTAGGTGTATTCATTGATCTCAAAAAAGCATTTTATACATTAAATTATGAAATTTTAATGAAGAAGTTGGACCGTTATGGGGGGGACTGGGTAAAAAGCTAGCTAATCAACAAGCAACAATTTGTGAGAACAGTCTATGTTCATTATACAAGTAATAGAGATTTACAAATTATAATAGAAGATGTGAATTTGGAGAGAGTTACTGAAATTATGTTTTTAGGAGTGGTGATTGATTAAAAGCTCTGCTGGAAATGTCATGTAAAACATGCTCAGACTAAATAGCTTTAAGTATTGCTGTTTTCAGAAAAGCTAAAAACGTTCTGAATTAAACAGCACTTCATATTCTATACTGTTCTCTTGTTCTTCCATATTTGAGTTAATGTGCAGAAGCTTGGGGCAACATCTACAAAACCATTTTGCACGATACAAAATAGGCAGGTTTTCATGATCATATCGATACATTATTTATAGATTCCTGCCTCCTCAAGCTCCAAGATTTGGTAGAATTCAAAACATCTCAGCTTAGGCATGAAGCTAAAAACAAACCTGATAATATACATACACTTTTATTTCATAGAGAGGGGCGCTATAATTGCATGAAAAACCTCAACTTCAAGACCTTGAGTGTTTGAACAACCATGAAGAGAATACACATTTCAGTCAGAAGCATGAAGTTTTGGAATAAATTTAACAAAAAGCTGAAGCAAACTCCAAGCATGAGTTTGCTTAAGAAAAGGCTCAAACTGGTTAATTATCCCAAGGGTTTAAGGAGAAACAGGGTTTGCAAAGTGAGGACATTTTCCTGGTCCTCACTTTTTTAAATGCTGTTCTTGCGTTAGGGGTTAGGTTTAGGACTAAGGTGTGAATTGAGGTTAGGTTTGGGTTAGGGTTAGGAATGCACTGGTAACGGCTAGGGTAGGGGTAGTGTTAGGATTAGGCCATAGAAATGAATGGAAGTCAATGGAAGTCAATGAAAAGTCCTCATAAAGATAGTAAAACACGGATGTGTGTCTGTGTGAGCGTGTGTTTGTATGTTTGTGTGTTTCTGCTTTTGGCGCATTTGGTGGGTATTTGGACCTTCTTCACTCTCCTGGTCCTGTTTTTTATATGTATTTTGTATTTATTAGATGAGCATTGGCCTGCTCACAAAACAAACAGGAAACATAAAAATTATTCATGATTAAGATTAAATGATGGAGACGGCATAAGATTAAATAAAATTTACTTCCTACACCTTTTTTCATACATGTTCACCAACTAAGGCTGAGTGTGTCTGTTTGAATGTTGTAGATGTGTATAAGTAAAGAGATGTATTAATGGTGTGTTGGTATTATTTAATTGTTTAATTTGAATTTACATCCCAGCCGAGAGACATAGTCCTTGCAGCGTGTTCTGGGCTGTCCTTTAGGCCCTCTCCCGTTGGGACTTGCCCAGAACACCTCCTGAGGGAGGCGTCTAGGGTGCATCTGAAACATATGCCCGAGCCACCACAGCTGACTCCTCTCGATGTGGAGGAGCAGCGGCTCTACTCCGAGCTCTTCTCGGACGGCTGAGCTCCTCGTCCTATCTCTAAGGGAGTGCCCAGTCAGCCAGCAGACGAAGCTCATTTCAGCCGCTTGTATCCAGGATCTTGTTCTTTCAGTCATGACCTAAAGTTCATGACCATATCTGAGGGTAGCAACATAGATCGACCAGTAAATAGAGAGCTTTGCCTTTTTTTTGTGTTTTTAACCGTGTCCTGTCTGGCAGAGTAGCCCTCAGAATTTTTGTCTGAGTGCCAAGAAAAAGCCCAACAGATTTACTTTCACTAGTGAAGCATTACAGCTAATGCTTTAAAGCTCTGCTTGATATTAATAAAATAAACTTTATTAGGAACTGCTTTGCGATTATTTCAATTGTTACGGACACGGAGACAGAAACGAAAAGGAAAAAAAAAAGAACCACGAAAGAGAGAGAGGTGGGGCAAAAAGGAAAAGGGGAGAGAATGAGAAAAGAATGGAGGAGAGAAAGAAGGATGAAGAGAATACAACATTACACCATGCTTGCTTCTACACCTGCAGAAACATTCATATTAACAGCTTTTTTACCAAAAGGTGCACGGTACTTAGGAATGCAAGATGTATTTAGTGGTGAATGCGGCTCAAAATAGAACATTTGTGTATCTGTTAACACCTGAATCTAAACATCTGTGGGTCTGAGTGTGAGCGCGGTTGTGTATACAAGGTTTCTTCATAAAAATATGCAATAGTGAGTGTGAGGAGCCACAGACCTGCCCCTCTGGACCTGGGACAGATTTGGAGGAGATCCCAGCCATAGACATCCAAAGGCCCACCAGAGCACAGGAACCCCAGCAGAACCACCACCGGGAGTACCGCAACCCCCACAGAGAAGAGCAGGGGAGACTCCCGGGGGAACCACCCAGCAGCCACAGGGCAGAAGCCCCAGGGAGCTGCAGCGACAAGCCCCGCTGGCAGCTGTCTACACCCAACAGATCCAGCCATGGACCCAGAGACCTGAGACCCTTGGACATATCCCCAAGCAGAGGCCCAACAGAGCCCAGGGGTCCAGGCCCCGGCAAGCAGTGCCCGGGAGTGAGCTGGCACACACCAAAGCACCCAGCCCCGGACACCGAGAACCACAAGTACACCAGCGGGCAGAGACATCAACCACCGGCAGGTAGTGTGGCGGGGAAGAAATAGGCCCCACATTTGAGCTTTGCCTTTTAAGCTCAGCTCTCTCTTCAACACAACGGACCAGGGCAGCGTGCGCATTACTGCGGTGGCCACATGATCCATCTGTCAATCTCCCGCTCCATTCTCCCCTCACTCATGAACAAGACCCCGAGGTACTTGAACTCCTCCACTTGTGGCAGGAACTATCCTCCAATTCGGAGAGGGCAAGCCATCATGTTTTCCATCAAGAACCATGTCCTCGGACTTAGAGGGGCTGATCCTCATCTCCGCCTCTTTGCACTCGGCTGTGAACCACCTCTGGGAAAAGGAGAAACGAGATCCACTGGTCCCCAAACCAGACCCCCTCTGGCCCTTTACTCCACCTAGAAATCTTGTCCATGAAAATAATGAACAGGACAGTTGACAAAGTGCAGCCCTGCCGGAGTCCAACATGCACCGAGAACACGTCCCACTTAATGTCGGCAATATGAACCAAACTCCTGCTCCACTTGTACAGAGAGCAGATGTGATGTGGTGTTTATATTCTGCACCGAGGAAAATGTTATGTTTTGATATTTTGGCCACTTTTGGTAAATTGTCTAAATGTAAATTAATAAAACAAATCATTGAAAAATTATCTGCAATAAGCAGTTTGTTGCCAGAATAATAGTTAGAAAATCCTAGTTAATTTCAGTATTTTTATACATCCTTCATCTCAGCTTGTTGTTGTTGAAGGACGAAGACAAAACAAAACTAATACCACTATCATTGTATTGTGTATCTACCTTTATTTATCTACCTCTTCATTTCAATTTCAAAGGAAGACACGTTGCTATAGGGAAACAATACTCCTACATCCCCTTGCTTCACTGACAATGAAGCATTAACAATATGATCACAACATAAGCCAGACTGCCGCAGAATGTTTTGAACATGTAAAAAGAAATCCAGCATGAGTGTCACAGCTCTCATTTGCCATGAATGCAGCCCATGTGCGCCTCTCTTTCAGAGATCCCTTATTTTCCTCTTGTTTACACCCAGAAACACATGTTTTTCAACATGTCACCATCCATTGTAAAATAGGAAACAGTATTACAGTAGCATAACTGCAGAACTCCAGAAGTGCGCTTCCAGGCGTTTCTGGTCGAATGTCCTTAGCTTGATTCGTATTGAACGTGTCCCTTGGTCTAATGATTTAACATATTGGAACCAGAATGAATGTAAAGTAGTTATCTTTAGGGGAATTGTTTATTATAAATAGTGCAGAACATATTTATAGCCTGATACCATGTAGTTTGCAATCTGGGGAGTGTGAAATCAGATTTAAATTTTATAACTTAATGCAAATCACATATGTATTCTCAAATTTCATAAGAAATAAAACCCGTCATAATTATTATTATTATTATTATTATTATATAACCTGTTTGTTCCTATTTCTGCTGTGACCTATTGGCAATGAAAGCCATCCTTGGCCCGCTGTCCATGCCAAGTCAAGGGAAATAACTGTCTGAGTGCCCCTTATCTCGCTTTCTCCATGCTCCACCCATTGCTCTCCCATTCTTCTGTAGTAATGAGTATCTACCCAATTTAGTTTAATTTCTCTCCAAAGGGGAATAAATCCAGCATAGTCCTTTAGATAAAATAACCTGCAGATCCCAGGCCTCTTGCTCAGTGACCTTAATTGACGGGAAATTGTATTTGTCTCTCTCCCCCTGTGACACAACAGGTGTCCAGTAGGATTTGTCCTCCATGATCAGTACAGTGACCTTTGTCTTGTATGTGTCTCCTTTTCTTCCCCTTTCAGCTGCTCCTAAAGGTCCTAAACTCTTCATGACCCCCACTAGGGCAAAGGTTGGGGATACAGTCCGCATCTCTGTGCAAGGATTCCAGGTAGGATTTCCTTGGGTTTTACAGAAATGGCCAGACTTGGTATAGGCAAGTATTTTGCACATTGACAGTAAAGTCTGTTTAGATTTCAAATTTAGGAGTCAAAAAGCTGAGCATATACATATTTTTCATTTTTCATGTTTATGTATGCTGATAAAATTTTAATTTTGACAAAATTGGGTTTGAAATTATAATTTTATTATTTCAGTATTCTTGGTTATGAAGAGAAACATTGTATTTATATCACACTGTTTGCCAAATCTGTGAAACCAAACAGAAGTGCCTTAAATCTTTCTGAGGTCCACAGACGGTGAGACGTGTGGTAAATATCAAGCAGTTTGATAGATGTGGATGAAAAAGTGTTTCATTTTCATTGTGTGCAGTTAAAAAAAGATGGTAACAATGAAATGGTGAAGCTGACAATTTTTTATATGAACTAATTGTTGACAATATCAGAAAATCTTTATTTGCTGTGTTTTGTGATTAAAACCTTATGCAATAAAACCTAATCTAATGAAGACAAAAATCTTATTTAGGTGTGACTAGGACCTATTTAATGTGTTTTAAGGATCACCAACAAAACACCACTGCATCTCTCCATGATGTGTTTAGTCACTGTCATATTATCCCATAATGATAAAAATGACTTTGTGCCACTTCCGTACTCTGCTAAATAGCCCCTGATGTGACTGGCCTGGGGATGTTCTGTTTGACAGTAATGCCACACCAAAATCAGTTAACCAAACGCAGTCAGGTGAAGAAAATAGGACTAATCCTTAAATAGAACACACAGATGACAAATCTCCTTTGAGACTTCTCAAACACTGTTCAGTAATCACAAGTCAGATGTCGCGTTTGATTTATATTCCTCTTTTATGAGAACATATTAATAGTCCATACTGTTGTTGGTTTAGAGCACAGAGCTATTGGCTGCACAGATTTATACATGTGTTTGTGTTTGCTTAGTGACCTTGGGATTCTTTTAAAGCATCTCTCTGAGCAAAGTCAAGATTGGTAGTACCAAACAGGCTCGGCCGTGAAACAAATCCACATTGGACATTCAGCAGCCTGGGCATTACGTATGCAGACTGATCAAGAAGAATATTTCCCTTATGCTTCACTGGACGTAGGTTTTAGAATTTAATAAGTAGATAAAGCTTTGTGCCAAGACTGATAACTTTGCATTCAGCCTTTAAGGTAAAAATTCTTCCTTGATGCACTACTTTTTAAATTATTTTTTCCTCTATTTTTGAAAACAAAATCAGTTGAATTCCTGTCAAAAATGCTGTAATCCCTGGTGTATGTCAGCAGGTTTTAATAAAGTTGAGGTTAACTCAAAATTTAAAAGACGAATTAGAGCATGGCTAAGTGTCTGAGTTCCCATCCTCAGTCGATGGATGAATGGATGGTTGGATGGATGGATTTTCTTAAGCATTCATAGATAAAATGGATGTGCATAGGTTTATTTTTAAAAGATAAAATATAATTTGATTCGTGAGAATTCGAACTATGATGCATGCAAACAAATAATGAACACACCAACGCAGATGGCTTCAAATTCCTCATCTGAATGTAAGCTGTACTGTTGCATCGTAAAACAACAAATTGCCCCAACTAACTTTTTATCACGGTCAACCATGGCACATAGAGGATCTGTGAAAAGCTGTTGTACAGTTAAGCATTGATTATTAATGCATGTTAACTTCCCACTGCATTAAGGGGAATCGGAGCCTGTATAATTCATGTGTGCTTTGATTTTAATCTCTTGGATGAGACTCACAGTCTCTCTCTGAGCTGCCTTCTTTATCTTCGTTCTTCTCTTCCCCCCTTTGTGTTGTCTCAATCTTCCAATGGGTGTTGATAGAATGAGGTATTTCCTGAGCCACTCTTCACCTGGACACGGGTGGGAGGCCGCCTACTGGATGGCAGTGCCGAGCGTGAGGGGAAGGAGCTGATTCTGGAGAGAGTGCCAGCAGAGCTTAATGGCTCTATGTATCGCTGCACAGCCCAGAATCCTTTGGGTTCCACAGATACGCATACTCGTCTCATAGTGTTTGGTAAGTGATGATGCATTTTATTTGACAGCGCCTTTCAAAACACCCAAGGACACTTTACAACATTAAAAACACAATTAAAACATTGGGGAAAAGGATAAAATAAAAACATAAAACCACAGAATAAAAACCTTTAAAGTGAGAAGGCTAACTTGAACAGATGAGTTTTCAATTGTGTTTCGAAGAAGAGAAGAGAATCAATATTACGGATGTCAAGAGGAAGAGCGTTCCAGAGTTGGGGAGCAGAGTGACAGAAGGGTCTTTTCCCCATGGTACTTAGACGAACAAAAGGCACACTGAGTTGGATGGAAGAGGAAGAACGAAGGGAACGTTAATAGGTGGTGATGTGTAGAAGATCGGACAGATAAGGAGGGGTGAGGGTATGAATTGCCTTGAATGTGTACAGCAGGATTTTGAATTGAATTCTAAATGAAACAGGAAGCCAGTGAAGCTGCTGTAGAACTGGAGTAATGTGATGAAGTGAGGCCGTTTTAGAAACGATGCGAGCAGCAGAGTTTTGAACCAGTTGAAGTTTATGGATTGATTTCAGAGGCAGACCAACGAGAAGAGAATTACAGTAATTAATTCGAGAAATGACCAGACTGTGAACCAGGATGGAAGCAGAATGCAGGAAAAGAGATGGACAAAGTCGGTTAATGTTACGAAGGTGGAAATATGCAGACCGGGTAATATTATTAATATGACAGTTAAAAGACAGAGTGCTGTCCAGACTTTTGACCTGAGGGGTTTGAGAAACCACAGTACTGTCAACACTGAGAGAAAAGTTATTGTCTTTAGAGAGAGTTGATTTAGTGCCAATGAGTAGAAACTCAGTTTTATCACTGTTTAATTTGAGAAAGTTGGATGTGAACCAGGATTTTATTTCTGCTAAGCAGGAAGTGAGGGAGGAAGGAGGGAGCAAAGAATCAGGTGCAGTGGATAAGAAGAGCTGAGTGTCATCAGCAACACAATGAAAGTGGATGTTAAATTTACAGAAGATAATGCCAAGGGGGAGAAGGTAGATGATAAAAAGAAGGGGTCCCAGGACAGAGCCCTGGGGCACACCAGAAACCACGGTGGATAAATGAGACTTGAATGATTTAAGCTGGATGAACTGAGTAGAGAGATAAGACTGAAACCAGGCAAGGGGTGTGTGTGTGATACCAATGGAAGAAAGTCTATGAAGCAGGATTGAATGAGAAATTGTGTCGAAGGCTGCACTGAGATCGAAAACCAGACTGGAACTGTTCGTACAAACTATTCTTGGTTAAATGAAGATGAAGTTGAGATGCCACTGATTTTTCTAGAATTTTGGAAATGAATGGAAGGTTAGAAATCGGGCAGAGATTATTGAAGTTGTTTGGATCCATTCCAGGTTTTTTGAGGATAGGAGTAACAACTGCAGTTTTGAAGGTAGTAGGTACAATTCCAAAAGAAAGTATGCTTATGTCTGCAACATAATCCAGCCCTGGTCTGAAGGATTTGCTACACTAGCACTTAAATCGACATAACATTCAATTCTGTTTAATTATTTAACATAAGAAATAGTAAACGTTTCTTTAATCTTACAGTTGTGTCCACAAGAATTATCTAGAATTGAACTGAATGTGTGAATAATAAGAGATTGTTTTTTAATTGGCTCATACATACAAACATTTCTTAGGGACTATTCTCCAATGATCTTATAGCTATGTCACTAATGTCATCCCTAGATCTGTTCTTTTGCTCATTGCCAAAAAACAACCTTGGCTTCAAAGGCTTGTGATGAAATTCAAACAACTTTTGTTGAAGACAGCGGTACAAAGACACTGTTTAACACAAAGGATAAGCTTATGCGTTCATCATTACTTAGATGTTTTTGACGTACCTGTGGTGATATGGGATTTCTTGCTTCTTGGGTATTGTTTGCTCTGGAGACTCTTGGAGAGCAGGGATTTTTGCCATTTTGCACCCTTTTTCAAACAGAGTTTCAATCAAATATGTTATGTTATTGCTTCATGGCACTCCACTGTTCCTTTGACACGTCGGCCTCATGTTGAAATATGACACACTTTCCCTACTAGTCACTCAGTCAGTCACTTAGTCATGACCACTTTGAATTCAGCTGACATAAATTACTGTAGTGTGATCAAAAGGCAAGAGCTTGACGTGTTAAGGTAGATGGCTTTCTGTATTAGCAAGCAAATGTTTTTTTTTTGCTATTTTGAATCTGAAGGAAGTTATATCTTCACTCTGGGCTTCAGCAACAATATATTGTAAAATCTATCAATTGAATCTTTTTTTTTTCTTTTCTAAAAAATGTATTTGAGCAAAGTTTAAAGTATCTTGCCAATTCAAAAATTACTGAGTGGGTCTAATAAGCACATACTTTAAAAGGTAAAGAGTCACTTTAGGGAGGCATTTTGCTAGGAAGAGCACTAAAGTATGTTTAACACCCTGATGCATCCTCCAGTGTCATTGGCTACGTGCATAGTATGGCCCATCTGTCTGTCTGCTTCTTGTAGATTGCTTCCACTTACGCTCAGGGGAAGTAAATGGTGATTAAGTGACCTTGGCACTATCCCCCGAGGGTTGAAAATGAGACAGTTCTCTCTCCCCTAGGGTTGAAGAAATGTTTGGAGACTTTTCTCTCTTTGCCAGGTCTTCAAAATACACAATCTAAAATATATTAAAAAAAAACATATTGACAGCATTGTTTAGAGGCCTTCTACCTAAAAGCAGAATTTACATATTGATATTGTACATCTTTAGCCGCTCTGACTGATAATATGATCTTAGAAAACTGTAAAATGAGTCCGGACAAATGCAGTCTGGCAGCGACAAAAAAACAGACACAGACTTTACTCTGATGCAGACGCCCGCACAGATATGTATACTTAAGCAAATTTGCTGGGCGCAGTAAGCACATGGGAGCACACTGAGAGTAGACATATTAATTTCACCAGGTTTCTCTAAAGAGCTGTTGTGTTAATGTGGCTCTAGTGAGACCAAAGTACTTTCACATTGTGCTTTACATGTACCTTCCATCTACTTATGTGCAAAGTTAAACATATAAAAATAGCTCACAGAGTGGAATTAAAGAGTGGTTATTAACACTCTGCAAACCCTCCCGCTGCCTCTTTTGCAATTACTTTATCCCTGTGAGAACATTGAAAATACATTGTCAGAGTGTTTTGTACAGGTTAGACGTTGATGCAGTCTATTAAAGTAGATGATCAAAATCTCCTACCCATACCTGGTGGCCCTTAGTTGTTTTTCACTGCTCTTGCTTCTTCTTGAAAGTGTTCTGGTTGTTTTGTTGCAGTGCTTTGTGCTCCCAGGTCCATTAACTAGCTTCGGTCTTCGTAATGACAGATGTGCCTTTTAGTGTGTACTTCAACAACTTTGGAATTTAGTGAAAAATAAGTTCTATAAGAGATGCAGTTTTTGTCCTTTGTTTTTTTTCTTCTACAAATTTTCTAAAAATAATTCTATTCTTCTTTTTACTGAAGTACTAGACATCTCTATAGCAACTGCAATATTTGATTGTTCCATTTCTTTTTTCAACAGAAAATCCAAGCATGATGAAAAACACGCAGAATCCGAACAGTAAGTATTTTAGCCCTCAAGATAACAAATCTGAATGTGTGGATGTGTTTATGTATGGAGTAGGCACAGCATAGTAAAGGTACAATTTATGAAAGGGCTTTGCCATATATAAATTGCTTGTGAGCAGTTCAGATTGGATTAGGCTTTGACGGTGTTCACAAGTGGCCAAAAGGCCCCTTCAGTGACTAACCGTGCATGTCACTGTTGGGCTCGTTTCTGGCTTCTCAGATTAACATATGTAAAGTGAGGGATTGTGAGGAGAAGCCACAGAGATGTGACAACAGCCTCTCCATTTCTCTAATTTTGCCGTCTCTCTCTCTTACACTGCAATCTTTCTGTCTTTCCTTTTCCACTCTAACATGTGCTTACTTTTGTTCCACCAGTGCCATTCTACGATGTATTTTGCTGCTTCAACCATTTCTATTTGTTCGTTCTCTACTCTCAACATCTTACTTTTTTCTCATTTCCTATTCTTTATTCCCTCCCATCAGATTTTTTCCTTTTTCTCCTCTTAGCTCACAGTCTCTGATTTGATGTAGAGTTTTACTCACTCAGACCTTAAGAGGTTGTAGATCATGCTTTAGTGTGAAAAAAACATTCAGCTTTGGAAAAGTAACCAGAGTTTTCAGCCTTAACAGATGGGCCTCTGAAGCATGAAGTGTTTCACAACTCACCAAGACGGAAATTAGAGTGCGACCCTATAGAGATAGCAATCAGAGCTCTGGTACAGTGGTAAGAAAAACTGAAGTGAGTGAACTTTTACAAAAGACTCTTTAATGGCTTATCTAGATTAGTAAAACTAATTTCCACCCACATCCCAGCTATACTGTAAAACCCACTTACAGCTAGATTTTTGTTTTAAGTCAGAAACCATGTAATCTACATTCATTTGTTTGTGAAATGACTGTACAGTCAACACATGCTAGGCACCTACGTAGTCTGGTCTCCCTCACCCATTATAAAAGTGGGACAAAAAGATAGACATGCACATTTTCAAAAAGTGTTACGGAGCTAATTAAAGGCTGAAATGAGTAATGATTTTTTTTTCATCAACTAAAAAGTCAAATGTGAAAAGCTGCAATGAATTACAATGGGTCCATTTTACAAGTCAGCTTTGTGGCTAACAGGGTATGCTCAGTTCCACTGCAAGGAGGTGGCTCACACTGTTGTAGTCTTGCCCAAAAAGACAGTCTAGCCAAATTTTCTCAGACTATTAAGCATGCCATGGATTGCAAGTCACTACAGCCTGTAGGAATATCAAATTCCACTTCATTCTTTTTTTTAGGGGCGGGGGGGATTAGCAGTTTGCCCACAGAGTCTGAGTAATTTGAAAACGTGGTGAGTTTACATGATACAACTGTAATGAGTGTAACCAGGCTGCCACCAACAAGAGGAGCAGAGACAGACACATTTTTAGTATAGATAATATATTAAGCAACTGCTTGTTATAGTCTAAAACTGTTATTATTGTAAAACCGCTGTTAGATTGATTTAGATCACTCGAGTTCTGCTTCATAAAGTGCTGTGAAATATATGACAAATTTTCATTCTGATGATATTATACAACGCTCTTTTGTCACAGTTCAGAACAAGGACTTTGTTGTTATTCTTCCATATAATTGTAATGAAACACATACCCTCACAATTGTCCAATGAATCAATGCTGTTGAGCACTGTAGACATCTCCCTCATTTTCAAAAACTGACCAAGCATATTTAATGTTTAATTATATTTTCAACCTATTTAAACAGTCAAAATAATTTTTGGTGAAATCATGAGCAGATGAAAAACAAGCATGTGAAAAATTATAATACCAAAGTACAGTTGCCAACAACCACCTTTTCTTCTGCTCATGAATAAAAGCTTCATGATGATCATGGAACATTTATTAGTGCAAAAAAGACCAGCATTCATTTGTGAATCCACATGAAAATGCAATTGCTAATTACTGATAAAAGTTTTCTTGCTTAGCAGTCTGTGCTAAGTAGAATTTATAACTTTAGCTTTATTTCTATTTTTTTATGTAATAAGCTGTTAATGGACTGAAGAATTCATTTTCTGTCATAATTATCTCAGTATAAGCTCCAGTGCGTGCATGCAATGCCCAATTTTGTCCTGTTTTGCAGCAGAAATGGCGTCCCAGGCAGATGGTAATCAGGGCTGTTTTTGGGCTGATCTACAGTAGTCAGAAACAGTATATTCTATCAGGGGCTTTTTACTCACCCTAATTCCAGTTTCAGAAACATCAACTTGTTTACCTTTTAAGCATCCCACACTAACTTAGTTGTTCTGAGTCATCTTTATTTTGCTCCTTCTCTGCAAGCCATATCTTAGGCATGCATATCCAAAAATGCAAATACCATGGAAACCACAGGAACAGGTGTGTCAAAGCAAGGACAGAAATAGGTCAGAATGGGCATACACACGTCTTGTATGCAAGTCAAATTGATGTACAACATGACGCCTAAAGGTTACTTAATGCCTGGGCATTAAAGCTGAATATCCAAATGCTTGTCAGGTCAATGGGAAGAACCAACAACGAGTTGGTCAAGCCTATGTAAAACATTTACCAGATATTTGTATTTCAGGCTGCGTATGTTAATCCTTGTCAGTATTTGACTCTCTGATTCAGCTTATCAGCTGTTTGGCAATGAGCTGAACTTATCAGATGAGAGAAACTGAAGACCTGTTTTCAGTCAAATAGTGCTGCATTTATCAGCTCTGTCTGCCTGCAGTGTCAAATGTTTAAGGCTGTCAGGGCATTGTGGTAGTGTATTCTGTTGCCTAAGATAGATGTGTAACCATAAAAGACTAATTTTTGACAAACTCTGAAGAGAGAAACGTTGCTTTTACTGAGTCACAAATTAAGCCACATTCCTAGCACAGGAGGCTATCATCATGTGATCTGCATGCAAAGCAGTGGCATGCAAAATTCTAATTCAAATACCGTTTTGGAACATTTAGTAATAGGAAATATTACTAGGGTTACAAGTGTACAGGTCCTTGTCACTGGTAGAAATAAGCTTCCTCTGGATTGTTTTTATTTAGCACAGAAAAAGAAAAAAAATTAGCTTTTTGCATTTTAGGTCATGCACATACAGCGATTGCTCAACATCTTTCTGCAGACATATGTCCCACTAGTTTAAGAAAAATCAATTTGGCAGAAATGTACTGAGATCTGAGCCAAAAATACGAGGGAAAACAAATGGCTGGGTGACTTCTCTCCATGACTGTAGTCTGGAGGGGCGCCTCAGATGATGATCCCATGCTTGAATGAGCCCATTACCTAATGAGAGAATGTGCTTGTTACAGCAATCCAGTTGTTGTTGAATGTTTCATGACTTGAATAAAAGAGTGTACTCTGATGCTAGAACTTTGATTTGTGTTCCTTCAGTCATAATTACAAAGTTGATCCAGCTTTTTGCGTCTAAACTTATGAGAAGATTTCAACAAACACATTGCAGACATACTTAGCTGTCTTCTCAAGCAGGTATAAAAGATACCAGATCATATAAAGTGCAGCCACACCCTTACATCATAAGCTCTTCAATGTGATTGTGAATGTTCTTTGGCCACAGTCCTGCCACAGTCTGAATAAACAGTTTATGTAAACAAAGACTCACCTAAAGTCAGTAACAATCTTTCACCCGCTGTAAATTTCAAAGCAGGATATCCTTTAGGGGGCAAGAAAAGTCTTATATCATTCATACAGATTTCAATCAACAAGACACACCCAATAAAATTCATGAAAAATGTCATTCATTCCACAAAGCAACATTTGACATGAAGTGCAAAAATATTTTGTTCAATGCTGCTTTAACTATTACATGCAGCAAAATTTACACCTCAAAAAACATAAACACTTTTTCTTTAGACAAGTGTTTTTGTGCTCATAAACATAAATTTAGTATATGGGTGCAATCAAAACTATTCATTAATTTTATTCTCCGGATTTGCTAGCGAGGTGCATAAAATCAAATTAAATCATAGCAGTTTAATAACCGATGCCTCTTTGGGAGCAGAATTGAGAACAGTAACAGCCCTTTGTACTACAGTAAAGAATAAGTCATCCACACTTATTCAGTGGTATTTGACTTTATCTAGATTTTATTGGGCAGTTTCCAATGTAGCCTATTAAAACTTTCATATCACTTTTCAAATATAAACATAAATAACACAGACTCTGAATATTTACAGTGTGTTTGAGTTTTAGGGCTGCACGGTGGCGCAGTTGGTAGCACTGTTGCCTTGCAGCAAGAAGGTCCTGGGTTCGATTCCTGGCCGGGGGTCTTTCTGCATAGAGTTTGCATGTTCTCCCCGTGCATGCGTGGGTTCTCACCGGGTACTCCGGCTTCCTCCCACAGTCCAAAAACATGCCTGTTAAGTTAATTGGTCACTCTAAATTGTCCTTAGGTGTATGAATGAGTGTGTGCATGGTTGTTTGTGTGTTGCCCTGCGATGGACTCGCGACCTGTCCAGGGTGTACCCTGCCTCTCACCCATAGACTGCTGGAGATAGGCACCAGCTCCCCCGCGACCCACTATGGAATAAGCGGTAGAAAATGACTGACTGATGACTGACTGACTGTTTGAGTTTTATTAATGTGATGAAATTAGGTTTTAAGAAGTTATTATCAGAGTTTATTCCCATATCTTAGGTAGATGCCATACTGGGATTCAAATCCAATTTCAAAGGACTTAAACCAAAAATGTTTATATCTATGGGACAAAAAGACATGTTTGCAGACATATTACCCTTCTACATTTTCAAGACCGACCGTTGTTAAGATTTAGTTTTACTATTCTAAAATTACATTGATGGAGGCTGGCAGCTGTATTGATCTGATAAGCTAATTGTCAGTGTACTGGGATAATTTTTAAACAACTGACACTTGAAAAAGTACAGGAAGGTTCCACCAACATAACAATAATTTTAGCACAGAGATTGTTATGCTGAGAATTTAGATCAAACTTAACAACAGTCTCTTTAATGTGTTGATGTTTAATATTCACAAAGACAGGACTGCTTCCCTTAAAATGAATTGTTTCAGTTTGAGTTTTTTATTGCTAAAATCTGCTAAGAATGGGGATTCCCACTTGACTAGTTAACCTTCTTGTAATCTGATTTAATAGCCTTTCTGCAAACCCACAAACCATAAGAATTTCCCAGAACCTAACTTCAAATATTCTGAACCATACCTTCAGTGTTTCTCAGTGTGTCTCAGATTCATTCTCCTCAGGCAGGGAAGCCTCTTTACCACCAATAATTCTTGGGTTTTCAAACTACTCATACTTTTTGTAATTTCTAATTTCTACTGTAGGTTTCAGATTTTTGTGCTGACATTTGCCATCAAAGGACAAACAAGGAGTAAGACTTGGCTAACCTGTCCAATCACAAAGTCCTCAGTGACAGTCATTCAAGAGAGTGTTCTAGAGAGAGCAAGAGAGGGAGCTCTTTATTGAATCCAGTAGAGGTATTTTCTTTTCTTAGGTTTTCAGACAATTTGCAATAAGATGCAATAAGATGTTTACTGCACACACTGAAGACCAGCTGAATATCGTTTTACAAAGCAATAATCTGCTAGTAATCTGATAGTGCTTGAGAGATATTATTTCAATTTTCAACTTTTATGTCTGTCATGAAAATCATTTTGAAATTATTACCTTAGTACAAAAAGCTTTTTTTTTTTATTCTGAAAGATTAAAATGTTTTGATTGTACAATTAAACAACTTAACACAGCTGATACATGTTGATGGAAGATATTTAAAGAGGAAATGTGAATAAGTGTTTAAGTCTCTTCTATTAATAGGCACCTCTGTACCTTTTCGGGATATCATATGCTTTCATTTTGACGTGTAAAGTATATGCATTGCTTTTAAGATGGCATGACTTTGCTGCTGCATAGTCGATTAATGGACATGCACTCAGTGTAGTGCTGAGCTAGTCTGGCTTATAAGATGTTAGAGGAATCTAGCAAATCATATTATTATAGACCAAAAAAGCTACATTTCAACTGTAATGAGTTCTAAAAAGTCTGAAATGAGTGTCTTAGTCATGTAAATGTGACCTTATTCAAACACGCACCCACACACACACACACACACACCCAGGTGCCCAGGTTTTAAGTTCCTTGCTGATGTCTTGATATGTCACTACAATATTTACACATGATTTTGTTTCTTCCTGATGCCATTTATTTTTTAAAGAGCACCAGTGCTTTATGCAGCAATAAAATAACATAACATGATGCTGCCACCCCTGTACTTCACAGTTGGGATGGTGATCTCAGATTGAAAGTTTATCCTTTTGTCCTCCAAATGTAACAATAGCCATTCAATTAGCCAAACACTTTCACTTTAGTTTTATTGGACCACAGGGCATACCTCGAAAGTTAAAGTCTTTGTCTCTGAGTGCTTTTGGAATCTTTAATCTGTGTTCTTGTGTTTCCTTTGAAGTATTGGCACTCTCTTACCAGCTTCAGTAAGAGTCCTCACAAAGTCTTTAGTTTTTGTTCTAGGGTTGAAATGCATGTTTCACACCAAATCATATGTGTAACACAGAACCCAGTACTTAACACTAGCCTGGCTGGAAAATCCCGTGGTGCTTTTTTTCCCCCCCAAAATAATCGAATTGCATTTGAATGTTGTAAACATGACCTGATACAAATCAAGAAGAAATTAAAGTCTAATTTATCTTTATTTTGCCTTTTTTGCAGATGAAGCCACTCGCAGAGAAAAGTGTGGACTGACGGGGCTTGCACTTGTTCTCACAGTTACAGTGGGACTGACGTGAAACTGCTTCTTCAAGACACTCTCCCTCGCATTTATAAACACACATTTTGCCCATACAACACACAACATCTGAATATGCACACACAAACAGACATACAGTTCAAACACCTTTCACAGTCCTACAAACCTACTCCAGTCATCAACAAACCCTCTTTCATCGGTCAAACAAGAAGCAGTGGCACAACATGATGGTGTTCCACTGTTTTTTAAACAAAATTATATTCAAGATAATACAAAAAGAACAATGTGATGAACTTGACAGTGACCACCTCCTATATAGTTCCATCCTGTTACCTTTTTTGTTTCTTGTCCCAAGTCTGCCTGTTGATAAAATAAAATCAGATGATTTAAAACGGAGAAGAAAAAAAAGCATTTGGATTTTATTTTGATGAGTCACAATATTATTGGTGTTCAATGAAATGTGGACAATGGAACTGGTTTTGACAGCACCATCTGATCACCCATCTGTTAAATGTCCTGGAATGGACTAGATTAGCAACAAGCATATATATATATATACACAGTATATATATACTTTTCTTTCTGATGGCTCGGAATGTGGAAAAAAATTTAAATGCATTGAGAAAACTGGAGAAATCTCTTTTTTGAGTGTATTTTGTGTACTACAGTGTAAATACTGACAAATAATTAAAGTTATATGGATCATGGTGAGGAATGGGTGCCAAAATTGTTGGAGTTTATGCTTCTCCACCTTTGTTTGTACTTCATTCAACTTTCAGATATAATTCTTGATCAAGAGGAAGAAAAGAACATCCTTTCTGTTTGTCTCTTAGGCTTTTTATATCAATTTGGCTGATGTCTCAGGACAGACTAAAAAAATAAACCAAAACTCATATGTCTGCTGTTTTGGGGTTGTGGTGCATGTGACGTTTGAAGATTATTTCTCCTTTTCATGTGTTGCAACTGACAGCACTGCAGCTCTTTGTCACTATCCTGTAACCCAGCTATTTACTTGTGACCTACATTGTGTACAATGCGTAACTCTTCCCCAGACATTACCAATACGAGTAGGATCAGTTTAGCCGCCATTCCAGGGAGGAGCTCACAAGACACAGCTTGTGTAAACAGGGTTGTTGCATTTGTTTCATTTCACCTGTATTAAAATGGAGAGATGATAAAACTCACAAGCCTTGACTTTACTTACAACTAAGCAAGTTTTTGACATGTTTCTAATACATATAGTGTTACATGTTCTGAAAAGGTTATAGATTTTTTTATGACCTGTTTTGAACAATCCCACAAAATTAGATCATGCAGATACAGTTGTTGTATTTCTTGCTTACATAGAAAAATGCTATGAAAATTGTTTTTCATATCTTTAAAACTGACCTTGTTTTTTACTGTATGACATTCTTACCTTTTTTTTTTTACTTTTTGCAGTTCATGGTCCACTAATGTATTGCATAGTGAGTCACTTGAAGCTGAGCAATCCCATGTTGTTGAGGATCAAAATAATTGCAAATTTTAGCTATAACAAACATATAGGCGGTTGAAGCTTAAACCAAATGGAATGCAATTGGAGAGATTTTTTAAATTTTTTTGAACCGAAAGTACAGCTACAGCCCCCTTTGTTTGTCATACTATTTAAGTTCCATACAGCTGCTTTCTAGAGTTTACTACTATGTAGCGTAAACGTAAATCACAAGCAGTTTTAAGTGCTTTGGTTAATCTTCTTGTTGTTTATCAGTGAGGGTGTGAAAGGACACAAATCCTGTAACATCCATTGTGAACTATCACTTAATTGTAATTTTATTCATGCATTTTTTTGCCATTTCCTTTGGTAAATGGGCTAAACTTATATAGAGCCTTTCCTCTCATACCGACCATTCGAAGTGCTTTACATTAGAAACACATTCACCCAATTGCACTCACAATTACACACACATTTACACACTATTATGCAGAACGGTGGACATGTGGCAGGTGGAATCTGGAATCAAACCAACAACTTTAGGATTGCAAGATGTTTACCCTTCCCAATGAGCCACTATCGCCTCATGCATCTACCACTTCACATTGAAGGAGGCAGCTCCATTTCTGAATGCATTAGAATATGCAAATTGTCTTGACCTGACTTGATCATCTTGCCAGAAGAAGCACATCCTGTATACGTATGCACGTATGAGGGTTATGCTGTTATGCTTGAAATTTTTCAGTTATCTCCAGTCTACATAAACATAGACCAAGCAGACAATAAATGTGGCATTTCTAAATATATGACTTTATTATCTTTACTCCCAACTAAAAATGTTCTATTTAATGGCCTATCTGCTGTTTACTGGTGTAGTCAGGGACAGATGGAAACTGTGTGTAAACTTTGAGCAATGGGGTTTGGTCATTATTTGTTTTTCTTAAACTGGTTTGTCAGTAAAGCCATAGCAAAACAAGCAGTTAACTGGCCCACAGTACCTCTTCCAAGCTATACTGACCTGTGTAGTAATTGCAGGAAAAAGATAAAAATGCATGTTGTGCTTTCTTTTCTTATGCTGTCATATACTGAACAAACATAACAGATGGTAAGAAGAATTTCAAGTGTCCCAACACAAAAAAAAGCTTATAGATGGCAATCACATTGTTGTTTTTCTTCTAGGAGCAATAGTGAGGATAATAAGTTTCCTTCATGGGCTATTTGTGAATTATTCAGAAGTTAACCCTGCTTGCAGAATCCGGTTTCTTTTTTTGTCAACAGGCTTGGCTGTCAGATGACCAAGGGACACTCACAGCTGACAGTACACCTGACGAACCCTCTGAGTCCCTTGTAACATATCTTTATAATGCTCCACAGAGGGCTGGCAGAATAAAAACTGTTTTGTTGCTGATTGTAGGCTTGCTCTAGTATGTAATCAGTAACACTGATGACAGCCTGACAGTGATATGTTTCACGTATGACAGAAAAACATGTTTGCATCCAATGGATATTAAGGGCACTGTCAGCTTTCGCCATGGAATTTCTTCTTATTGTGTTTCCATTCTCGTGGCCATCTGACAGCTCTGTTTTTCTTTTGCCAAGCATGTGTCATTTACCTTCCTTGCAGCCTACCTTTGTTTCTTTAGACCTATTTTCAGAGAGTAATAATTTAGGCATGTTTGCATGCAGAGGGAAGAACCTTTGCTCTTTGTCAAAGCTATGCAAACAGATGTATCCTGGTTATTAAGCATTTGCTAAATGCCACCTACTTTAACTCTCCACCTCTTATTCAAACTAAGCTTTGCTCCTGCAGTTGTAAACACAGTAGGAAGTTACAGGAATATTATCCTTAATTATGTATTTAGCCAATTGCTTCAAACAAATTGTACCCTAAGCCACTTTTTATGTGAACACTTGAAAGGTTTGCTGCTGCAATGCAAACAAAGAAAATATTTTAATGATCAGAGTTTTAGATGGCACTTGAATGGTTACCAGAAAAACAACAGTGAGTCAGCAAACCAAATGTTGGCCCACTGGTATTTGGAAACTATGTGGATGGTTCCAGAAGCTGCATCTGACTGGCTACAGGTGGTGCATGAAAGTGCTCCGCCTCTGTGGAGCAAGGGATGCAAATAGGTACTCTAGAGCTATCATTTTACTCTTGATCCTTTGGGCAACGAGGCGTAGTCATTGGATCACAGCAGCTCTTTTACAATGGAAACCAGACAGCTTCAGTCAGTTGAGGCATTTAGACAATAACTATTCAAAAGATCAAGTCAGCCAACCTTTGCCGAGATATTCTTTTCAGCTATGCCTATTGCAGACCTTCTGGGAGTCCAGCTCGACATGCAGCTGCTGTTGAAACTAAGTTTTTCTGCTGCTGCAGTGCTGCTGGTTTCTTGGGCATACAGATTCTACAGATCCAAGGATGTAAGAAAAAATAAGCCCTGTGGCAAAGAAAACAGGGAGATACAAAATACTGCCAGCCATGACTACAAGAGGACAAAACAGCATTGGTGTTTTCAAGACAAGGATGATGAGGCCAAGCAAGACTCAGCTACCGATGACTTGAAGTCTGACAGCACCAAGGGAATACTTGCTAAATCTACTTTACACCGAGTTGAAAAAAGCGAAGAGGCATTTAGTCCATCAAATAATGATCAAAATACATGCACAGAGAAGGAGATGCTTCATCAGGATCAGACAAATGTTTCCCCCAGGGATTTTTCAATTGGATGTGCTTTAAAGATCCACGATTCAACAGACAATGGGATGGCAGCTATTACTGGACGTCGCTCTCCTTGCTTTTTGAAGAAACTGGAGGGTGGTGTGGGTGTGGGCAGAGAGTTAAGGCAGGACTTGGAGCATCAGGGGGTCTACTCCAGCTTCCTCTCTAAGGCAGAGATCAAAGTAGAAGATGCCAAAGTAGTGCTGGAAGGATCAGGAGACAAGATTGTAAATGGAAAAATATATGATTATTATGTTGAGTCTTCCTCCCACTCAATTACAGATTCAAAAACGTTGCTGCCTCAATATGTGAGGAACACTGTGTCAAAGAAGGACTTTGGAAAAGAGGACATCAGCTTCATTGATTCTCCTTTATCTGTAAGTCCTATCATTATGCGTGATCTGGTTTTTCCACAAAGCGCTGTTGTGGAGGACTCCTTGCAAGAAAGCCTAAGGCCCCCTAAAAAGCCTGCACTCCTACGCAAGGAGAGCTATCTGTCTGCAGCAGAACAGTCTGAAGCTTCCATCCTCTTTCAGGTTTCAAGACACTCAACCCCTGTGACTCACCCTGGGGTCTCAACAGGCAATGAGACTGTCAATCTTCAAAGCTCAACACATAAAGAACACAACGTGAAGGAGACTGATCTAGAGACTACAGCAGCTGTTTCATTCATGCATCTTCCAGCTGAAATTTTCCCTGGCACAGATCTGGAAATTTTGAAAAATAAACTTGATCTTGGTAACTGTTTAGAGATACTTTTTTTATCCAAGAAAAATGGCAACAAATCTGTTCAGCAAGCAGCCCTGGGGGTCATGTCAGACAACTACCTGCAGGTTCTCCGGGACCCCAACCTCTATGGACGTCTAATGGCTGATGAGCGGGAAGAAATTCGGAAGCACAGAATGAGAGGGAGAAGGTTTGTCACAGTTGCAGATATGGATCCTCAAGACTGGTTGAGAAACACAGCAGGGCAGAGAGCAAAATCAGAACAGAGAAGCATGTCTAGTTCAATGTACTATTATGATGACTACAAAGACGCCTGGTTTTCTCTCTGTCTGATCCCACCGGAGGTCATCTCTAAAGCCTGTGCTATGTGCACAATGGATAACTACTTATTTGTGGCAGTAGGTTGTCAAGGCAGTGACACAGAAGTGAAACCCTCCAAGAGAGTGTTTTGTTACAATCCTTTGACATCTATTTGGAAAGAGATCAGACCTATGAATGAAGCCAGGCCCCGCTGCAAACTGGCAGCCCTGGACGGGTTCATTTATGCCATTGGAGGGGAGTGTCTCTCCTCTTTTAAACGGACGACCCCCCAAAAGGGCAGCTGGACATTTTGGGCCGGGCCCCTGGGGCCCAAAGATACCCTTTTCGTTTTCCCCATTTAAAGTTACTTGTGTTCAAATAGAACTCTTTGTTTCTGGGGGTAAAGCTTTTAAAATTTTTGCTTCTTCGGGACCCCTCCCCAAAACCAAAACCCGGAGGCCCCAGTTTAAAAAGTAAACAGCCAAAGACAGATCAATAGATATGGTTGCTGTGGGAAGATTTCTCTATCATTTAATTTTAAACCCCCCTGCTGGGACCCGGGGGTGCCGACCATACGGTGCACGATTTTGGGTTTATAGTGCGCTCAAAAGCGACTGCTGCATTTCCCCGGCCTTCCGTGAAATCGCGGGGGTTTGGCACGGGTTTATGTCTCGTGGGAAAATTCACATGAGTTTGGGGGGCCGTTAGTTTTTCCTGTTTTTGCGTGAGGATTTGAGTGTCCTCTCAAAACCCAAAGGGCTTCCTTTTCCCCCCCTTTTGCCCCCTTTCACTACCTGATAAGAATCCTCGACAGACAAGTGTGTAAAAAGAATTTAGTTTTTTGCTGATAAGATTTGATAGTTACTGAGTACCTCTACAAGAGAGCATACTTTACATCAGGGTAATAATTCGTAGTGGGAATTTTATGTTCTTGCAACAAATCCCATTGCAAACCTTAACCCTTCCCTTTTAAATTTATTTTGGAAATTGGTCTTCCCTACCCTTCTTCATAAACCCAATGACACGGCTTCAAAAAACGGTTTAAAATTTTTTTTGGGACAAAGTTAAACAAAAAAGGTGTTTTTATGATGTACTACCCCCGGGATTTTGATATAAAATGATTAGTTTTTAATGGTAGTCAAACTACTGTTAGTTTAGTTTACCCCTAAGGGCCCGGGCCATGTTAATTTTTTTGCTGCTTTGTTTTTTGAAACCTTTTTCCCTCCTTTCCGGGTAGTTTTATCCCCTTCCCCACTGCTTAACCCTTTTTTGGGGAAAGGTAATTCTAAAAAACTCAAAGGGAAAATTAGTTATTTAAATTCAAACAGTCAGAGTTTGTCAAATAAAACTGATAATTTACTTCTGTGCTCATCTGTGTAGGTCATAAGTATAACTTATGCAGCAGTCTGGATACAATGCTGTTAATTAAAACTGCTCTTTAAAGAAACGACAGAATTTTAAAGGTTTAGGGCCATGTAAAAAAAATGGTTACCCTTTAAAAAATTTTTGTCACCATTTTTTCTATTTAAAAATTTTACTTTTGTAGGTTTTTTCTTGTCATTTAACCCTTTCATAAAAAAAATATGTGCTTTCAATCATTAAATTTAAATTTTTTTTCCCTTTGCCCATCAATTTTTTTTCCCCTGTATTTTTTTATAAACATCAAAATAAAAATGTAAATGTATCTCCCCACTCCCCTATGAACCCCCACAAATATTGTTTTGCCACCGGGAAAGCTTTTTGATTTTTGGGGGGGGGTTTTTAAAAAAACGGTGACGGGAAGTTAATCTTTTTAAAAAACCCATTTTTAAAACATATCCCAAAAATTTTAATTTTGAAAGGGAAGTTTCTCACTAAACGGAGGCTGTGATCCCCTGAACGATCCCAGTGTATGCTGCTTTTTAGCACCAT
>JAHHUM010002945.1:394188-422692 GCA_036173005.1 Crenichthys baileyi | reverse complement strand
AAAATATAAAAAGATAAAAGATAGAAAATAGAATACATTTTCAGTACTATCAGAAAATGAAAAGGTGAGATTGCCCTGATTAAAAAAGTTAATAATACACTGTAAACTGTTCATTACATGTAATCAGATGACCACATGAGCAGTGGATTTTAGAATGATATCATCACCTGTCAATGATGCAGCAAAGGCAAAATCTCAATGCGAGTCTCCAGGTTGTACAAAACTAGAATGTCATTTGGCTGCAAAACAATATGGCCACACTGCTATAAGAGCAGGTTGAAATCTGCCATCTGTAGGAACTGGGGAGATTAGGACCTGAGTGCAGGGAAGAGACAGATGTCTGCCCTCTCTCCTTGCCATCCTTTGGCACAGGATGGATGCCAGGGTAGCCCATGTGCTGTCCTTTCTGACTGCAGCTCTGTGAGAGTCCAGACTAAATTCTGTCACAGTCACAGACAGGAAGAGACATGTTCCAGACCCACAGCCATTCAGCAGAGACCCTGTGATCAGGGGCTAATTGGTGGCTAAGAGGTGTAAAAGCAGAGTGAGAGAGAATTATGGTCAACTGTTTCAAGTTTCAGTGGCACTACAGGTGGACTGGGAAATGCACCTGTAATGAAATCACAAAACTTAACTCTGGTTGAATAACTTTGAGCAAAACGTTTTTACTTGTTAGATATATTTCATATCACATTTTACACAGTAAATCAAAAAGGTTCAAAACAGTAGGAATAGTTGCATTGTACTGGTGACCTGTCCAGGATGTACCCTGCCTCTCGCCCATAGACCACTGGAGATAGGCACCAGCTCCCCAGTAACCCTGTATGGGAGAAGTGGGTTTAAAAATCGATGGATGGATGGATGGAAGGATAGTTGCATTGTATATATCTTTCACATTGTAAAAATTGACCACTCAGGGTCTTTATGCAGTGTGAAAAATCAAAATCACAGTTGTGTGGGACTCCTTGGTGATATGCCAAAAAGACTTTATCAGCACAATCTGTTCAGATAAGGTGGGCCCAATTAAAGAAACAATCTATGGGAGAAGGCATCTAACAATAGGCATTTATTTATCACAGACGATCACATGTTTTGTTATTTTTCTTATTATATTTTTACATTTTAAATCAAATAGCAGCCCAGGATTATTTTCTCATAATGTTTTTTCTGATGTGTAAATTATTGCTGATTTGAAAATATATCTTCGCATCAGGAAAAAAATAAACTGATCTTTTTTATTGTATGACATGAACTGTTTTCCTGTGAAGGAAAAACATGTCAGCCAGATAAATAACTTGAATAATTGATTGATTGATTGATTGAGGCAGGACAGTCCATTACTTTGTTTCACCATTATTATTATTATTATTTTCTGAAGTAAGCATTTTAATCCTTAATTCAGTGATTTTATTTTGATTACACCAACTTAATTTTGAATATAGCTGCAGACTTTTTATGTAAAGGAATATTTTGTTTTAGTTGTCCTTGAATAAATTATTTGAACAGTAGCTATTCTTCCCAATGCTCATGAACTGCATAAACTATGGAGGTACACTAGAGTTTTTCTCAAGCTATGATGCACAGCTGTGGATTCTTAGGTCCATTCACACCAGCCCTGATGAATTGAACTCATACTTGCTTGCTCTTAAAGTCTGGTTTGTTTGGAAAGGTGTGATCGTGCAACTGAACTCTAGTGCGGGTCAAAGAAGCTAACTCTGTTCCACCTAAAAACCCCAGTTCTCGGCCCACTTCAAGGTAACCAACTGCAGGAAGCAGACTACAACCGTGAGCATTGTGGTTAAACACAACCAAAATCAACAACAACAAGCAAGATAGCTGTGAGAAATGGCTAGTGGTTAGATGTAGAGTGAGCACAAGGTAAAAGCTCTGCTAGAAATATGGTCAGAAGAAAATATATCACAGTTGCTTGTAACCACTCACAATAACAATAAAATTAGCTCATTAACAGGAAAATTGAGGCTGTGGGAATCACCCCTACAGTAGAGCAGTGGAGTACAAAGGTTGAAATGGTCACCAACAACATATACAAATAAGTGACATGCTTAGAGGATGTAGCAGTTTAGGAGAAAAGAATGTTTTCTCAGTATAAAGAACTAGGTGGCCTTCTTGGCATTCTCAGCAACACCAAAGGTTAGTAGGGGAATATGTCATCCAAAATGTCTGGTTTATTTACTATACTGCATTGTGAAAGGAAACAAAAAATGTGGCAACCCCAATCAATTAGAGTCTCTATTGTGCCAGGTTTAAAGAAACAATAAATGTGAAAACAACCTTTCTCTGCCACTGTCACTTTAGAAAATCTTTACTTGCAGATTTGCTGCACAAGTCAAAAAAACCTATGACCAAACAATGTTGAATCTAACCATAGCAGCAGGAAAACCACAGACTTACAAAAAATTGAGATATGGTAAAAACAAACAGGAAAAAAAATATTCTTGATGGGTAAAGTCAAAATAAAGGTTATTCTCTCTGAGAGACTGTGTTTAGCATGACAACATCAAAGAAGGGAAATACACGACTCTGTGTCTCTGAGCAGCTCTGGTAGACGTGATTTCTTATCTAAAAGTTCTCTCATTTTTGTTTTATCAGCTGTTGGAGGGCAAAGAAAGGACAGCGACACATAGCATAAAAAAAGAATTGGATGTTTTAAAAATATCTTGGATCTATCTTTAAAAAAATAAAAACTGTATTTTTATTTTATCAAAAACAATGCTATAACAGAAACACAATAAGCACAGCTCCAATCATGCTGATGCTGACCACAATTGCCATGTCAACAAACAAACAAACTATGAACTATGTGCAGCTTACCAATATTTGAAACCCCACGAGGAATGTCTGAATTCATGAGCTGAAAGTACAAGAATCCAATTACAAGAAGGATGAAGGCTACAGCAAGAGCAGAAAAGCCAATTATTAAAATTGTCGAGCCAATGTCCATGTTGTTGCATGTCTTCTTAGCTGTTCAAAAATTATTAGAGAAAATGTTGATCTACCTGCTTTCAGTCTCGTTTCTCCTTCCCACATCTGCATACAATATATTCTGACCCTTGGTTTCAAAACTGAACATCTTTGATTACCTGATACATGACAAAATAATTTCATTCTTCAATGTTTTTAATGGCTGTGTACTAGAGTTACAGCTATCCATAGTTGAATATTGTACAGAGTTCCAGTGGAAAGAGTTTCACACATATTTGGAAAAAGTTGCAGTTTTGGACATTTCAGCTGTTTTTTAATCCTCTTATTGCCACGACAAACTCACTTTTTGAAACTGCTTTTGCTGCAGGGTGCCTTTTTATTGTTGGGTGTGTACGGAAAAGAAAACATTCTGAGACTTCCCTATGAAGGTGGACTGAAACGCTTATATCTGAACTTTCACTGCTAATCTGTAGATGGCAGTGATAGCATGGGTATAAACGGGCAGCACCCTCTGAAACATGCTCATATTTCCATCTTGCAATACGTCTTATGACAAAAACCAATTACTGCTAAATGAACAGAAATATATTATGTTATGTACTGTAATGTAAATTAAATAACTTGCAAATAAATTACCTTGGATAAGAATATTTCATAAAGTATATACATTTCTGCACATTTAAGATATTTCCAAAACAAGGACAGCATCTGGACTTGGGTTGTCCCAGAGTTCGTAGCAAACCCCTGAGAGCCCCTCTGCTTCCCCTAAGTAGCTCAGCCTAATACAAAGCAACCATTGTGAACTTGCTCTTTAAAACCTTCACAGTTGCTGAAAACGCATTCAGCGACTACCAGTAAAAATCACAGTGCAATGCATACATTTTTATGCTAGTAACACAGACAGACTGGGGAGCGTGAGCTGACCTATATACTAAATTGCACGCTTACACACAGAAAGGTATAACCAACTTGAAAACTAATGTTACGTCAACAAATTGGGTTTAAACAGCAGGAGAGCACCATGGTTGCAGCAGCAGAGAGATTCTGTACAGACAGAAAATATGTTTTTTTTGTCCATTCATTTGTGAAAGAAGAAGACACATGGTTTAATTTTTATTTATAAATCAAAGTCTGAAAAGTGTGGTGTGTATATTGCTGTCAAAATATTTCACCCCTGTCAGATTTTTTTATATTTTAACTTTATTTGCAACGCCAAAAT
Source organism: Crenichthys baileyi (assembly GCA_036173005.1). Taxonomy (NCBI): domain Eukaryota; kingdom Metazoa; phylum Chordata; class Actinopteri; order Cyprinodontiformes; family Goodeidae; genus Crenichthys; species Crenichthys baileyi. The sequence goes on along the minus strand of JAHHUM010002945.1, from coordinate 418,530 downwards.
ATTTGTGAACAAAGTCAGCCTGGGTAAATACAAGAAGGGTTTTTTAAATGATTTAATTTATTAGGAGAAAAATCTATCCAAACTTACCTAATGTGTGAAATGTAATGTAAATGTAATCAGAAAGCGACACATTATACTGTAGCTCAATTTAAGCACATTCAGGAACAAATGAGAAACAAAGTCACTGACATCTATCAGTTTGGAAAGTGGTACAAGCCATTTCAAATGACTTGGGACTGCAGTGCACCACAGTAGGAGCCATTATCCACAAATGGAGAAAACATGCAATAGTAGGGAACCTTTCTAGTAGTGGCCAGTCTACAAAGTCACTCCAAAGGCTCATCAACAACTAATCACAAAATAATCACACAAAATAATATAGAAGAGCTAAACAACTGCAGGTACATCTGCACATCTTTTAAAGTAGAATGTATTGAGAGGTGTGCATCCATATGTATATCTGGCATAAAACTAACATAGCAATTTAGAAATAGGTGGTGAAAGTGAGATGCTGTGGGGATGCCGTGCTGTTTTGGTACCTGGATGAGAGATTGTATTTGATGGAACCATGAATTCTACTATCTGTCAGAATATCAAGATTAAGGGGGAAAATACTTTTTTACTTAGATCCAAGGTGGTTTGGATAGTTTTTTGTTTTTGGAATTTTATAAATATTATTATTTGAAAACTGCATTTCTTATTAATTTAGGTTATCTTCTGCTAATATTATATGTGTTCGATGAACTGAAACATTTAAATATGACAAAGCAAAAAACAGAAGAAATCTGTAAAGAGGCCAATTCCTATTTTATGAGTATGAATATTATAAGCATACTTTGTAGAATCTTGTCTCTGCAATCAAGGCTACAAGACTTTTTGGATAGGTCTTTTCCAGCATTGCAAGAGACTGAAATCTTTGCCCATTTTTATTTGCAAATAGTTCAAGTTTGTCAGATTAAATGTAAAGGCATCTGTAAACAACTATTTCAAAATCGCTTCTAAATTAGATTGAGGTCTGGACTTTGACTGGGCCATTCTCACACACCAATAAGTATTCATCTAAACCACTTCATTGTAGTTCTGGCTGTATGTTCAGAGTGATTGGCTTGCTGGAAGGTAAACCTCCACCTCAATCTCAGTCTTATAGCTTCTCACAGGTTTTCTTCCAGTACTGCCCTGTATTTAACTGCATCCATCTCCTCTTAGCTCACACCACCTTTCCTGTGATTGCTGAAGAAAAGCACCCCCAGGGCATGATGCTGCCATCACCATGTGTCACGACAATGATGATGTGTTCAGAGGGATGTGCAATGTTAGTTTTCCACCCCACATAGCATTCTGCACATAGACCATTTAGTTTTTTGGTTTCATTTTGGTCTCAGGTTGTCTCCATTTGGCATTCTGGTAGTTGCACTTTCAACAGACTCTCCTCTTGAGCTGAAGATATCTTTAGCTCCTCCAGAATTAACATGGGCTCATTGCTTACTTCTCAAATTATTGGTCCCCTTCTGCTTCTCAGTTTAGTTGGACAGCCATATCTTTTTTAGGATAGTAGTTGTGCTATGCTTCTTCTGTTTATAGATGGTGAAATGAACAGTGCTCTGTGAGATGTTCAAAGATTGAGTTATGTTTTTATAATCTAACCCAGCTTTAAACGTATCCACAACCTAATGCCTAAACCTTATGGTCTAATGTTTATTAATTAGGATGCTGTTTGTTCACTAATGTTCTCAAACAAACCTCTCGGGCCTTCACGGAACACCTGTATTTATACTGAGATTAAGTCACACACAGGTGGACTTTATTTATTCATTGGTTGACTTCTAAGGGCAGTTTGTTGCACAGGATTTCATCCAAGGACATCAAATCAAAGATGGGGTTAAATAAAAATGTATGACACACTATTTTTTCTTGTTAAAACATAAAAACCATGTATCATTTTACTTCCGCTTCAAAGATAAGCTCTTCTTTCTTTCAGTCTTTTCATACATTGAAGACTATCTTCTTAACAGATAAGCTCTTCTTTCTTTCAGTCTTTTCATACATTGAAGACTATCTATCTATCTATCTATCTATCTATCTATCTATCTATCTATCTATCTATCTATCTATCTATCTATCTTGAATTCTCACAGCTTTATCAGATTTGTGTTTATTTTGCACTTAGCTGATTCACTAATTGTTTGTTTATTGATTTAACTTAATTCATTGGGGACATTTGGTTGGTTTATCACTTAATTGCCTAGCTATTTTTGGTCATTGTCTAAAACGCCATCCAGCTATTTAACAACAGTTTTGTACTGCCTTACCGCTGTCGTGAAACCAGCGATTGCAACATTACTGTTATTTGGTTATGCAATGAGGTTAAATTGAGGTCAACGGGATTATGAAGTTAAATTTTCCCAAACAACATTGAGCACCCACCTGGGACGCACAGGGGGTTACCACTGGAGGGGGGAGCTAGACCACAGAATAAGAACCACCACCGCTGTAGACACATAATAAGGGGGTGGGGAAGAGGCAAGTACGCAACCAGTCAGGGTAGACGGGCACTGGAGCAAAATATTCATCCCCACTTAACATGTCAATCAGGATTAATACCCTTACAATCCGCCCCTCTAGGCTCATCCAGGTCTTTCCACTAGTGGATGTAGTTCGAAGCCAAGGAAGAGGGGGTAATATATAAAGCAGGACAGGACAGGAACACAACACCACAGAGCGCGGCGGTTTCAGTAGCACACAACACACTGCATGGATTTGTCTTCTGCGCGTCACTCGGTGACTGACAAGAAAAAATGAGTGATTACTCAGACATTTCAAGAGATTGATGCGCTTCGAGGATGTCAGAGCGCTCAAAACAAACGCACTTCTGGGTTTCTTTATTTAACATTTCGCCCGCGAATTGCTCATTAACAACTTTCGTAGGCTGCAGATAAAAAAAAAGTGAAGTAACCCGCGGCGCACTGTTAGGAGGACATTAGAGCTTGTCACCGCATTACTTGTCTGCTGTCTGCGGGCACTTTCCGAGATGGAGCTGAAGAGCGCCTGTCGTATGCTTCTCTTCCCGATCCAAATGTTCTATCACATAGTCCGGGCCGGTTTGTTGTCGCTGTTGCCAAGCAGCAAGAAGGACTTAAGCAAGGAGGTGATTTTGATTACTGGTGGAGGTCGAGGCATCGGGCGTCACCTGGCCAAGGAGTTTGCCAAGCAGGGAGCCAAAAAGGTAGAGTAATCAGATAACTTGGTGCTTACAGTTCGATTCGTTTTCAGATAAATATATGTTGTTGTTTATTTGTGCAAGGTGGGGTTGGAAATGGGTTGTGCACAAAACATCTCCACTCATAGTTAGCCATTCATAGCCACAGCAGACCCTCTAATAACCTGCTATACGTTCTTGCCATTTCGTCGACTTTCTTCAGCTGGAAAATCAACCAGCATCTCCATTGCACACCGTAGAGGTCAATCTGTTTTTAATGAAAGCCAGAATGGAGTTGTTTTCATGCATTGCTTGAAGACGTGGGATGTGTTTTTTGAAGTGAATGCTAACAAAGATACCCCCCCCCCCCCCCCCCCCCAAATAAAAATGCATTATTGAAGCAATTCCTGCTGAAAGGAGTATGGCTTTGTAAGCATTTCCAACTTGTCTCTTTTGAGGTAATACTTGGTACAAATGTGGCATGCTGGGAGACCATGAGAAAAGACTCAGAACAGTCCAAGAGCAAATTACAATTATTTCATATACCTGAATGTTATGTTTTACAGTACATGTAACAAAAATTTTTTGACATAATATTCTTCAGTGCAATTATTAATAAGGCCATCTTAATCTATTCCATTCATGTCAGTGACCTGACTGAAAAGACTGCTGGGTATCAACTTTGTCGGGGTCATGTTTATTGTGAATTCATATTTTACTTGGTAATTAACCCCATTTTCTCCATCTCAACCATACTTCATTACCTCCCTCACTCTTAACAATGAGGTTCGTTTTGGACCTGCTCTAGTGACTCTGTAATACTATTAGTTCAGGCTAACAATCCACCAGTGATTTGTGTACTAATCTTGAAGACGAACATTACACAGCCAAGTGCTTGGACAACTGTTGTCCTTTTAATTAGAACACTTTTTGATCACTTCAGATGAAAGCCTTTATTACACATGGGGGTAAAATATTTTGTAATTTATACCCACTTTGGGCAGACTGATGTCTGTAATCATCTGTACATGTGTGACATGGGCACTGCTTCTCAGGTGCTCCTTTTATGATGGAACTTTACCAGCTTGAAAACATTGCTGAAAGTTCACTGAAACATTAACTGTTTGTGTTTTTTGATGCCACATCCTAGGGGAATGAGCAAGAAGAAACCAGTTGATTTAAAAAGCATTACTTTGCAGCTGCGCAACAAAGGATGTCACCATGTTTTTCAGCACCTCATTGTTGACTATTCTCAAGGTGTGAGGGCTTTGAAAACAACACCTTTGGTAATGTGTATAACAATTGCTCACTGGATAAAGAGAAGGAAATAGGAGGGTAATTATGGATATGACTGACCTCTGTGAACTTTGCGCTCACCCCAGTTTAAGTCAAAATTCCCTGATTTGCTTTTGCTCAGACCTTTGTGTGATGGAGGCTAAGATTACTGTTGATGAAAAGATTTACCAAGATAAAAAGTGGCAGACTCAACTGGAAAACAATTTGTTCTGTGCTGCAAGCATGGGAATCATTGCAAAGGGAAGCTCTGAAATAATAGAGCAGGACAAAATGTTTGCAAAGAAAGTATGTGGGACAAATTTCATGAAAGTCAAAGTAAATAATTGACACATTTAAAGAATACATTTCTTAAAACATACTTTTTTAAACCAATTTTGAAAAAAAGGACCTGTCAACAACATAAATAAATCTTCACATGGAAGGTGAACCAAAGCAATTCACAGACAACAGGTTTGTGTGGTTATGCTTGTGTTGAGCTTGAGGCGGGAAGCACACCACTCCCAGATGGGTATTGCCCTGCAACTGACCTTGCTGTCTCTGCAGTAATTAGACAGCGGCAGGCGACTGCCTCCTGAACTCCTGCTGCCCTCTCTGTGTGCTGCCTCTCTGCTGGCTCATACAATGGGTGTGAAAAGAAGTCTTCATACCTACTCATACATTGAGACTTGGGAGATAAAGTATCACTGTAATTCAGCTGAAGTGACTCCGTACACAGAGCGTTGTGCCTCAGTATCGAGTGTCGAGTGACATGCTCTATTTCTGTCAATAATTTCTTTCCAGCTCTACAACATTAATTTGTTCATTAGAGAGCCTTTTCTTGATCCGTGTGTTGACATTAATTCTTGTTAGGCATACCTTGTTGGAACAACCAACGGTTTATGATCAAGGAACACAGCATTCACAGAGACTATTAAATAAAAACTGTTTTCGATCCAGATGGCAATTTGGCCAATATGTGTTTGCTCTGAGTGTCCTGTGTGTTTTGAAGGGTGATAAATCTGATAAATTAAATAACTTTTTAACAGGAGAACACAGTTTTAAGTGCTGGGTTTTAATGAGAACTGTCAACTTTATTTGTCTGGCTCAAATCCTATTAAAAGCTTTACGTCTTTTATCAAGACCTGTCTTCCTTCAATGATTACTTAAATGGGCTTGCAAATGAAGCAAACAAAAAAACCCAATCAAGCCAAAGCTGTTCTTAGAAGGAGTCAAAACCCTAATTGCCACCAGTTCTGATATGGAATTAAAGAACACATTGCAGACTGTAATTGGTGGTGTCCCTAAACTTTATCTTTCAGAATTTCCTTTTTTAAACATCTTCTACCACATTTACCATTAACCAGAATATTATCAAAGAGAAGCATAATTTGATTGGCTCTGAAGATTTTCAATAGTTTTTTTTTTTTTGACAATGCTATATTTGGTTATATTCCAATTCAGTTTATTTATAGCAGTAATACACAACAAATTTCATCTCAAGGTACTTTATAAGGAAAACAAATCCAATTCAGATACAGAAATATATAATCAGATCAATCCAAACATATAGAAAGATTAAAATGCAATTATATAGTTTCCAATTCAATCCTAGTTATAATACAGTGCCATGAATTTCAGCTTATAATGCCAGTTGGTAAAATGTTACTTAGGGATTGCATTGAGTTTGCAGCAACCCGTACTCCTGAGCAAGCATGTGGTGACAGTGAAAAGGAATAACTCTCTTCTATCACCAGCAGACCTCTGGTATACACAGCTGACACTGTAAATAAGTATACAGTTTATGCAACACTCTCAGCAATACTTTCTTTAATATCATATTTCATAATCAGAACTCAAAGTCAATTTAAATTCCCTCATTCAGACTTACTAAATGAGTGTTTACACATAAACAGTGGTGCAACAATGGGGGATGGCAGGCTCAACCTTGGGTTAAGAGACGGCCGTGCTGTTTACACACTCCCTGACTTAAATATGCAAGATCAATTTACAGTGGACTTTTTCCTCAAATATTATCCTCACGGTCATAGGCGACTAGCCAAAGACCACATTTTCCGCACTTCACACACGCATTGTCTTCAGAGTCGCTTGCCAGCTATGACAGGGTTCATCTGCCCAACAGGCTGTGAAATCTCATTGAGAATTTGTATTTGAGAAAAGAGGACGGCTGACCCTGTGATTTCATTACCTTTCCCTGACCCCAAAGACTGACAGATCTAATTGCCCAATCACTGGGTCCCCTTCCCTTCCATCCCCATCCAACCCCATGTTCCCTGCTCAAATGACCAGCGTTCATTTAGTCTTCGGGTGGATGAAGAGACAGTTCATTCACAGCAACCTCTAAGCCTTTAATCTTGTACGAAGACTATTTGTTGAAGTAAAATGGCCTCTTTGTTCTCTTAATGAAAAGAGCAACATGTCTTATTGCCAAGAAAGTTGCATAAAAGATGTCATGTTCAGTCAAAGACTGACTGTAACAAATAAAGAATAGGTAAATCCCATTTTCACCCTTTCATATTCCACAGTACCATAATTAGTCTGCTGTACTCACTTTCTCAGCAGAACCTTTCTTTGTTTGTCCCTAACCTTTAAAAATTGTGCTGCTTACCAGGTGATCCTTTGGGGCAGAACAGAGAAGTGTTTAAAAGAGACAGCTGAAGAAATCTCCCTCTCTGGATCAGAGTGCTGTTACTTTGTATGTGATGTGGCTAATCGGGAAGAAGTGTACAAACAAGCCAAGGTGGTGAGAGAAAAGGTAAATTGTCCTGAGCATTATATAGCTTGTTTTTTGTCTAAAAACAGGGATAATTCCATCTAGTTTGAAATATCTTCTTCTTGCTTGCCAGCCTTTCAGTTCTTTTTTATGATTATGGTCTCTTGTGCTTTTTCATCCAAGGTTGGAGATGTTACGATATTAGTGAACAATGCAGCTGTAGTGCATGGTAAAAGCCTGATGGACAGCGATGATGATGCTCTTCTAAAAACTCAACATATCAACACCTTGGGACAGTTCTGGGTAAGCATTTCACAAGTCAAAGCAGAGCCTGTTTGCCTAAAGAATTAGGGGGATTCCTTCTGTTGGATTATCCTTATTTTTATGTTATGATTATGGCATGAAAGTGTATGCAGAAGTCACCCCAGACATGCCAGTCACGTCTGCTATTATGGCAGGTTAAGTGAGGAATTTCCAAATTGCCTCTCAGTCTCTGACACATCTGAGGGGTTTTGAAACACTTGGTATTTTTTTCTGTATAAAGATCAAAGGACTTTGTTATAAGGAGACAGAAATGGAATTATCAGCTAAATGAAATGAGAAATATAACATGTAATGACACTGCGGACTTGTTTTTCAAGTCATTTTATTTATCATTTTATTATTATTTTATTCTGGCAAGTACATTTTAAATTCTATTTTTACACTGCTCCTCTGCATTTGTCTTTTTTTCCCTCTTTATCTCTTCTGTGTTATTGTTTTAGACAACAAAAGCATTCCTGCCTCGAATGCTGGAACTACAACATGGCCATGTAGTGTGCATCAACTCCATCCTTTCCCAGTCCCCAATCCCAGGGGCCATTGACTACTGCACCTCTAAAGCCTCATCACTGGCCTTCATGGAGAGCCTGACGCTTGGCCTGCTGTATTGTCGCGGAGTCAGCTGCACCACTGTGCTTCCTTTCCACACCAATACAGAGATGTTTCGGGGTATGAGAGTCAGGTAGGTAGACACTTTAAACTGAGAAGCTATATAATCAGTTAAAAAAAAACTAGTTAATGATTTTTATAAGAATGCTCTATTAATCTCCAATTCTTGATTTATTTTGTTGTAGGTTTCCCCAGCTCTTTCCACCACTCAAACCTGAAATAGTAGCCCAGAAGACTGTTGATGCCGTCAGGACTGACAAGGCCTTTCTTTACTTGCCCTGGACAATGCATGCCCTTGTTATACTTAAAAGGTAAAAAGTTGTCTTTAGATATTTTTTCTTTTTTTCATTTCATCTGTATTTTATCATTTTTTTCTGAAATTATGCCTTTTACCAACCATTCTGCCCCTTTTCTTCCGAACTCTCCAGCTTCATGCCGCAGGTTGCTCTTGAGGAAATCCACAGGTTCTCTGGGAGTTATACCTGCATGAACACATTCAAAGGAAGGACATGAATCTGGATGGGACACAACTCAAAAGAGACTTTCAAAGCTTTGAGTTGAAATGAAGGGAATGTGGACCTTAAAGCAATCAAAGGTGGAATTAGTTTGAAATCGAAGATGAACACTTAGGGAGCATAAAAGGTGCCGTTTATAGCATGTAGAAGTGAGGATAAACTACATGAAACACCTGAACCTATGTAAATGTGGCAGCATGTATATATAATGCAGAAACCATGCATAATTATGTTATTTTGGAAAGGTTTTTGTGACACATTTACTATTTTTACAATCCTTTTTATCCTTTTTATTGGGTCTTAAGGTAATAAAGCAATTAAACTGAGTTTTGTATATGCACTGTCTTATATGGTCACAATGAAAATGCCAAAACAACAGGTATGCACACACTGTTATTTGTCTGGGTGGTGACTCTCACAGTTTGATAGCAATTGAAATTATTCTGAGCACGAGGATGTGTCAAAGATGTTGTCAGCAACATAAAATGCGCTCATGGGAGGCGTGTGGGGCACACTCTTGTTTGCTCTCAGCTTTCAGAGAACAGTGCAGGTTTATAAGATAATGTAATTCTTGAGGAAAAATAATGAAACCCAAATCAGATCAATCTGGCCCTCCACATGTGGTTAAAATGGTTTTGTACAAAATTAAATTAATGTGGACAGGCTGTGAGAATGCTGAAGTTATTGCACCCAGCAGTAAGAAGGCTTTCATTACTCAACTAAAAAGATTTTTTTTTTTATTTAAGGGGAAGATGATAACATATCAAATTCAATTTAACCAGTTTGGCTCGTACCCTGACGAGGTTAAGATGTCTGCAAATATGGCACATTTGTGTTTGCGGATCAAACAAACCCCCAGAGGCATACATTAAAGAAAAATGAAACAATGCGGGGCCTCTTTTGCTTTATTGCATATGAATCTGAACATGTTTATATGCTTTTGTACAAAACATGGGGAAAGGATATTATATTTGAGATTTGACATTACCAAAGATTTACGATTACCTTTTTAATCAAGGTGTTTTTCAACCCTGAAGAACAATATTGAAAAAGTTAGGAGAGTTAGGTTTGGTAGAGGAATCAACACTCTTTTGTCTAAATTAACATTGCAGCAGAAGTTTAAACGCAGGGCCTGCGTGTGCTGTAAATCTGCAAGGAGTTTCGAATTAAACACTGCTTTGGCATACAAGTGCCTTACACCACGTTTTAATAAATGGCCAATGATTCTATCCTATGGGAGCCGTGAATTACGTAGTCAGTAAACAAGTTAACTCCAGTGAGTTAGATGAATACTTTGACATTTCGGTAAATATGCTGATTAACTTCCATGCCTAGGGTTTTAAGTGAATATCAATACTGCTCTCATGTTTGTCCTATAACTGAGAAGCTAATTAGCTCACTGTAAGATTGTGGGGGTGGGGTCTGTGCTAACTTGACATTTTCCAGAGGGAAAAAAGTGCCTACTGAAAGTGTATTGATTACTTTATCCAACTCTTAGCAAGATAGCATGAGAGAAGCACACTATATCTTACTTCTGTCTAAATGATTTTGCATTTTGGGCAAATAAGCTCTCAGGCACTTCACTCTCCCCATGCTTGCGGGAAGCCCTAGTGGCAATTTGTTTATTTATTTTCTGCTCTCTCATGTCACTCATTCTAGCTGATTTGGCATTCATTGCAATGGCAATTTTAAACATAACCGCATAAAAGTAGTTGAGGTTGTTTGTTTATGATATATTTACCCTGAATGTCTTTTTTGCACTAGATTTAAAATTGAGTTAAGTTATTTTTTTTAGCTATACCACCACCCAAAAAGGGAAGGTCATTTGAATTATGGAGCATAATAAAGTTATATGCTTTGCATTCTTTTTTACATCCAAATTAAAAGACAGTAAATCTGACCTTGTTAATATTTGATGAGATGAGGCAAAGGTCTGCTTCACTAAGGTTTATCACAGGGAAAACAGAAGATGTAGTAAGAGGAAGCTGTACCTTTCTGAATGATGTTAAAGTCATGTCCATTTTAAACTGAATCTCCTTCAGATATCTGCAATCTTCATAATAAAACACAAACTATCAAAAAGTAAACACCTTGAGGCAATAAATCTGCTAAATATTATGTGTGTTACACATGTATCTTATCACAATGAACTGCCATATTTCATGGTGGCGTTTGTGTGTTCAGGGTGTTAGTATTTCGCCCCACACAAGGCCTTGCATGTAGGACAAAATGTTTTTATTATCTCATCTGACCAGACCTGTGTCCCTTATATGGCTTGTGGTTTTTGGAAAACTGACGATAGGACCTCTTATGGCTTTATTTCAGCAGTTCAGCAATCTTGCCTCTCGTGAGGCCAGATTGATTGAGTGCATGAATAATAGTCGTCCTGTCAACGGGTTTCTCTAAATGAGCTGTGGATCTCTGCAACTTCTTCAGAGTTACCTTAGATCTCTTGGCTACTTCTCTGATTAATTACTTTCTTACCTTGCCTGTCAGTCTAGGTGGTTGGCCATTACTTGGCTGGTTTGCAATTGTCCCAAACTCTTTCTACTTTTAGATGAAAGATTAAACATTTTCCTGTTTAGATGTTGAAGGCTTGGTATATTTATTTGATAACCTAATCCTGCTTTCAACTAATCCTTAACTTTATCCATGACCAACCTGGTGTGTTCCTTGGTCTTCATCATGTTCTTTGTTCACTGATGTCTATTACAGACCTCCAAGACAGAACAACCGTTTTTATACTGAAATCCTACAAAGGTCTATCTTTCTTCTAAGTTGTTGACTTCTGAAGGTAATGGTTGCACCAGGTTTGTATTTGTGGTTGTAACGTGACAACATGTGAAAAACATTATTTTGTAAGGTACTGTATATATTTAAAGATTTAAAGCTTTCACACATTAAATAATATACTAGTACAATTTAGTGAAACTGGTGACTTTTACATCATTATTGGTTACTATAAAGTTTTACTTATCTGGATTTTCCAATTCTTGTTCCTCCTGACACTGTGATCACTTATTTACATTAGAGCAAAGACCAACATTCAGAGAAAATGCACCAGAGCACAGCTTTGGGTTTATTTATCAAACATGTTTGCTCCTTACTATGTGGTTAACCATGAAGCAAATACTCTAAAAAATGAAATAGATGACGCACATGCAGTATAACATGCAGATTCTTTGATTCTGAGATAAAAGCAGCTGACATTGAGGTTGAATGTATTTCTGATCTTTCTTTTGTTCTTTGCGCTCTGCAAAATAAACACACACAGAATACACATTTCAGAGAATTACTTAAACTTCTAGTGAGAAAGAAAAAGGGAATGTGACCAAAGATTCAATCACACAGATAGACACCCTATATCTGAGTTCTAGTCAGAGAGTGTTTTAAATGGCAGGATAGTACTTGGCCTTTGGCTGACAGACAAGAGTGATAAACATTAATTTCAATCCCAGTGAACCATAAATGCCCTCCTGTGTGCTCACGTTGGTCCGTGCATGGTGATAAGTAAGTGACCCACACGGGCTTGGATGAGAGGGGAACAGGGGAGAGAAGGCACCACTGAAAGTGAATCTGAGCCTCCTTCAAGGGGCCTGTTTCTCATTCTCTCCATGGGCTGTTGCGAAAGCAGTGGGAGAAGCAGTATGGAACTAGGTCGAGGAGGCATGTTGTGCACTTATGCTGGAAAAGGAGGGCTAAAATGGCTGGAAATCTCCTGAGACAGGTTCAGCGCAGGGTTAGCCAAAAAACAGAATAAATCAAAGTAGGGCTTGGGATGTCTTTTCCCTTTTGAAGGCTGTCTGCTTCAGTGTTACTGACCAAGTGCAGGTGGAAGCAGTAGGGTTGAGGATGGATGACAAGAGAGAACATATGTGACTAGCTGTCCTAGCTGTGATCACATTGCCAAGTGTCTCACCCTATTATAGCAGATAGCTAAAATACCACCCTTAGATTGTAGATTAATGGATAGGTCACTTATACTTCAGACTTCAAAACTTTATATTGTCTTTGAATGGCAAGATTGAAGACAAGGTTGTAATCAGCACTGAAAGTGCTGATTACAAATAATGTAAACCTCAATTTTAATAAGTAATCAATAGTCCATAGTGTACTTTTGTTATTAAATTCAATACAATTCTTCTTTTCTGCACTTTAAAACTACACACTTCTTTTTTTCTTATATGCAATCCAAGCATATGTAATCCCAGCACTGGGGCTTGGAGAGTCAGTCTGCAATGATCCATTAAATGTATTTTAGAATCCCAGATCTGAAGTCCATTTTACTTGCTCTGCAGTGATGCCGAACGCATGTGAAATCTCAGCCAGTGCCAGATTCTGTCATTATTCGCATCACATACGCTTGGAAATTCAGTGAAACTACTTTTCTTAGGAGACGTTTCTCTGTGACTCTGAAGCTGTGTCTCTGTTACATATCAATACATCTACTTCACTAAGATTTCTATTTTTTCAATGTTGCTTAAACATAGGAAATGTTCATTCTTTAAAAAATTTTACACACTATGTGTCACATACCATGGAGCAACATTCCTGAGAAAAATCCTTTTGCTTTGCACTTTCAAGACAAGAGCTATCAGATATGTGAGCAACGAACTGTCACCTGCAATAAACCCCATAAGGTCTGTGCGCTTTGTGGACACAGCCTTAAGTGGATACCTAAATGAGACTGTAGCAAGGGGCAACAAGGAGGTAGGAGTTTCAGTTAAGTAATATTTGTTTTAAGACCTTATCCACTTTCTCTGAACAATGCCTTAGCCCTCTCTCCAGTTTGCTGTTGGGTTCATCCATCATTGAGTAGGTGCTACGATAAAAAGGCTCAGCCCTAACCCACAGCAAGGAGCCAGGCGTGACGCCTCTGTTGACCTGTCAAACTGTAAGAGTTATTATACACAGCAGTGTTAAAGGTTAAAGGGAGCAGCAAACTCGGAGAGTGTCAGTCTTCCAAAACACATTGAAGAACTTCGTATGAATACACAAAATAAGTTGCAATCAATGAATTAATTATTAGTTGTGTGAAGTAGTAACTTTAGAAGTACTTTTTGAGCATTTTCATAATTCACAAGTATTTTATTCCACCATAAGTAACTGTAAATCATCTTGGACCGATTAAAAATTTTTTTTAAAGAAGGCATAATAAGAGCATACAAAAACAGGCCAAAACCATTATGCCACAATTGCTGTAATTTTGTTCCATCCATAGCTACACCATTTTATGGTGTAGCTATGGATGGATGTTTAGGGTCTTTGACCTCATTGATGGCAAACCTAAGCCTAAGCCTCAAATCTATTGCACCTCTAACAGGTTTCAGCTTCCAGTATTGGCCAGCGCTTAGCTCCGTACATCCCATCCACACGATTTACCCTGTTTAAAGCTACAATCTACTTTTTCTTAGGCAATTTGCATTTTTAAAAATAAATGGTCCATAGTTTCTGTTTTTAAAACATATTTAAAGAGCAAAGAGGAAGAAAAGGCAGAGAAGTAGCATTTTAATTTCTTCTCTTCCTGGGTTCCTATAGAACATATAAATATGCCTGGGGGACGTGAACCTCTACTGTGAAACCACGAGTCTCTGTTTCACATGTGGTTTCCAGTGTTCTGCTTTTGAACACTGACAGTTAACCGGGAGAAAGTGGGAGGTAAGAGCTGTGGGACAAACAAAGCAAAGTAAGGCCTCCTTTTCACTGCGAGCAGAAGGCAAACACTCAACGGGGAAGGGTGTGGGAGGGTGAAACACAGTTCACTTTGCACGGACGGGCTCAAGATATTTATAAAGCCCACCAGGCATCATGTCAGGAGAAGTCTTCTGATAAATGTTGTTCCCAGATGCAGTGCTTCAACCAGACTTATGTATTACAATCCACCTTCTTCAGAAATTACACAGCATTTACATGTGTAAACTTTGTGGTCTGGTGTCTTACCAGCAGGCCGTTTTACAAAAGGTAAATCAGATGTGGGTCAGAGAGAGGGCAGTATTTTCATCCTAATCTGAACATCGGAGCCGATTTGAAAAGCTTAGACAACCATTTTTCTACGGCTCTGCTTCTGTCAGCACACAGAAGATTAACTAAAATACATTGGTTTAGCTAATTTAGATTAAATATTAAGCACATTCTCTTCACTTCAACATAATATTTGAGGCATTTTTTTATCCTCTGAGCTAAGAAACCCTCAATCCATTACAGAGCAATATTACACAAAGACTTTCCTTCGCCTGCATGCAAGTCATGTGATCAGCGCTTGCGGGTTCTGTGAACTACACCTGAACTTAGCTAAATGGAAACAGACCAAACACATAGTGTGCGTCAGGATGAAAGCATCCCTCTGGAGGGCTGTAACCATGGGTTTGGAAAAAAGGATGTGGCTTTTGAAGCAGGACAAGGGAGCTGGAAAGCACTGTTTTCTTAGGGGTGGGTCAGCATGTTTGTATGCCTTAGTAAAAGAAAATCATATTTAAAGTTTAACTCAGTTTTTTTTTAGATAAATATGGTGCCCTCATATTGCAGACTTTTATGTTTTTTCCCTTGTTCATATCTTCTTATCTGTATCTAATGGAGACATAAAAGTGGGGAGACAGAATTAATATAAAGTGAGTGAAATGAACAATGGTGCCCCCATTATACAGTTTAAACCAGATAATTGCGTAAACTGTTTAAAAAAATATTTTTTTTTTCCTCACTGACATTAAATAAGACTTAACTTTTTTCTGTTTCAAGTCAGTGAGCATTACCAAATGTATTTCTATTTGAAAAATGCCTGAAAAATAAACAAGGTAAGATTTTTCCTGAAATTCAGTAGTTCCTATACTGTTTGCATAGTGTACATAGTTTACATCTATTTCCTTAATATTTGGTAGAAATGCCTTTTAAACTGCAAAACTTGGATCAAACATTTTGGGTGTCCTTCCACAAGCTTCTCAAATTAGTTTGCTGTTATTTTACCCCATTCTTCATGGCAGAACAGGTGTACCTGAGTCAGGTTTGGGGACTGAGCCGAGAAGTCACACATTTTTCATTGGACTGGGATTAGAGCTTATTGTTAGTCACTCCAAAACATTGACTTGTTTGCCCTTAAGCAAACTAAGATGGCAAAATTATTATGGACATTTTGTCATTTGGAAGAACCATTTATGCCCATGCTTTAACTTCCTGAACGCTATCTTGGGATGATGGTTCAATATTTCCACTTAATGTTAACTGGTTATAATGCCATATACAGTATTTGTGAAATGCACCAGTGCCTCCTGTAGCAACACACCCAAATGACATAATGCTGTCACCCTGGTACTTCACAGATGGGCTGGTGATCTCAGGCTCACCCATTTTTCCTCCAAATGTAATGATGGACATTAGGCACAAACACATTTTAGGCTCATGAGTACACAGGGCATGTCTCCAAAAATGAAGGCTTTGTCTTTGACTGCTTTTAACCTGTAATCAGTTTTTTTATGTTGCTTTGGGGTGATGTCTTCTAGTAGCCTTTCAGTCCATGTCAGTCCATGTCTTTTGAAAAGATCAGGGGTTGAATTGCACATTTCACACCAAAACACATTCATGGGTGGACATTCCTATGATGATTATACTTGCACATTTGCATAACTGTTTGAAAAAATTAATGATCACCGCTTTAGGTATCTGGAAATAATACCCAAGAACAAACTTACAAACCAATGAGATTATAATCTCAGCTTTCCTAAATTGTGTAAGGGCATCGTAATATTAATTGTGCATACTTCTGAATTTAGAGAAAGTACTGAGAAATTATCTAAAAAATCATCTATCTAATCATTTGGGCAATAAGCAAAAATAAATAATTTTGGTGATCCTAACTGTCTCAAAACAGGAAAAGATTAGTCTGAGTTACTGTCAGACCAGAAAACAAAATGTTACTATATACACTTTTTAAAAAGTGTATATAATAATAAGGTTTTTACTGTATATATTTACACTTTTAAAAACAAAAACTATTTACTCACAGTCTATGTAAAAAACAAAACTCACTAAAGACCCAAAATAAGAAGTTGTTTTCCTGTGCGTGGGTTGTTACCTAACCAAAGGATGGGTTTGTGTTTATAATGCACTTGTACATTTTCTAAGTGCTTTGAAAACCCAAGAGAGTCCAAGACAAAGTAAGAAAAATGAGAAGTGGAAAGGTAGGAAACAGCCAGATTGTATTTGTGCCTGTCACACAGAAGCCAAGAAGAGTAATTGCCTTCTCAACACCTCAGGGGTGAAAGGTTAGCTGGGAATGTGGGGGGTGGTTGCACAGCCTGCTGTAATTAGCCTGCAATTGAACAAATAAGTCTTCCACCAGATCCCTGTGAGCATGTCAGGTTTGGACCACTGATGACCTTAAATGATAATATAATGGCCTTTTGGAGAGCCATCTTGCACAATAGCTGATCTCAAAAAAAAACTTGGTATACTTCAGGAAAAGAACCACTTTCCCTTGTTTGAACTATTGTATGTGATATTTGTTTTATGTAAAAAGTTATCTAACTCACCCAGACAGTCACACAGTTGGAATCGATTAAATATTCTCTTGAACTATTCCATGAAGTGCCACTAATTTAGATAGGGGCATCTGGGGTTAATCTGGTTAAAAGGAGGATTTGTACAATGACTAATGCGCAACAATCAAAAAACTGCCCCCATGAGACATGTCTGGATTAGGTATATTCTGAAGTATTTTATCAGAATAAAGAAAACTGCATATCAACCCGTTTTCAATTATCCCAAAGCCTGAAGCACCAATTTTAAAGCTCTTTTCAATGCTTTTGTTGTACCATATAAGGAAAAAGAACAAGAAGAAACATACGTCTCTTGCTTGATTAGACCAGGTTTTGTATAACAGGATGATTAGAACTACACTCCCCCTTTCCTGCCACTGCTCTGCTGCTGGGCTTGGATGAACCAGACTGGACTGAGATTTAACTGGGCTGAGGAATTCTCCACATCTGGCTTGTATCTACAGCTTATGGTCATTTGGATGCAGTTGATTATTTCCAGTAGATTCACAAAGACTGAATTGTTCTGGGTTTGGGTCTTGTCTGCCTTGCTTAAAAAAGGCGTGGTGCTCTGGCGCCTGACTGCCACAGCTGGGGCTGTCTGTCAAATCTTCATGTGACACAAGACACTGTTATCCCCAGCGTGAGAAGTGGAAGACGGAATGGTTTGGTCACCACATTTCTGCAGAGGCTTTGATGAAATCTGAGAGTTTGAAATTTAGGTCTCAAACCCAGAAACCGTTGAATGAAAAACATACTGAAAAAAGTTTGTTTTCCACAGCTTTTAAGTGCATCAGTTCAGGCAAAGAAATCAATATGTAGAACTCTTTCAGGGACTACAAAGATGACAAACACTTGCCTCAGTCAACTAAACCACACTCTAGTGCCTCTCCTCCCCCACCAAGGTCCCACACTACACTGCAAGTTTGACAATTGGGTTCAACACCAGGTCAAGCTCTTGGTTTGACAATGGGCCAACCAGTCTTCAATAGGAGTAAAGCAGACAGCTTTCCCACAAAGAGTTCAGTCACACAGAGGGGATTCTGGCTTCGTGGCCTCTCTTATTCCACACTAACTGGAATTAAATAAAAATCTTTTTCAGTGTGTTACAACCTGACTTGCTGATTTTGCTTTTGCTTTTGCTGGTTATGGACATGAAATGTTAAAATCTCAGCTACTTGCTTCTCTTTGAATAATATTTGGAAGTTGTCCTGCCAAATCTTGCTTGTGCAGCGTATGAGCAGAGTGTGTGAAACTAGCAATATTTAAACAATCCCTTTTAATGGGATTGCTAGATTTTTATTCAGGATTTATGTTCTGCAAGTGCATCTATTTATTGCCTTTTTTTTTCATGTAAGTCCGTGGACACTTCTTGTAGTGCAGTTTTTCCATGTCTTTGTGTGTATACTGGTGTATGGCAGGCGAGCGCTGACTGAGGGACATGGATCTTGCACACTGAGTGTGTGAACTCTGGCTGAACCCCTGGGTGTACTGTTTCAGGCACGCTCTGACAACCTCGCCCCAATGACCCGGCTCGCGACTGCACAGTTCACAGGGAGGTCTTCTACTCACACACTGCAACTCCCTCCTCCCACTACCACCCATTTTCCCTCCCGTTCTTCCCTCATCCCCTATCTGCTTCCCCTGCACCCTACTTCACCTCTCTATTCTGCCCTCCCTCTTCTCTTAAATTTTTTCAACCTCCTTCTTCATCATGTGTTTTTTTTCCACACAACCTCTCTTACTTTCCCTTCTTACTATTTATTTTTCTATCATGCTGTTGTCAACAAGACAGAAACTATCTGCTGGCATGTTGGAGAGACAGTCCCTGCAGATCTGCCAAAGTAGACAAAATATCTTTAAATACTCAAGCACTTTAACATCTTTATCAGCTTGGGGAGCAAGTTTCTATTGTGGATAAGCTTTTCTTGACACACAGATAGCGTAGTTCTAGGACAACATTATCAATCCTGACACAAACTTTTTTAAAAGGGAGGAAGCAAAAGTTTTTTAGAAAAGCCCCCTAAGTGACTTGCAGATTGTACAGTGTATAATGTTCAGAGAACCATGTTGAACATTCACAACTTAAAAAGCTAAGACTCCAATTTCATACCAACTTTTTTGCAGTTTTACCTACTTTATGATTCTCCTCTCAGTGCCATTTATTCAGACAAAAAAATCAAAAAAATCTATCTTCATTCCCAACAAAACACATGTCACAATTCAGATCTGGGCAAGATGTCACATCTAGTTTAGGTGCAGTCAAGTTAAAATAGGAAAAACAGTGAGATTTCCTAATCATTATGTTGGGTCACTAGGCTTAACTATTATCAGCACAAACCAAATGCAGTATATTTCTAAGTATTTCATGCGTCTAAACAGCAAGAGAACATTTTCACACATACAGTCCTATTTGGATTATTAGCATTATTTGCTTGTTAAAATTGTGAGAAAGAGTTGGTGCACTATGATAGTGTTTTGTTTAACCTCAGTGCAAAATATGACCTATAGGAGTGAAATGCAGAGCCTCTTATTCATCTCCAGCTTTTGATGTTTACTTTTTCTTATGTGGATTTACTATAATTGTCATAGACTGCAACGAACAATCAGGACTGCAGAGAGAATCATCAGGGCTGACCTTCCCTCCATCCAGGACTTATACAGGTCTAGGGTCAGGAAAAGAGCTGCTAAAATCTCTGCAGACCCCACACACCCTGCACATAAACTGTTTAGAGTTCTGCCTTCAGGGCGACGCTACAGAGCCCTGTTCACAAAAACCAGCCGCCACAGAGACAGTTTCTTCCCCCAGGCTGTTTCTCTGTTGAACATTCAATAAAATACAAAACAACAGCATACAGATGTTGCAAATGCACCTTTTTATTTATATATGTGTATATTGTACATTGTAAATATGTATATTCTGTAGTGCAAAAACAAAAACCAAAGAGCAAAGTGTACCGGAGTCAAATTCCTTGTTTGTATGTACAAACTTGGCAATAAAGCTGATTCTGATTCTGATTCTGATTGTCACACTATGTTATAACTGATCTAATAGTTTGGCTAGGCTGTAGTCAGGCTGTTTACCAGGCCACCTGATGGAAACAGGTATTACATAAATCTATTCCTGACAAACATTTCATGTTTATCAGGCTTTCTCTTGTGCTGTGTCACAGATCTTCAAACCTCTGACTGTTGATCACCCTAGCAGTCATGTAAATAACTGCCAGCCAACCTCTCCCTAACCCCTGGTACAAGCTTTACTCTTGACATCATGGGAGGGACCACTTATCCACTCAAAGGGCCCATGCTGTGCTGCCTATGCAAACTGCCTGATTAGTTGGCCACCCCTGACTTGCTGTTTGGTGTTTGATAGATTGTCCTTCATTTGTCTTTTGTCTTCTTTGAAACTTTGCATGTTTCCGCTTCATCTTCACAGACAGTACATCCACAGTTTTCTAGTTGTTTAGTCAGCTATTAATAAAACCAGTCAAATATGGCTGAATGAGCAAATACAGTTTTCATATGTTGTATTTAGAGAAAAACAATCTTGTCTTGTTTTCTCTGATCTGACGTGACCATACAGTTTGGTTTTCAAATTGTGGGGCTGTGTCAATGTCCTGTTAGGGTAGTAACACAAGCCTGTCCAGAGACACTAAGGGATCAGAGCTTTAAAAACAAGTCTTCATCTAACTGTCAGAAAAAATTTTTTTGGGAAAGGTGCCTCTTTTCACCCCCCATCCTCAGAATGACCTCTGTTTACCTAGGGCATCCCCCCGTTACCCACACACCCCGCAGAACTCCTGCTGGAAATGGGTTTGTGTTACAGGGCCCCTGGAGGGCTCGCAGCAGGTACTGGAGGCCGTCAAGAGCAGGCCCCTTTAGCCATGGACAGCTCCTCCGCTCTCGCAGAGTCAGCAAGGGAAAGACCTGAACTTGGAATGACCCCATCAAGCAAAGTCCCCGATGAGTTCATCTACAGGCCACAGCTCCGGATTACCTCACCCCTAAATTTTCCTACACTTCTATTTTTTTAAGCATGTTTTTCCAACCAGGTCGATACATTTTCCAGAGAAGTATCACTGCCTCTATGCTCCCCTCCTCCCTGCAGCCCCCTCAACACCCCTTTCTACCTCTCTTCTCCCTTCCATTTCTACTAGCACCATCACCCTATCAGCCCTTCCCTTTGAAGAGCCATCTAGCTAACAACTTTTACTCCTCTCACAAAGATCTCTGAAGTTTATTGTCCCTTCAGATGACTGTTCTTTTTCACACCTACCTTTTTAATCCTTTACTAGTTTCTTTCTTTTTTATTTGGCATTATCTTGATAAATGTAATTTGGTATCGTTAATTGAACTGTTTGAATGTATACAAATTACAGGAAACATTAACCTCAACTTGTTGTGGGATTAAATGCTGCCCCCATTCTACAGAAGTAATTATGACTTTAATCACTATAGCATATTCATAAGAACTTTTGCAGTTTATTCTTAGATGGTTTAAAAAAACGCTACAGCAGGAAGCACTTAATCATATCTTTGGTCCAAATATGACAGTAACCCCACAGAGAACCTTGCAAGTATTTTTGCCCCTTCTTCACATTTTCTCAAGTCACAATAAAAACTGTTAATGTATTTTAGTGCTATTCTAGTCAGTGAGTAATAAAGTAAACTTTTCACATATAAAATCACAAAGAGTTTACATAATGCAAATAAAATAAAT
This sequence comes from Crenichthys baileyi, assembly GCA_036173005.1. Lineage (NCBI taxonomy): Eukaryota > Metazoa > Chordata > Actinopteri > Cyprinodontiformes > Goodeidae > Crenichthys > Crenichthys baileyi. The sequence goes on along the minus strand of JAHHUM010002945.1, from coordinate 396,638 downwards.
ACAAATATAGGCTTAATATAAAACAAAAACATTAAGAACAGCTAATAAAACAATAACATTTAACTAAAAGCTTGTCTAAATAAAAGTGTTTTAAGCTGCTTTTCAGAGGAGTTAACAGAGTTGGCCACATGGAGAGACAGGGGCATGACATTCCACAGCCTGGGGGCTACTGCCTGAAATGACAGGTCGCCCCGAGTTTTGAACCAGGTCTTAGGGCAAAAGGCAAGGTACATCATCACGTTTTTGTTTTTTTTTGACAAAAATAAATCTGAAAAGTGTTATATGCATTTCTATTCAGCCCCAATAATTTAGTACTCTGGGGTACCATCTTGCACTGCATTACAGCTGGGGTATGGCCATCTTTACAAAATAGCTCAGGCCCAGTCAGATTGGATGTAGACATCAAGCATCATACTTAGTTCTTCCCTCTGCCACCTGCAACTCTATGCACACTTATGATGAACTGAATGAAAGTGAAGGTTTGATGTATCCAAGATGGCTCAATTCAGCCTGTCAGCCATTGTCTTATGCTTATCCAAGATTGAGTCACAGGGTTACCAGATCCAGGAGAGAAACACAGACATCCCTTTCCCCGGCAACATTCTCCAGCGTATTCTGTGGATTCCAAGGCGTTCTCAGGCCCGGAGAATATTTAATCCCTCCAACGAGGCCTGTGTTTTCCCTGGAGTCTTCTCCCAACACAACACAACAGCATAACTCCATGCTTAAGGCAGACAATGACTCCCAACCCAAAGGGAGTACTCCATCCACAGAGGACAGAAAACATGGTGACCAGACTAAGGAGATCCTCCTTCCACTGCTCGATTATATTTTCAGTCCTGGTCTGATACCGTACATATTACTATCCCTCTGCTCACCCAATACCTGACAGCTGCTTCGAGAGTCCCCAGAGACAACCAAGGCCTACAGTCCTCTTAATTCAGCCTGATGGCTTTCATCATCATGTCCCCAAGTTCCCTCAGGACATAAGATAAAGTTCCTCGGAAGTTTGAGTTGAAGATAACCCAAAAAGTTATTTCCCGAGACCTTCCCTGCTCCCCCTTAACACCTGTTTGGGTTTTGCAGGGCTGTCTGGCAGCCTCCCCTTTTACCAGGTCCAACAACTAGGTGATGATTAGTTGAAGGCTCTACCTCTCTCTTCAGTGTCCAAGACGTAACTCTACAGGTCTGATTATACGATTGTAAAATTGTTCATCGAACTTTGGCCCAAGGTGGCCTGGTATCAAACACACTTATGAACCACCCTTTGCTCAAACGTGGTATTAGTTATGGACATCCCATGCCTATCACAGGAGTCCATTAACAAAAAACTGTTTGGATTCAGCTTGGGATTCAGGTATTCTTTCCAGTCACACCCTTTGTTAAACTGGCACTTTAACATGGTGGAGGGTTTGTGTATCACCATGATGAACCATGAGGGCTATGTTGTCTAGAGATTTAGCTCCTGGTAGGGACTTCCATGGCAAATAGACCTCAGGGGAAGGGTCAGCCTGAGAAAAATATAATTATTCTGATGAGTTTGGCAGATCACAAGAAGAAGCCAAGCTCAACCAGATTGGAGAAACCAGGTCATCCTCTTGGAGCATGGCTATGGTGGAAGCTATCCAACAAGCACTTGATGTTTGAGCCTTTACTGCTCAGGCTCGGCTGGACACAGCCTGAAGAAGCCATAAGAAGTCCTCTCAATGAGGGACCAATACTTGCAGGGAGGAACGTCAGGATCAGGTGCCCTGTACCTGGATGGCAGGCATGGACCTTGGCATGGTAATTCCCAGTGGCAAAACCTCACTTATGGATAAGGAGCTAGAACTAGTGGCGAGCGATACCAGTTAGATATACTTGGACTCAACTCTATGCACAGCTTGGGCACTGGTTACAAACTCCTGGCGAGGGATTGGACTCTCGCCTACTCTGGAGCTGCCCAAATAGAGAGATTTGGGGCCAGTGTGGAGGTCCTCACAATACTTCATGCCTCGATATTTGAGTTCAACCCTGTGCACCAGAGGGTCACCTCTTTGCTGTTTCAGGTCACAAGAGCAAACGTTCTGACTGTTGTCTGTGCTTAGGCACTGAACAGCAGTTCTTGGGGGTCTCTGAATGGCATTGTGGAAGTGGGGCTATCTGGAGCTTTTGTGGGACTTCAATGATAGACATTTTACCAATTGGCATTTCTAATTACTAATATAAAATGTGTGCCTGTCTTGAGAAAGACTGTATAATTATTGCACTGAACATGAATGATTTAGATTGGAAATTAAATAACATGTAACTTTTTCTTCAAAGTACCTTGTAATGTCTTTTAATGTGAATATACGGGATTTATCTGAACTAAAACAGATTCCATGGTCAAATGTACTTTAGTTCCCTTATCAGTTTCAATCTGCCAAAGTCAATAGCAGTAATGCGTGCAGAATGGGTCTATTATGCTG